>JAPQRN010000011.1:987814-1010738 GCA_037367275.1 Coranthus polyacanthus
TTTTAGAAAAGCTTGAAGAGAAAAAACAGTGGGAACAAAGGCTTTTTTTCAGTCTGCAGAGGCATATTTTTTTTGGGACTCAAAACACAGAGCAGGAGTACGCTACTCTGAGGCTTCGACAAATAAATGCTTTACCTTAATTCGTTATTAATTTCCTCTTTGGCTCAGTTTTGGGGTCGTGGACTCCTGAACCCCTTTAAGTTTTTTAGCAAATTACAAGCACTCAGCCCTGCAGCGTCAGCCTCGTGCAACAGAGAGGAACTAATATGACAGAGAAAAAAAATCTCACCAAGTAGCTACAAAACACTACCAAGATATGGAAATAGTAATCCATGACTATGAGGTGTATGCGTTTCCTATATCTCTGTATACATCCCTTGTTGTTTGTTTCTGTCATGTGTATGTTTATCACTTTTTACTTTGTGTGGGTTGCGTTTCCTTTCTTTTTACTCTTTTTTAGTCTGTATTTCAATGTCCTTTGTACAGCACTGTGGTCAACTTATGCTTTGTTTAAATGTGCTCTATAAATAAACTTTTCTTACAAACAGCCCTTACTTTGATGCTATTGACCAAAGAACCAATCGATAGTTCAAATAGGGTCACATCAAACAGTAAACAATTTGACAGAAACTGTGGAAGTACTTCAATCATTTCCATTTCCAGTAATCTGTCTCCTTGTCTTCTTGGGATTGGAGGAAAAATGGCCACTTTCATATTTCTCAGCTTTTGTCCCAAACAACATACAAAAACATAAATACATCATCCTGACAAGAAGGTCTTGATGCACGCGACAAGCAACCACCCAGAAACACGCATCAGCATATTCATCGTGTTGACGAATATACATTTTTTTTTTGGACTTGTCTCACGTCTTTACCCATTAGGAAAGTCATCCGTCTATCCACAATTCCGCTACTCCAGAAAGTGTTTTAAAGCTAATGGAAGCAAAATAAATGTGACATTTTCATTGGTCGTATTGGTGTGTGTTTGTGTGCAAACTGGGCCCTTTGAATCCATTACAGCAAATGAAAACAAAACACCAGTAATGCCCAATTATTTGCCTGCCATCATTCATTCTCCTTTTGGATGCTCAAACATACACACATGCTCAACACAAATACCATTTATCCATTATCATGTATCTTAATCTATTCTACCCTTTCTGTGGTCCAGGCAGTTTAGAAACAAATCTGAGAATCCAGACAGAGGGAAGTCAAAAATCAATGGATTTTTACACATCCAGTACCTTCGAAGAGCATCTGTCCGCCATCTTCAGCTAATCTGTCCTGCAGCCGTTGAAAAGTGAAAGAGGCAATATTTTGTTTCCAGAGGGTCATACCGACTTCAAGTAAGCAAAGGGACACACATTGAACAATTGAAACATCAAACGCAAAGTGCTGAATTATGTTCAATTACATGAACTTGGCAGATAATCACGACAGATTGCTTAACAATGGGCTATTTCGTGGTCCAGACAGACCTTTCTGTTACAACGTCTGACTGTTTTTTACAGCAATCCAGTGAGGTTCAACTTTGGAGACATTACTCACGCAAAACAATATGCAATTAAGCTATTTAGCATGCGATTTCAGGCCTTTTTCTTCTCTTTTCCACAATAAAACTTGACACACATTGTAGGATCTGCAACATGTGAGGAACAACAATATCCCTTGTGATAAATAAACTAATCTCGGCATGTCACCTGCGTTTGAAAAGACATTTAGATGCCCACTCAAACCACTTAAAAACATTCAGAGGCATCAGTCAGATTCATCAACATAATGCTGCCTTTTATAGATATTTTGATGGTCATTTTGTGTTGCTTTGAGGACGTTTGGCCAGATTAAGATGGTCCACAGGCCAGTTTTTGCCCCTGGGCTGTGTTTCAGAACAATTGCAATTTCAGACACACTTTTGGGTTTGGGTAAATGTACACCCTTGCCATAAATTCTGCGATATGTCATGTTAAGTGTGCAAAGTGCTGGGCTTTGGGAGGATAACATGTGTTGTGACCAGGAGATACGACTCTGGATCTTAATCATTGCCAAGGATATGACTGATGGTGGGATTTTGACCCTTCAACTTCTTAATGCTTCTGAATGCAAATGGCATTTACCACACAGGCTATCCTGCCAAGAAAACAGACTGCATCATGCTGTTTTGGGAGCTGTACTTCCAAGTAACAAAGGCTGTTAGTGGCTGTAATTATGAGTTACTCTGTCAGGAGTTTTATGCTAATCGTCATTTTTAAATGCACATTACTATTCCACTATTACTCCTATGGACAGTATCGATATGGGTCATGTAAACCGCATATCCTGTTTAGATATTCCAAATTAGGCCTTTTCTCCAAATGGAGCATTTTTCCATTTAAGACATGTGACGTGAGACGAGAGACGAGACATACTGATATTATTCAGGTTTTCTTAGGTTATTGTTTTATTGTTAATACTTAATTAGGTGAGATCATTTTATAAAACCCCCTTGAGCGTTTTAGTCTCATGTGTACTGTTTGTTGTATTCTCATCTTTTTTTTTCCTCTCTCTCTCTTTTTCATTGAGCAAACTAATAAAAAAAATCAATCTAAAAAATTAGTTAGTTCTTTAGGATACACACATAGCTAATGATGTAGTAATTACCAGAGTAATACGCCGTGTAATAACTCCAATAATAACCAGTGATGCTGAAATTCATCTTCCATTCAAACGATTCAAAGGGTTCAAACGTTGGATATGAACAGGTTTTTGGATGTGTGCACATATCTCAAACCAGATCTTTTCAGGATATTAGTGGAATATTCATTTTCATTATGGCCTAAAAACTAATTTTTTGTGTGCATGTTAATGTAGTCATAGTCAGATTTTTAATTAGTGTCAGCTCAAAAAACTCATCTACATGTATTCATTTTTGTAATTTATATTTTCCTGCGTGTACATTTTTGTGCAAATAGCAAAAAAATATCAAAGAATTTCCCACCCCATTTCCTTCTGTTGATACCAATCTCATAAACCTGTAGGAAATAGAGAGCATGAAGTCTGTCAAGTGACTGTGGGGATATCAGCAACAGAGACACTGAAGGAAAAGCAGGAAGCAGCAGACATGGTTATTGAGCAGCTTAACCTGGCACAAACAAAATCTCCAGGCATTACAGATTTATTTTCAGCTCTTGTATTCAGAATAAAAGTCTGAAGGTGGCAACTGCACATTCCTGCTAGGTTCAGATGTCACCAGTTTATTAAGTCATAGCGAGATAAGCACGGCGGTAGGTGAAAATGTTCGACCCAGAAGTGAGTCGTCTCTTTCAAAGGGAGCTAAAACTGAATCTTTGGTATCGTCCTGAGCCAAAAGATAATTTTCCAATAAAGAAGGCAATTTGTACAACTCTTCTTTTCAATCAGACGCACTCACCTCTATATCACACACATGCTGTGGGAATATGAGAAGATAGAGGTGTCCTGTAGTGAAGAAAATAAAATCCTCCAAGCAGCGAACGGCGTCAGCCTGCTGTCAGATAACGCACATCTGAATCACACTTAGGCTCACTTTATTACTAGTCAGCAGGAGATTTGATTTAGATACACGTGTATTCTGTGTAGTCCACGTATTGGAGATCGCAAACATACAGTAGATGACGGGGCATGCCGGCTACTGATGGGCCTCCTCTGTGTATGAGTTTTGGGTTTATCTCTGAATAATGCTGAGCGAATTTTCCCAAAAAAGACAGAAATTCACTTGGCATTGCCGTTGACCTGTGCAGCAACAAGCCACCAGGGGGCAATCAATATATTTTAGCGTTTGACTCACAGCTACAGTACATAGACCAAGTTAATTGTTATACCACAGATGTTGCACACGATGCATATACAACACAGATCCAGAAGCGTAGCTTGTGAACAGGCAAGGCAGGCAACTGTTTTGGGGTGCCAGGACATATGGGAGCCCCTGAGAGGTGACAAGTGACTCCACAGCAATTTATTATAATGTGTCGATCACAGTGACCTCAGCCATCTGCCCTTAAACAATCAGTGGAGGATCTTCAGTGGTATCTCAGTAGGAAACCTCCCTAAAGGAGCCCCTGGGTCATTCCAATTTTGATGAGAACTAGCCTCATAAATGTGGGTGTAGTTCCTGAAGACACTATTTAGGATACTGTATTTCCTCAGATAAAAACTAGATTAAAAGCCAGGTATTTGATTATGGCTAGGGGGGGTGTGGTCGAGAAAATTATCCACTGAAATACTAGAGGGTTTTTAAGGTGAAACAGTTACAAAAAGTGCTTTGTGTTAACAGCGCAATACAGGAACTGTAACAGCACAAACGGGAGCGGATCAAAATGAGGGGTCGTAATATGATCAGTTCTACGTATCAAACTGAGAGAATCCGTCTAATACAAACCCACTTCAAATAAAGACTGGTCCTGGTCAGTAGTTGAAGAAATACATGATATATTTGTTTGTATTATGTTTATTATTTACAGTGTTTTATTGTTCTACGTCTTTACACTTACTACATTCTACTAAAGTGAACACTGTCTCTTTTTAAGCAAAGCGCCATTTTCAAAGGTCTTTTGATGTGACGTTGTATCGCTGTTTAGATTCAGGGTTTGAAAATTATATTAATGTGAACATTTACTTCCGTACATTTTTGGTTGATGACTAAACATAATGTTAGAGAGTTGCCTGCAGGGCTCCAGCAGACTCTATATCTATCTCTCATTTCGTATTTTTACTGTATTTTGTTGTTCCTATTATTCCTATTCTACTCTGTTTGATTAGTGCTGCGTCCGTCTGAATTTCCCTTAAGGGGGATCAATAAAGGAACATCTTGTCTTATTCATAAGAAGCTAATGTGACATTCATTTTTGTATATACAGTCTATGCTTAGCATTAACAAACAAATTGATCTTGTTAGCTTGCCGAAAGTTGATTAGCCTGCAGGAAGTCTGGGGGCAAATGGGACTTGTTTAAAGAATTAATCTCACCTAAGGGGTAAAAAGCATCATATAAAGGATTTGAATCACATATTAATACAATTTTTGCATCTTAGCAGCTCATTAAGGCCAAATGACCTTCCTCATCTTTTCAAAATGATATCCCTAGGCCTCTAAGTAGAAAATGAAATTACAAAAACAATGAATAATAATAAAAGACAAAAAGGAACAGAACAGTGAAATGGAAGACTTCTGAGATCTTCTGCCATTGCCTTCTTTAGCAGCCCTTATAGTGAAGAAACGGTTCACTGCCGTGTCTCTGCAGCCTGTCAAACAATCACTGGTGAAACATCCCAAGAGAATAGAAGGAATCTGTGCGTATGTGTGTATTAGTAAGTTGTGTATTTTATCCGTACGCGCACATGTCCAAAGAGCACAATGGAAAGTGGGCATCAAGAATGGATGAGTCAGTTGAAGTCCAGCTCAAAGAAGAGGTTCAATAGAGAAAATCACAGTGCTGAGGTGCAATTTGATTCGATAACAAAACGTCATTTTTGCGATCGTTATGATCATTGTAAATTCTCCTCAGTGACCGAGTGAGAGAGAAAGAAACAGAGACTCATCACCTATAATTACCCACTAAGTGTGATATTGTGTGATCACACCTTTAGTCCTTTTTATCCGAAGCTGCTATGAACAGTGGCATCAGACAACAATTCCCACCTCTTTTCACACATGAGCTCTTTTCTTAACAGATCACGGCCTGCAAGTTACAGCGGCGGAAGGAGTATTAAATCCTTTACTTCAGTACAAGTACTGATATCATACTGTGAAAATACCAGCAAAATGGTCCCTGTTTTAATATATGAGTTGTTTCCTTTTGCTGCTGCATTAATGTATATGTTTAATTTGATCGATTTAGACATTTAAGGTTGAGCTCATTTGAAATGCTTCATGTATTGTTGCCGATGCATCCTATTCCACAAGATCATCATTTTCGTAGCGTTGCTGCCCTGTGAGAATCACTTGAAAAGCCACCTTTTCATGAGCTCAGAAAAAAAAAGTCCTGTCATTAGGTCATTCTGAGTGTTTGAAAGGTTGTGTTTCAGTCGATAGCATCTGCGCGTTTGCCTCTCTCCTCGCTGCTCTTAATTTAATCTTAATCACAACCAAAGAAAGGTGACATTTCTCACGGAAAGTACGTTTCAGCAAAGCAACCAGTCCAGCAGCTTCAACTCGCTGTCAAAGCATGTGCAGTGTTCTTCCAAACTAGTACATGGGCTCAGTAAAAAGTGCACACAGTTCATGAAAGGTGAGTTCTCTTCAGATGACACTCAGCTCACTGCCTCAGGGTTAAAACTGCAGCATGAAAGAATAAATGCATCCAAGCCTAAGCAGAGATTAAAGTCGTGCAGACTGAAAAAAAAAAAATAACAACCTACAGTCATATCGGAACACACGGCAAACATGCTTTTATCAAATAAGCAGAGAATGATCAAAGTCAATGCACAAAATATGTTAGATCAGTGATGTTTACATTTGCTTTAAGCACACCTTTTAAACTATTTATAGAGGTGTGACCGGGAAAAAAAAAACCCCATCGCTGGTGACGTATTCTGCCTTCAGTCAAAGTGTGTCACGGTTCCAACTAATGAGATTTTCTGAAGACCTTAGGACGTGAGCTGTTGATGCTCACCAGGCTGCAAAGGGTTACAAACGAATTTCTAAAGACTTTCGGCTCCACCAGTTGACTGTCAAGCAGGCAGTGTGCAAAGGGTGAAGATACAACTCCATTATTACCCTGCAATCAACCCCATTGTAACATCTAGGAAATTAAAAGCCTCTCTTGCAAGGATGTTCACAAGTCCAATATCAGGGCAATATTGGACAACAATGGTGCACATGACAGAGCTGCAAAGAGGAAGCTGCTACTCCTCAAAAAGAACATTACTGCACTTCTATAGTCTTGCTAAATGCCACGTAGATAAGCCTGAATGCTATTAATAGAATGCTCTCTGGACGGACGAGACCAAAGTAAAACTTTTTGGCTTAAATGGGAAATCTTGAGCACTGACCAAACACTGCATTCCTACGTAAGAAACACGGCGGTGGCAGTACCATGATGTGGATGTGCCCCGCTGCCTCTGCACCACAACAGCCTGCTATCACTGACGGAACTGTGAATTCTGAATTATACACCATGAATTGAAGCTCAACGCGAAGTGAATCAGGCAGCAATACGACAACCCTAAACGCACACGCCGTTCTGCCAAAGAATCTACAAAACAGATGAGAAGTAATGGTTTGGAATGAGTCAAAGTCCTGACTTTAATCCCATAGAAATACTGTGGAAGAAGCAGGAAATTCATGCAAGAAAGTGAACAAAACACCCCTGAGTTGAAGTTGTTCTGTAAGAAGGAATGGGCTAAAATCCCTCCAAGTTGTTGGAAATGTTTAGTTTAAGTTCTTGCCTAAAAAGTGGGCCACACCCGGTACTTTTACTATTTAAGGCTGGATAATCCTCCACGTCAGTAAACGAGTTCATGTTTTGTGTCAGCAAATATGATCACGTTAGAGGTCATATTTTTTTGCCGAAAAGGGGGAAATACAACGATTTTCACTAACTTTCAAGAAACGCTGTACTCGCACTGGATGAGCGTACCGGTTGCCATAATTGTGATTGATTTTCTCTCGTGTTGAGTGACTCAGGTACACAGGTGGTGGCATACCAGTGCCTGCCATTAACTCATCCTGTCTGTCTCGTTTTCCGGCTGGTGATGTATTTATAGAGATTAATGAGAGGAGAAGGAACCTCTCATTATTCACAGATGGAGGTTCATTCAGCAACGAAATACGCATGACACCGCACAAATAAATAGACGCCACAAAAAGAACTCATTACAGTGTAGGCCGCAAATATTTTAAATAAGCGCCAAAGGTCTGCTAATCAGCCATATGTCGTGGCCTTCCTCAGCAGATGAACTGAAATAAAAAATAATGAACCAACATTCACTTTAACTCGTCATAGTAGGAGAAGGTACGTGCGGCCCCGAGGGACGAAACACAACAACGCTTCGCAACACCGGATGACATTTAACAAAATACAGCATTTCAGACGACATGAGAGAAAACACAATGACATTTCACGTTGCGGAAAATGTGGGACAGCACTTTTCATTTGTGATTGGACGGAACCCAAAGTCCCTGGCGTCAGTTCAATGTCATTTCCTTTTTCTATCCATTGAATAGACAATGGCTCCTTTCTTGTGTCCCGCTAAGCCACGACAGCGAGCCAGCACGCACAATTCCTGGACCCTGAAACTGCAATTTCTTTTTTTTTTTTTTAATAAATATATCTATGTCAAAATGTCTGTCAATTCAAATTCTCATCACATCTCCACATTCATTATTTTTTCCTGTAAAGAAAACTCAAGTCAGCCATTTACCGCTCTGCTAGTTGGATAGCTGAGCATGTCTGGACTCTTATTAGACCACCACACAGGCGGAATAATGATCATTCAGAACGTCCTGAGAAGATGTGCCATACTGGCTTAAATATTTGGGAAAAGAAGGGTCAGTGCGTGAAATATCCCATGGGATTTGGGGGGATCTGACTTTTTTCGCTTTTTCATGGATTAAAATGACAGATACATCATTTATAAAGCACTCGATTTACCTTTTATTCATCATTATTCTTATTAATAAGCAAATGAATAAAACGTATGAGAAAACGAATGAAAAGTAGCCCCTGCTTTGTGTCTAGTATGTCCACTACAAAACAGAAATGAAACACACACAGAGATCGTGTTTATTTCAATAACAATAGCAGCACTCGTTATTGCAAATAGAAAATATATTCAATAAAATATATTTGGTTTTCTGTTTTACAAAGGTGAGAAGGAAAATCAAGTCCTTTATAAATGTTGCGTCTGAAAAATGACATTTCATTTGTTTTTCATTTCTGTTTCAGAAAATGTGGTCAGAACCCACATTCATAAAGAGCTTGGTTTAGCTTTTATTATTCATTGTTCTTATTAGTAATGATACGAATAATAACGAGGAAACAAATGAAACGTAGCCACTGCTGTGCATCTTGAATGCTGACAGCAAAACTGAGGAATGAATAATGGTGAGTGGGCATGCACACTTAGTAGGTTTGGTTGCTCTTTTGTTTTGTTTTATGTTTGCATCAACTAAGTTTGTTTTGTCTATTTTTAAATGTTTGAGCTAAAAGTGAGTGAAGTTTATGATTTCACCCTCTTCAATGGCAAGAATAGCATGCCAGTGTCTTTATTTAAGAGAATTAGTGATAAATCGCCGTCATGCATGAATCACACATCAGTAACAGCCTCATTTTAGGTTATGATTCAGGATGACGAACATACGGAAAAACAGAAATGCCGGCAAAAATAACATATTGTCGAATTTCACAAATCTGTTTTCGGGAGACCTCATTACAAGGACCCAGACTCGACATTAGTGAAAAGTTTAATATATAGATGATGTTTTAAGTGTCAAAGCATCATTTCAGACACTTAAAAAATGCAACAGCGCAGGAAATGATGAAAACATATATAGCACTGAATGCTGAGCCTCACCAGCTGAACAAGAAAGGATGGAGCTCCACCTATAGAAAACCGCAAGCAATACGATCTACCGAGGAACCCCCGCCATTTGATTGACAGGTGATCACTGGCAAGAAGCAGCAAAGGCACAAAGATGTTCCTAAAATAATAGTAGGGCTGGCCTGTTTGGCATATTTTATAAAAAGCAACACGCAGCAGTGAAGCGAGACAGTCATCACACACGGGTGATGTAGCCAGTCACCCCGTAAGTCAGTAATTATCATGGCTGTGATCTGTCACAACTCTGTGAATATATATTTTCAGCCTCACGTTTGTCAAAAGTTAGCACTGCTGTTGTGAGACGTCAGATGTCAGGCCCGCTCAGAGATTGTCTATTGTCAGGCCCTGTTTCTGTGACTTTGACTAAAGTGTTGCGTACATTTTGCCATGTCACTTTGTTCTGTGCTCTGCTTTGTCGTGCGTGTATTATGCTGTGGTAGAGTAGGGAAGCCTCGACACCGTGAGTGGACATGGTTGCGGGGTTGAAGATGACCCTCTGGTCTTTACAAAGATAGGATGATTGACAGGATACCCCACTCATTGTTCAAATTAAAGCCCAGCTTGTGGAACTCAGTAGCTGTGCTGTTTCTGCTTTAAGTAACTTATTGCCCACCACCGTATAATAAAAAATGCGAATATCCAAATCTTAAAATCAAAAACTGGATGTCAAGCTGCCGAATGAATATTGAACAGACAGCCAAATATTCGGGTCCGGCCCTAAATAATAGGAATATAATATTACAAATGAATATACCAACACTAATGATTCTTGTGCAACTAAAAATAGATCTGTCTTTCACATCCTCTCTTGCCTCCCTCCCTTCAGTCTTCTTATCTCCCTCTCTACTCCACCCTTCCTCCTCCTCCTCCTCCTCCTCCGCCTGTCTCCATCTATAATCCCCCGTAGATGAGTGTGGTAAATGGGGGATAAAACAGGTTTCAATTAAACGCATCAGAATTCAAGTCACATTTTCCCTAAGCGGCTACTGAATGAGCTAGAGGATCACACACACTGAGGCACAGACACACACAGATCTTGAGGCTATTTGCTGTAAGCACTGCATTGTGTTCAGCCAGATTTCTATTAGAATGTGTGTCATGTCTGAAGATGATTACGATCTGTGTCACCATGTTCCGAAAATTGACTGTCCGGTGGAATGTGTGTGTGCGTTTGTGTCCATGTTGTGGAGGAATAGACTCACACAATTGGAAGGCTTTTGTTATCTGTTTGGAGACTGTACGTGTGAGAGAGAGAGAAAGAGTGCTAGTGTTAATTTAAGAGGGACAGAAGAGGCTCTTGGAAGGTTTTGTTAATCGCTTTTGTCCATTTGTCTCCGCATTTGTTGTGAAGCTTCTGTGTGCTGTGGAAGGAGGCGTGGGCGTACAAAGTGTGTTTTGAATTTGTTTCTGCCTTCATTTACAAAGAGTTTTACATCTGCAATGAAATATGGCTGCACCAAACCATTAATCTGATGATCGTCTCACCATTGTCGCTAAATTCGACGGTGAAAGTTGTTGTAAATACCTATTATGGGCTCATACAGCTCATGGTGACGTTCTATTTTTGTCCAACAAACAATCCCGAATCAAAGCTATTCAATTAACAAAGCAAAGCAGCGATGGCTTTCATCTGAGGAGTAAACATGCGGCATGTTTCCTCTTGTAACCAAACATTCCCACACTATTGTCTCACACAGCCAGACCTCTCCACACTTCATTTTAGGTCTGTGCCAGCACTGGAGAAAGGTCTGGCTGAACCCATTATCATTCTGGAAGAGGGTGATAAAACTGAAAATCTGGCTTTGTATTTCTTTAATCAAATTCAATTGTCTTGGGCAGTAATTAGGCTGGGGATGGGTCGCGGTTTTCAAATATTCAGTTGTTAAATTATAAAGAAAATCTGCACAGGAGAACGTGCTGCATGCATGATCCAGGACTGGGCTCAGTTCATGCATGTTAATGTTGTAGATTAATGCAAATGTAGCATGCAGTGATTTCTGCCAGGTTTTCAGGTCGTTTTTTGGGGGGGTTTTTTTAGTGACACTCAACTGTTTTCAGGACTGCAGCAGAAGATGAACTCGTGAAAATCACAGGTAGAAGTGTTTAGCCTTGTTGGGTCTTCTTACACTGTCACACAGACTGCAGACAGTGTCCAGCGTCAGCCCTTTTAGCCCGTTACGTCCTACCGTATGCGCTCGCATTGGTGTGTTTAAATCCAGCTGACCATGAAAACCTGTCCCTCGGTACAGGAGGATGACTGACAGCAAGCTGGAGATGTACGATTATTTTGCTCTTTCGTCTAATCTCTCAAATGAAAAGCACAGATTGAGTCAGGTGAGCTGCAGCATCCGTCAAGAGGAAGATCCACGTGTCGGCAGAGAAAAAACTTGAAAATGTCAGCGCTGAACACCTGCAGGAACGTGACTGGATGTTACCCACACAGCTGATCAGTTTGTTTCAGTTAGGTTTCATGAACCTTTTCGATTCTGGTATATTTTATTATTATCATTTGTTTTTTATTCATTTCATTTCATATTCTGGGTTTTTATTTTCTTTACTTTCTTACCTTGTCTGTGACACTTCTTAGACAATTATAACATTGTCTAAGTGCGTCCAAAAACAGCTTGGAACTGTCATTTTTGCAAAGGCTATTCAAACATCTGCAAATATTGTATTTGGCCGGACTATTACGAAGTGTGAATTAATCCACATTTTGCACATAGTGAGTATTTATGACGACAGGTGTATATTGATTCAAATTACACTGTTTATGATTATGAAACAAATTAGCAGGCGTGTGCATCTCTCCCTTATAAGACAATCCAATATATATCTAGACAGCATATATGGATTATGATAAGATTCAGGGTTGACACATTTTAATATAGAACCATTTGGTGGGATTCGATTTGGTGCGATGCAATGTAGTTTAATACAGTTGTTTAGTCTAGACATTAACTTTCCGCTATAAGTTAAAATAAGCCAGTTCTATGAATAGATATACTTCATTAAAGACCAGAGAATTCCAAGTATTTATGTTACTTTATGACACAGGAAGCCAAATATATAATTTCAGAATTAATACATGTCAACTACCAGACACAGTTGACGTAGTTATGAACATAAACTGAAGTCTGTCTCACACATATATGCCAGGTGCTTTACTTTGGCACTAAGTTATGGGGGAGAAATATGAAAAAAACATTAAAAAAAAAAGAAACATGAGTCTACGCCCAACATTGCAATTCATTTTACAGAGCCCCCCTAAAACTGAAAGCAACATGAATATTACATTTTCACTAATGGCACAAATTAGAGTCAAAGAAACAAGAAAAGGAGGCAAAAAAAACCCCACATCTGGACAGAGTTCTGTGTGTGTGCTCGGACGGGAGAGCAATTACACACGAAACAAATCATCCTATACAAAACCGTAAAATAAATAAAACTACTGTTCTTATCTGCTGATGTTTTGGAGGCAGCAGATTCTCACGATGAATACATTTAAAAAGCAGCAATGAAACTAACTTATGAAGCTGTTTTCTTACTTAATTTTACTTCCACTCATTTTGTTTGTCTTTTTCTTTTTTTTTTTACACACAGTGTTCACACATTTTCTCTGATGTTGTTTTGGCCGCGTCTCATTTGCAAAAAGTTAGGTTTCATCTCAGCGAGACCTGCCTGCATTATTAAAAAGTTTAACGAAAACGACTAACCCGACATTTTAACAAGTAGGTGTTATGTATTTTCGACAGAAGAAAACAAATCACGCGGTACTTTACTGATGAAGGATGGATGTGAAAATGTGTGACCTTTTAAGGAGACGAAATTGGTTTGACCCAGAGGCATGTTTTTATCTATTTAGCTACCTGAAATTTCGAAATTGCTGATGATTCAAGCCTCAAAAACATAACAATTTTCTGGGCAAAGGTGACTCATAACTATAATAGCGCCCCCCCACCACCACCACCACCCCCGAATGCGCTTCATGAAAGCAATCACTGAAGTAGGTGTCACCAATTTCAAATAGCAAACGTCTCATTTTGGGGTGAAGTGCTTTAGACGCAGGTTGTGTGGCTAAAAATAAAGCGCCCTATCTCTTGGGCCATCCTGAGACAAAAGAGCAGAGTGGGAGGTGGGAGGAAAGAGACTTGGGGGAGCAATTGAGACACAGGAGGAGAAAGGGATGAGAGCAGGGGCTATCGTTAAAGCAGGTGAGTCATCCACACTCCTATCTCCGAAAAAGAAAATGAACAGAGCAAGAGATATTTCAACCTGAAAAAGGTTTTGGGAAAGGACGGAAGACTACATCCGAACTGGATTTATTGTTCCAAAAACCTTTGCTGCAGGGACTTCTCCGACTTTGCAGCTGAGTGATACAGACAAATTGTATTGTGGTATTTAATATTAATGAATATATCAGCACCAGAGGATGAAGTGTGCACAGTCCTTTAAACGTGGGCAAACACGCAGGCTATTTCCACTGACCGGAGCACACGTTAGCCTTCTACAAAAGAGCACAAACCTAACGTCAGTCCACTACGCAATCAGAATTTATTTTACGGTACACCAATAAGACATAACAAGCCATAGTTTGTGTCAGATTAAACACAAACTAGAAAGAATACGTTGTTTATTAGACAGTAAACAAGCACAGGCGTACCTTAATTAGACGTCATAAAACCTGAATTATGCTGTAATTAGAAACCACAGATAACGCTGTACTATATCCAAAATATACCATATTTCGACTCTATTATACTATATCGAACTTTGTCAAACAGAGCTAATTTTAGTTAAAGCTGTCAGTCTTTAAAGTGAAGTGTGACACCCCTGAGTGTGGTGCGTCTTCAACTCTATCGCCAGGAAAAATACTGCCATTGTACATTTCAGTAAGTTTTTAGGTTTAGGTATTTAAGACATTGGAATCACGCCTTAGACATTACAGCGAGGGTTGCAGAAAGATTACAACGAAATGAGACAATAGTTGTACAACAAAACTTTATTAAAAACATAATCTCTTTTTAATAAAAAAAAAAAGATACTGTATAATTATACATTGTCAGGCCTCTAGAATTATTCAAAAGAAATGATGAAAATCACTTTCAGCTGCTCTGAAGACATTCAGTCTTTAATGAGGAGGAAAATTAAAGGAAAATTGACTGAGTCTGGTGATCTGAAGGGCAATTATACATGATAATCACAAATAACTGTTGCACTTTTAATTCAAACCCAAATCTGAAACCCAAAAAGTCACGAGCCGTTCTTAATCTACCGAGCTGCCCCCTCACCGATCTTTCTATTTACGCTCGGGGTCAAATCACAACATCGTGAAACTTGCCCTTGTGGAAAATCATAGGGATCTGGGCCCGGAGTCTGCGTCAGCTCCAACAGAGACGCTGGTTTGTAGGTGACCGCACTGTTCTCGTCCCCGACATTAGCTACAGATTACTTCCCTCATTATACCAGATGTGAAGCCGGTGACTCGTCTTGCTCCCCTGGTTAAATGACCTTCCTGTCAGAGTCACAACAGCAGGGATTCTTGCTGTTTCGACTGCCGGCTATTTGAAAAACCTCACACTATCCTTCTCCTTATGACTCATACCCTCTCTGCTGACTCACTCTAATTTCCTATAAGTTCTTATCATGAAAATGTATAATCCCTTCTCATTTTTTTTAAATGTCTTATCCTAGAAGGGAAATAGTCACGATCACTGAAGTTTCACAGCAGTATCGTTAGGTCAGTGCAGCTGTGACATGTTCACTCTTTGCGACTAGTTGCTTAAAATGTTGGAAGAATTGAATTTAATTCTACTGATGCCCTCATTGTAAGAAATCGACTCCACCGCTATACGCTTTCTGACAGTTTGCTGCAGTCCTTGAATTTTTAAACTCTTTGGTTTAATAAAAAAAGTCACCAAGCATCAACTCGGAGCACGAAAGTTTAATGGGTTTTTTTTCTTAGCAGTACACCCTGTCATTTTCGAGATATAATTAAAACATTGTCCATGTGTTCTGTAGACACGGCCATCCTGCACGATGCTCTCTCTCTCCCTCTGCTCTTCTTAATAAACCTCCTACTCAAGTGGTTTCTTGCTTATTCAATTTCTGGCACTGACAAGTTTCTGGGCGTGTTACCCATAAAGTTTGAGGTGTGGTGCGGGACTGTTTATAAATGGTTTATGTTTTGGAAGAATGGTTGTAGTGTTTTGTAGTGATTAGTAGTTACAGAACTACTTGGCCTTTATGGTTTCATGCTGGATTCCAGAGTGATTACCGCACAAAAAACTCAGATTTTCATGAAACTTGGCGTAAGGTTGGACAGGGAGTAGATCCGTAAAAAAGGAACAGAGACCGGAAGAGAGACAGGAAATGTGGGGAAAGACTATAGGGGAACGACCTGCATCCAGTGGCTCGGGAGGCTGAGAATCAAAGTGGAAACTCACTGCTCAGGACATTTGCCATATGGAGTACGTGCCCGGAGCGCTCGGCTATTGTGTCACCCCATTACCTTTTTCTGACCCTCAACAAAACACTTTTATTTCCTACAGGAGTCGGGATACAAACTGCAGTCCCTGGTGTCACAGTCCTGGATGAGCACGTCTTTCAAAGTCAAATATCATCAGGTTGCAACAAGGCATTGACTTACATTTAATGTAGCCTACACTGACTATCACGGTGAATTGTGTGAACCAGAAGTCGAGGGCGAATCACATTTTCTCTTGTCCTTATTATGATGAGTTAAGAATGTTTGTATTTAACGAAATTTCTGTCCATAACCCAGAAATGTTTCAGTGCTCTAATGATGACAGAATGGTTGTTATATAAGGTGGTTGCTTTTGTTTCTACTGCTTGGAGAAAACGTCAGGCGGGGTTTGCTTGTTTAGGATTATATGTAATTTGTGTTGGTTTCGTTGTTGACACGGCCCAGAACATATAGGCACGACTCCAACGAGAGCAAAACAAGGTTTATTCCAAAAAAGGGGGTCGGTACGCGGGAAGCAGTCCACGACAGGCAGAGGTATCAAAAAAGGGGAGTCCGAAGGCAAGGTCCAAACACAGCAGAAAGGTCAAAACAAATACAGACGAAAGATAAGGTGCTGGAAGGAGACATTAAGTACAACGAGACAAGGGGAGACGTGAGGTTAAATTCAAGAGGTAACGGGAGTGACGAGACACAGCTGGGAGAGGAACAATCAGAGGCAGGTGTGACAGGACGGGGGACGGGCAGCGCACACACCTGAAACAGAGGCAAGGGCAAGAGGCTATGTCAGAAAACAACAAAACAACAGGAGGAGGAGGCAAAATAAAACAAGAAATACAACACATGAAATGAGAGGGAAAAAAAAGATACATCTGGGCTGGGCATATGATGTGCACGACACACTAAGACATTAAATCAAATCAAATCAAAAAAACTGTTGTATAAGAAAACCAAATTAGAGTTGCAATTTTGTTATTTGCAGATTTTCAAAACGGCGTCCCAGCAACCTCCTGTTTTCATCAAACCGTTCGAGAGACAGTAACAGACGCAAGGTGTTTGTTCTTCACACACATACATACGTACGTACGTACACGCTGACGCAGAGGATGGAGCAATAAGAGATGATCGAGTTGCATGTTTGATTAAACAGTACGTTTATGTTCTATCCTTTTTCAACCATTCCATGCTGCAGAGAAGGTACAAACTGCTTTTTCTGGTGCCTTTTTTAATTTAAGAGGATTAGTTACAAGGGAACAAAATGCACCTCAGAAACTATGCGAAAACAAAATGTTCTACCAGGTCAAGGAAAAACTGGATCTCCATCCTTTTTGTCAGACTAAACATCACACTGTAAGTGTTAATATTAGAGATGCGCCTATTGTGAAATTCCGGGCTGATACTGATCCCAGTTTTTTTAAAGAAGAACTAGTCTAATAGCAGACTCCGATGTTTTTGTTGTAATTTATTTTCGTTTCTTTTGCTACTCATTACCCTTTTGTGCCAGGAAAACAAGGAAATATTCCTTATGTAAAAATAATTGAAGTGTTTTACAATTTTTCAGAACTTCATCAAACTATTTTCGAATGAGCATAAATTCGATCAAATACAAATTTGTGAAACATCCATGAATACAACACAACAGGTTTTAGTAGCAATGTGTGATAATGTTGAAATAATCCAAATACAAATTAAAGTTAAAGGCATGTATTCTGTAGTAATCTGTAGTGAAATACATTTTAAAAGTAAACCTTCCAACACTACATCCATGCACACACTAAAATCTAAAACTGAGCATACACACACACTTCATCCATGTGTCTCAACTCAAGATTAGGACCTGCTGCTGTTTGTCTGCAGACTGGGTGAAGAATATTAACAGAGTCTCTGCATGGTGCAAACAACTGAGCATGACTCATCCGAGTGGAGCTCAAACAGCCGAGTGGGCTGCGAACAGTTTGGTGCAAAAAAAAACAAAAAAAAAAAAACACCCCTTAACATATTCTCTAGGGTGAACTTCACACGGACGTCTCACGCGCCGTTCCTGTTAACACCCTTTGTTTATTCCTCCATGTTTTCCAGCAGGCCAGGCAACACTTTTTAAAGCCACCACGTCTCCTGTCCGGTTTGATCCCCTCTGATTGTCGCAGATCCAGGGTCTTAACCCGAAACGCCGATCCATTTCATTGCTCTTCTCTGCTTGTCACCCCTGCTCCGCTCCTCTCTAATTTCCCATGCCGGTCCAGGTTTCATCAAACTAATCAGGTCAGCGGTTCTCCTCCCTCACTTCCTTGTCCCCGTCCCCGAGGCTGTCCTGAATGGTCAAACAGAGCGGAAGTGGCAAACGGGCTGAGTCAAGGGGAAGGTTGAGGATAATTTATTCATCTGAAAATGAAATGCAACGGAGCGCCAGCAGCAGGGGACGTGGGGAAAAACACAGCTAAAAAACATACTTAGCTTGCTTGCACATGCACACGCTCACATTTGCAGCGGAGTGCAGCATTAGTCGTCCAGAACATGACGGCTTCTAACTTTGTCCCAGCTATGAGTCAGCATTTTCAAGGTCAGGCATTTGTTTAAATTATTTTGTTAATTTATCAGGGAAGTGGCTTGTTGTTCACGTTCTCCTTCGGTGACTTCTGGAACAAGTGAGGGAGGCAGAGAACAAAAAAATGCCCTTGCATGTCAGTGCTGTAAACCAATTAGTGCTGCAAGAGTTGGTAGTGGACCAAATATGATTGGCTGTTTATGCCACAGTTGTAAATTATTCAATTAGGTTATATTTTGTCATTGGCTCTAATGTCCCTTGGACGGGATCAGGGGCGACTTGCGACAAATATGCATAAATAGACTCACACAGAGAAACATGTACAGTTTATTTTTCCAAATTATATAGAACTAAATAAAGTCTAAATGTTACACGCGTTACTAAACTGCATTTTAGAAATTTGTGAATATGTCACATGAATTTAATGAACCCGGTGACCAGTCAAATCTGAGAGCTGTTTTATTTGCATCTGGTAGATTGTGCATCTAGTGGCCTTCAGTGGTATTACACGTTAACATACTGTAGCAGGCCAATCCCAACATGGGGCGGGTTTGATACGATGGCTGACGGAGCAGCACCGAGAGGCACTTTTGTAAACAGCCAAGATGCCTGCCACTGATGTGGAATGGTCTTTTGAATCCATTATCGCTTCAGTAGCAAACAAGTGCTATGTGAACGTGCTTGTTACTTCAGTTGGAAAAGCTGGGATGACAGAGCGAGTTGTTAACCACAGCGATACCGCATAGCATGGTCACGATCATTACCCAGCTTTGATATGCTGTTCAGGGCCCTGGTATCAACAATACGTCGAATACCAGAGATGAACGGGAGACAAAAATGTTCTTGTGTTGAAGCAATAAATTCACACTTGTGAGATGTTATTGCCTGTTTCTTGGTTTCAGCATGTCTTATGTTAGAACATCAAAAGGCAGCACAAAAGTCTGTCATTTTAGACATGGGAACTGTTAAACGACTACTCTGCTCAGTCCACAGTCACGCACCTAGTGTCCAGGCCACCAAATAACATGTCCTACTACGTATTCAGAACAGATATAAAGTTGAAGTTGTTTAAAAAAGCCAAAAGATTCAGGGCTTTTGAGAAAACATTTGAGGTTTGAGCCCTAAAAATCAAAAAGTACAAACTGAGGTGTAATGGCAGCTGTTCTCAAACTCTCCATTTTACATATCCACACGGACGCACGTAAACCGGAGTTTTTTTTTTTTGAATCTGCACTTTACAACACATTTTCAAAAATCTTAACACTATATTATTTGAGAGCCAAACATATAAACTTCTGAACCACAAAAGACTATGTTATAAATATACATTTAAGGGTGAAATGTCCCAATTTCATTACGTGTCCATTCTGACGAGAACATAATGCCTATTTTCATTTTTGTTTTTCATTTAAAGCAGATTCTTCAGCGCATTTCAGCTTCCCCAGGTTTCTGCCTCCTTTTCCCTTTTTCCTGTTTTTCCTTGGTTTTCCAATATTCTGATAAGCCTTATCGCTCACTGAGGTTTTCCACAGTCTCTGGCCCAGACAAAAGCAACTCAGGCATAGGTGTATCCGGGGAATCCTGAAGGGGAAAGATATCAAAAGAATCAGTAAAGCAAAAGCAGCAGAGCTCTATTGTGTTTCGAAACAATCAATCTCTTATGGATTTGGAAGTGCAATGTGTTCAGGGACACTTGAGAGCTGTGGAGAGCCAGTTGTTCCCTCTGAGGTAGGAAAACAACCAACAGGAGCCACAGAGATTACTGTTAAAACCTTTAATATTGTCAGAAAAAAAGCATCAACATTACAGGCAGAGACGGCGTCTAATTTCAGTTTATTTGCACAAACTGCCTTGGGCTCCTTATCCGAAGGAACATGACAGCTAAAAAAAATCAGTATTTATGTGAAAACAAGTCTGAAACCTGGAGAGACGACACTTTAATAGAGCAAAACATGACTTATCCACTAAACTTATCACAGCTGAACAAGTAATGACATGGCAGGCACATTAACAAGCTGCCGCTGAATAACAGGAAATGCCGTAATTGCTGATCATCAACAATCATCTTGGACAACAGAAATATAACTCACGAATGCTATAGCGTGTCATATTTTTGTGTAACATTTCAGGAGAACAAATCTTTTAAAAGCGTATGTATTTTTCATCTGCAACTGTTTTTTTCTCTGTGGCTTTTTCCAGGAAACCCCCCCTACAGGGACTCCATTGTGCTGGTCAAAGCCAGTGAATTAAATGAACTACGGCACCAAATCAGAAAAAGGTGGGACGGAGCAGTGGGCCTCGAGTCCAAGTGAATATTTGTGCCAGTTTTTCAGATTTGTATTCCTTCAAGGCGTCCCCAAGATATTGCATTCATACAAAAAACACACACGAGAAGTCACAGCGACCACGACCATTTGCCACCAAAATGTTTTCATTTCATCCTTGAGTCCAAGTGAACGTTTCGTCACATTTGAAGACTGTCAAGCTGTTCTCGAGAAACCGCGTTTTAAACGGAATGTAATGGGGAAACGCGGATAGATAGACAAACCTTATAGAAATGTGCAATGGAGGCATCTCTACAAAATGAGGAATTTCATCCTTTGACGGATTTGTAACTATTTTTTTTTTTTTAGCAGGCAAGCTGTCAATCACATCTGTCAATCAAAGCCTGACATAGAAGACATCCGAGCCTTCTGTTATCCCTAAAATCTTATTAATGGAGCAATAATTCACAAAAGCACCACTAGTACACTTAATAGAGGGTCCAAATAAAGTCAATGAGACTATAATGACTCCTGGACTTGCACCAGAGAGAAGTTCAGTGGAAGTCTCTGGTAGCCAGGCTTTTTTTGGAGCCAGCATCTAGTGGTTGTCAGTGGTATTACACCTCGGCATTGTCTTCAATGGTATGGGCTGCAGGCCTGAATGGCAGGAATGGGTGTATATTTACCAGTAAAATAAAGTTGACCAGACTAAACATTAAATATCTTGTCTTCGTACTGCGTGCAATGAAATACAAGTCCAACAACATTTAGAAATCACCGTTTTCTGTTTTCACGAGCATTTTACAGTTTTGATTTTACAAGTTTTCTCATTACTGTCTCAGGTTCCCCACAAATATTAGTTGTTACCCACAGAGGACGGAAAATGTATTCGCGCAAATGTTCAGTATTCTCGCACGCACACTCTTCACGGGCTCGCGCCAGTCACTTCCCCCATGTGGCATCGCTGTGTAGCTGATGGGTGACATCAGTGAATGCCAGAGTAAAATATGACAGCCAATATCCCGCTGCATGCACACGCTAACAAATCCATTCACTTTGCTCTGCGCTCATTCACTGTGACATCCACTCACCCACCAGTGTGCGATTTGCCAGCTGTCAATTTGCTATTTCACTTTGCTATTTGCTATTTCACTATCCCGGGAATTGTAGTCTTTGGAATGCGTATGTGTGTGTGTACATTCAGACAAACGGCCATGTGTTTGTCTTCACCAACAGGAAGGACACACGCAAAAGACTCCTGTGTCTTAAATCTGTTTTCAGAGAGGGTTCCTGCAAATGCCGACACCCAACCGCACTTCATTTAGGAAAGAATCATTAATGAGTGAATACAGGAAACACACACGAAGACTGAAGTTGCAGTTAAGCTGCGTGTAAATGAACCTACAGCTGGCTGAAATCATACTTATGCCATACATTGTCTTTCTATTCCTGAACAATTTAAAAACTTTGAGCAGTCAGTTTATTGCAATGAAATAAAAAAAAAAAGACAAATTCAAAGTATTGTAAGAATGATTCATTTTCTGACAGCGTCGCACCCGAAAAAACACAATTCATCCCACAAATATAGAATTCACAGCTATAAACCTCTCCAACTGTGTTTCTCAGCCTTCACAGGTAATTAGAATTCTTTCATTGTTTCTCAAAGACACGCTCCTCACCTTTGTTTCAAGCTTCTTTCTCTTTCAAACTTTTTGATCCAACTTTATTCCAGATTGCTTTGATGAATAAAACGCTGGATATCAGCCAAATCTTCAATTGCTCAATTACTGCAGACTGCACAGTCTTTACTGATTCACACCTTTTTCTTTTTCTTTTTTTTCTTGCCTGTTTAATTAATAAAAACAAAACGTGATGGCCATTTCATTATTTCATTCCCTCTTTTAATTAATTGTCCAGTTTGTAAAGAAAATACTAAGCAATGTTAGCACTCCCCACTTTTTAAATTTAAGATACACGTGTTACGGACAGAGCACAGAATAGATGTACTAATGCAAACGGAGACAATGCAGACATAAATGATACGTGTTCATTTAAAGCTAGTGTCATTTTGGCATCACC
>JAPQRN010000011.1:1010838-1035487 GCA_037367275.1 Coranthus polyacanthus
TGTACTAATGCAAACGGAGACAATGCAGACATAAATGATACGTGTTCATTTAAAGCTAGTGTCATTTTGGCATCACCGGGCAAAAAGAATAACCAAAAAACGTTCTGATACTAAATACTAAAACGTGTTTTTTTTAACTCTACACTGAAATATGTGACTTAATTGTGATGAAACACATCGGTGCTGGTGATCATATACATAAAATGTGTAAATATCTGTATTTTGTAGGTGAAAACAGCTCAACACATGACTTCCACTTTTAAAATCACCTTGAGCCTTTCCACCTTGATGCTGATGTCGAGTCAGGCATTCCGGGTCAATCTACATTATGAAACTGGTATTAAAAGTGCAGCCCACCTGTCAGTCAGAGTCTGCCAAATTCTGAACCACAGATTCATTTGAAAACACCCGCAGTTGTACATCTTTTACAGCTGCCTCGACTGGCTAGTTCGTCGGTTTGGATCCGAATACTGTGTTAAAACACTTAAGTCACACAGTAACACAAGTGGACTCGCCAGTCGAGGCGGACACTTATTTGCTGTTACTGTCGGGCGAGTCTGGTGGTTTTGAGGAGCACTTCGGGCCTTTGATTCCTTGTGGGAAAGGACTGTATGATGGCAAGTTAAAGTGGAGAAAATATTCTAAAGCTAGCATATACCAAGTGATATTTTTTAGGTGGTAAATCAATACAAAATCCAAACTAACCCCCTCAGAGACTCAAATGGTTCTCCATATGCATCTCCTGTCACACACAGTCAGGTCCTCCTCACCCTCCTCTCAGTCTCTTTCCGACTTTGTGGCACTTTTCAAAATCGTAGAGGGTGGAGTTTGATTGAGAATGGGGGTGAGGTTACACTTTAGGCGTGCTTGTGCGACTCCTCTTGGCTCCGTTTTCAGGCTTTTAGAAAGTCCAGCCCCTCATGGGAGGTTTTTGGCCAATCACAGGTCTTTTCAGAGAAGGGCGAGAAAAACATGTGATTGACAGCTATAAAGACCAATCACTGTCAGCCTTCTGTGCAGACTCCCAAAAGAAGCAACATGGCAGCTCACCTAACCGTGATATTTTGGTTTCACTTTCCAATCATGGCATGAGGCAGCATTTTCTTTTCTTGGTTTCTGCCTAGTGCAGCTTTAAGTTCAACAATTGTATGTCTCATTTGTTAGAATTATTATCATTTTTTTTGTATTTTATCAGATCTTTTTGGATGGATATCAACATTACATGTCTGCCATCACCGACCCTGCTCTCTAAATAATCGCCCTCAGCCACTGAAAGTCCCGTTATCAGTTGACCACTACCACCAAACCGAACAACATCTGACGGATTCGAAGAAAGAAGCTCATCAGGAGTCAAAAGCCACTGTTTTGGCTTTGACACAGATGCAACACTCACAGCAACCTAGGTCTGTGTGTGAGAGAGAGACAGAGAGTGATTTTGAATAATTTTTGCATAATGTCGCTCAGGAGGGTACAATCTTTGCTTTCCATTTTTTTGTGCTGCACAGGTGTGTGATTGTGTGTGAATGTGTGTGTGTGTACGTGCGTGTTCCTCTATGAATTTATGTAAGACACAAGGTTTTCCCAATTTTCGGTAGACAGTGAATGTGTGTGTGTGTGTGTGTGTGTGTGTGTGTTTTGTTTGCATAATGTTGCATAATGAGGGAGTAAAAATGTGTATGTGTGTGTTTTCCCTCAGTGTAATTTTAGTCCTCGCTGCTCTGTATATTTTTCCGACATGCAGTCTGTGTGTGTGCGTTATTTAAAGAAGGGATTAGGACCACCAGAGACTCAATACCTGATTAATGCAGAGAGATGGATTGGAAAGTGGATTTAAGCCAATGGATTTCAACACACACACACACACACACACACACACACACACACACACAGACACACACCAATCCACAATATACACATATAACTGTTATTAAATACAAATTAAAAAATAACTTTGCACTTATGCAACTCTGGGAAACACAAACTGAAACACTGAGATACACATCTCTGTGAAAAGTCAAACCACTTGTGTTGTCTGTCTGTATTGACATTTGACAGACAAAAAGAGACAGAGTGACTGACAAATACGGGAACAAAAATACATGAAGGCAGAGAGACGGATGAGGACAGCAGTAAGTCACTGCGGTAGTCTGTAAACATCAGCAACAAAGCAGGCAAGAACAAGAACAGGTTTACACTTTTTTTTTCTGGGTACAGCTCAGCAGGTGCTGCACAAGTTCTCACAGACCGTTTGACGTCGTGTGGTTTCCTCTGAATCCTCAGACCCTTCCCACGGAGTAACGCTTGTATTGTCAGCTCCCGTCAAATCATAAAGAATGACAGTGACAAAAATAAACAAGGCTTCTGCTAACTCTAGCAGATGACAGTTAAGGAGGCATGGCTGCACTGTGGAAAGTCAAACTGCTGGTAATGCGCAAAACATACACAAGCAGGCTTTTCAAAGCCAATGAGCTAATTTGACATCCTTGCTTGGATATTTGAGCACGTTGAATGATCCTTCCATTTTCCCCAGCAGTGCCAAGTATAAGGATAATCCAAAAATAATCAGAGTTAATTCTCACTGGCGGCTTTGGAGCCAACACAGTCGCCAGAATAATGACTGTATAATACGATATGTATATTTCAGCGTTTGTGAACCAAATATACATTTCATATCAACATTTTTAGATATGTACATATATCTATGTTAGAATGTGTCTTGGATATTTTGACACTTAGTAACAATATCAGGACTTGGTTTGATACCTAAAAACTCCAATCTCTGAGGTAAAGTTCTGGATTTTGTATAACCGGCATCCACCTCAACCACATTTTGACTATTGATTCAGCAGACTTTCAGCTACACTTTGGTACTAGTTGCATATCTTTATCTTCATTCGTTGCCTTACAGTGCCTGAAAATCCACAAGCACCATCATTTTTCCTGGTCTGGATCATAGCATCCAGAATTTTGCCAGGATCCGGATTAAACTTTGATATATTGGAGAACCTATAGCGAATGTATCCTGTAGTTTTGTTTTGTTTTGCCAAGCAATCTGACCATTTATTGTGGAGTTATATACACATATGCTGAAAATGGCCCTATCTCGCAATGATATAGAATGCTTCAAAAATTCCTGGATGCAGATGGTAATCCAGAACACCTTCTTTGTCCCATTATCAACATTTCCTGAAAATTTCATTAAAATCCGCTCAATACTTTTTCGAGTTATCTTGCTAACAAACCAACAGATAAACAAACAAACAAATGCCAGCAAAAACATAACCTCCTCGGAGGAGGTAAAAATGAATGAGAATGGATCCCCGTGTACTATATCGGTGGCATAGTGCATTATGCATATGGATGTGAAGACAGTCGTGCCAGTGAATTATGGAGCAGGTACAACTGTGAGCAAGCGGACTGGCTGATACCAGGAGAGGCAGAGTTACAGAAAGGCAAGATGAGAAACTGAAACTCTGAATTCACTATCCAAAGTTGGCTGTGAGATGTGCAGTGTACATCTGCACTGACAGTCTCGTGATGCGCAGATGGAGCAGCCAGGGTGGAAACATGGCGGCGGTTGATTAGTTGAAGGGTATCAGGTGTGCAGGCAGATTGAGATCAATGACATGAAAAAATAGGGAAGAGAAAAACACGTCCTCATGACAGAATAAGTTGATTGCCAATGACTCCCAAAACGACATTGTAAACAGAGAATATACAAAATAACTGTTGTTGGTTAATATTTTGGTTAAGTTTAGGAACAAAAGCAACTTGGTTAGGGTTCGAAAAAGGTAATGAAAGAAACAATAGGTGCGTTAGACTGGGCTGTGGTTACTAGTCACTAGCCCCCCCCACATCTGAAGGCAAGTCTGGCTCGCATTGTGTTTGGATCTTAGGTAGGTGTAAATGCAATCCGTACAGTGTGCTCGCATCTGTACCTACATCAAAGTTTATTTAACTAAAACAATCAAGATTGCAATCTGGCCAGTTTCACTGTCGATGAGAACGTAACGGCTAGCCTGACGTCGCCGAACCTTCTCCTAATGTTTACCACAGTTTGTCTTGTGGTTCAGCAGAGTGAATTTTTTTTAGCTGTGATGGAAGAGTGACATGTTTGGTGAGTTTGGTTATTTTGAACTTTGGTTTTGACGATATAAAGAAGAAAAGATATACAAAAACGCATGTGTGTTTTCGCGGTTTCGCGGTTTTCGCTTCGTGACAGACTGTAGAGCTGCCGTAAATGACTGAAATAATGAATGAAAAATAACAGGTGTAGATGCAAAAGCAAGACCAGATTGTTTTTTTTATCCAGGTCACATTTTTAATACCAGCTATAAATGCTATAAAGCAGCTATAAATCTCTTTCTTTCTTAAAACACACACACAGTGGGGCGCAGGTCCTCTTGTGGCCTGGCTGTCAATAATCTGACAACTATACAACTATAAAGCATTCATGTCATGAGCCTGGTGCCCCACTGCCGCGCGAACCCACTCAGGCTCCATCAAATCAGCCCTTGATGTCAGCATCCACTTGCAGCAAAATCTAAACTCGAGTTCTGCTGCTCTGACCTCCGCCCATTCAATATTGTGTCCAGAAAGGGCTCACTCATGTGGCTCAAGGGCTAATAAACATCGGTGCACATTATGGGGCAGTGGATGTGGCCTCTGTCATCTCCTATAAGCAGACCATCTGCGACAGAGCAAAAGAACAAAAAAAAAAAAAAAAAGATACGGCACTGTCAGTCTACCAGCAAAGCACTGGAATACAGAATTTATCACGGCAAGTGTGAGGACACAACAACTTCAGTATCTGTGTAAAAAAGTTTGATACCCCTAGTACTTATAACTCATTCAAAAGTAACAAAAACACAATGATTCCTATTTTCAGGTCATTAAGCACTAATGAAAAAAATTCCAAAAGATCCAAATGTCATCTTTGTAAAGAGACAGAAGTTCCGCCTTCCCCTTTTTGTTTTGATTGTCGGCAGACATTTTAATTTACTTAATAAAAATGCTGACACAAGTAGATAAGCACAGCAATAGTCAGCAAAATATATATAGTGGGAAAAACAAAACAAGACAACCAAAGTGGGCGGAAGCTACAACTTGCTGGCGCTTATTACGCCTACTTTGCTTACATTTAACTTAGGGTTTAGAAGTGAGAAAAAAAGTGACTATGTCTTTAAAATACAGATTAATAAAATAACATAAAATATAAAAAAATATAAAATAACAGATTCTGTAGGGTTATTTTAATCACAGCTACACAGGTTAAATCTAACATATCTAACACATCTAACAAGTATTCACTGAAGGATTACAAATGGTGACAGAAGACACGGCAAGTCTGGAGCTCCCCGTCTTGTACAAATGCATCTTGAAAAACTGAAATAACAGGAAAAAAGCTAAACATTTAAACAGTTAATTTGTCTTATACGCAATGCTAGAATTTAGATATAGCAAATATGTAAGATTACAACCAAATGTGTGAATCCCCAAGACAAGAAGGACTTGACTGTGAGGATTGTTGCTTGAACAGATATAGGTTTTTTTTGGATGTAGTCTTTATTGCTGCTGTCATGGTGCAAGGCTACTGATTTGACTATTATTCACACATTCCACCAAGAGGGGAAGTTACAGAAGGTTATCGCTGAGAAAGCTGACTGTTCCCAGAGTGCTGCCTCGAAGCATCTTTCTGAAAGTCGACTGGAAGAACAATTTCACTAGCAGGGAGGACTGCAGCCTCTGGAAAATTGTGGAAAAAGAGCGAGGTTTGACAGTATCAGGAGCTGAGAGTGAGAGAAGCAAAGTATGTAAAAAGAATCAATAGGAAAAAAGGGTGATGAATACAATCGATCATATTATCACTGACTCCCCCGTGGATAATTTGCTCGGCTTTCTTCGCAGCAATAAGCAGCCAGAACAGACTTTAAAAAAGATTTTATTGAAATTTTTTAATTAGCTGTGAAAGGACTAGAATGTCACTGTGATATGGATGTGCGTGTGCGTGTGTGTTTTTTGTCTTTGTGAGGGAGCCATTCAAATGCTTTCCTGCTGTGAAATCCAAATTTGCACATGGCAACTTTCACTGGGAGTCACAGCTCGACTGAAAGAAAGGAAGAGAGAGTCATAATTGGTCGCGATCGCTCCAGCTTTTCCTATCACATCACGGCGTCCTCACAGGAATTAAATTATGTTCATCCAGGCATGCGTGTGTCCGTCTGCCCAAAGAAGTAAACCGTTTAACCGTTTTGCCAAACCCTGGTGGAATCCAACTAAGTTCATTTACTGCAGTACTGTACTTAAATACAAATTTGAGGTACATGTACTGCACTTTGAGTGTTCCCATTTTGTGCTACTTTACGCTTCTACTCCACTACATCGCAGAAGCAAATGTGTTGCTCCACTATACTTATGACAGCTTTACTTACTTTTGAGTTTCTAAAAAGCACGGCACATTGTTGAAGATTAAACCAGTGGTTTCCGACCTTTATGTCTTTTGACATCTTACAAAAAGCAGTGTGTAGTCGGGCTCACATTTCAGACAAATAGTCATTTTTCCCTCTAAACTAATAATCCCTCTAATCCACAAACTGAAAAACCTGATGTCACTGTTCATAAAACTGGACTTAAAGTAGTTCAGGCAGCTCCAACAACACTGATGCTTCACTATTAATAATCTTATGATGTCAATTGTAATAATATCTCAGACAGAGGAACCAAACCAGTACTATCATGGAAAATACATTCACTACATTATTCTGCTAATACTTTTGTTCTTTTACCTAAGTAGGATTTTTCATGCAGTAAATGGACTTGGCATGGCATTTATTTAGCGCTTTTCTACCTTGATGGTACCCGAAGCGTGTCTCCCATTCGCACACAACAGTGGCACAGCATCCGGGTTCAGCTTAGGGTTCAGTGTCTTGTCCGAAGACACGTCAACATGTGGACAGGATGCAGGGGATCAAACTACCAACCTTCTGGTTTGTGGACGACCCGCTCTACCTCCTGAGCCACCCCACTTTTACTCGTAATGGAGTATTTTTACATTGTTGTATTGGTTCTTCTTCCACCAGTGACACACACACACACACACACACACACACTGTTCTCTGATGCATGCTGCGTATCTGTGTGAGTCATCCCTGCTTGAAACCCAGAGAAACAAATAAACTGATAAACTTGGGAAACAACTGTGCAGCCCTCTGGTAACACACCAACGCACAGCCTCTATCCATCATATTCATATTCTTTGTCTCTCTCACACACATACTGACATTTCATTAAGTGAAAATGACACACTCGCTGCACTGACTCACACCTTCCCAAATCACTCTCAAGCCTTTTTATTCCTCCATGTATGTACGCAAACGTCTCCTCCAGAAAGCAGGTCTGTACAGGCAGCACGAAGCCAAAGGTTTTCTGTTTGTATTTCTAATCAGCATGAAATATCTTGTTAGCTGCTAATCTGATTGCTTTTTTGCTTCAAAGGGCCACAAAAATTGATCTCAAAATATCCCCCATCAGCTTTGCTGCGCTTCCATTACCTGAAGCTTTTGTGAACAAACGTCAGTAAGATCCAGAGGCATACATGCATATATATAGTGGAAACCGCTTATAGTGATCATGTCTGTCAGGGTCAAATTGATCACCATAACCGGACCTTTAATTTGTCAGCCGTCTGTAGGTCTAACACTCAGTTTTATAGTGATAATGGGGTTTATATGTAGTTGTAAATACAGACAGATATGATAGACAGATGTTTATAGGTAGATATTCTATACTCCTGCCTGTTATGTCACACATGTATGTTGTTGTAACTGCGTGAAATACCTCTGACTCTGAATAACAAGTGGCTCAGGGGTTTTCCCTCATAGCGGCTCGTAGTTATGGTTAAAATGAGGTGATATCAGGTGATAAATACAAAGTTACTCTATTGATGGACAGTTGATGGCAATAAGGTGTAAATATAGGTAAAACGTCAAAGAATATATCTGTAAGCTGGTAAACATGGATGCAAACAATCCATTATTAAAATTACAGTACATGGTTTGAATTGATTATGCTCATTTCCTGAGGAAGGTAAAGCTTTCCATACATTTGCTCAAGATTAAACAATAGCTTTGGTAAGTCACGGTGAATGTAAACATAATTTTAAGGGGCATCTTTTACGGGGTTTCAACTATTCAGTGTCTCGTACCGCTACTTCTGGGACAGTGTAGAGATGGTGTAGATCGTTTCTGGTGACTAATGAAAGGCATCTGCAGCCTCGCTGAGTACAAAGCACGGAGCCTCTTCATTTTTGGTGAATAACGCAAGCATCCTGCAAAATGTAGAAATGCTCAAGCTCTCTCTTTATCCCTCACAGGAAATTCTCACTGTCAGTTCTTGTTTTGTTTTTTGTTTTTTTCATTTCCACACAACAGCAATAAGATGCTAAATGAAGGAATGGATATATGTCCTTTGTAATACCTCTCATTCACACATTCACGGTAAACACGGAATAGTAGCATTGGCTCGGGGATTGTCAGTAGTGCTGCTGTTTGCATGGATAAGGAGGGTGTCAATAATATTGACCAGACAAACATACAAGCTGAGAGTAATGAGCCAACACCTGATGCTGTGAATTCTCCATTAAAAGATGCGGGAAGAAAAAACACCGCAAATGTCAGGCATGGTGAGTACAAATAGAACATCCTCTGTCTGTCCGACCTCTTCCAGGACGGACAGACATTGCAATAGGTGACACGTGTACAGAACTTTAGATAAAGAATGTCTATATATATAGGAAATGTACGCATATTGTGTACAGTAACATGAATATTTAAAACATAGGTACAGTGATGATAAGCAGCATTCGGGCATCATCGAGGACCAGACCCGGGTTTCACACCTCCTGCCTGGGAACCTAGACAAAAGGACAGGATCACCAGACACTCGGGACACCATTCACACAAACAAGAGACTGAGACACACGCACACACACACAGGGGATAGAGACAAAGACAAGGAAAAAGGAGGCTAAGAGAGAACAGGCGGCATCCAATCCAATATGGGAGGAGGACCGACGATGAGTAAACAGCAGGACGGCCACGATCCACATCAAAACTATTCACACGGGCAGCGATGTGAGTTTGCCACAGTTGTGACTTTTATTCAATAAAATATTTTAATATATTCATGCCAGATTGTTCAACAGAATTGATCCAGCGTTTCTTTGTCCAGTGTCCAGGTAAAAAGACACACACTGTGCAGACCGTGTCTATCATTTATGTGTTTTATACAAAACACTGTGGCTAGAAACGAACGGGTCTGGGTCCATCATTGTGCACTGCACACAAATGATTGGTTGATGCCTCTACTTGCCCTACGGAAGCTTGGAAAAACACATTTTTGCTTTACACACCCCTGGTGTGTAAAGACCTTAAGGCTTTACAGTCTGTAAGTCCCATCAACATAACACTACAATTACTGTAGTTGAGTAGTATTCAAAACAGGTAAAGTAAGGCAACATTCATTTTGTTCTCCTTACCAGTAAGGGTCAGACGCCGAGTCAGAGATTGAGTTAAGGGAATTTGTCACAGCGCAAATCATTTACAGTTATCATCTAAACAGCAGCACAGGGAGCATTAGCATTTGAAAAATGAGTCAGGATGATGCTGTTCTGAGATAAAAATAAATAAATAAATAAAGATGGATATTGGCAGCGAATGTGATTCGTCACCACCGGAGGCTGATATCTCCTCAAGGTACAGGCTGTTCAAGAACTAGGAAATGCATGCGTTACAATTTTGGCTGCAAACTGAAATTATCTTACGATGCTGATGCGTTGACCAAACCCCTTAGGGGTTGTTGTGTAATGCAGTTTGAGTTACAGTGAACTACGTCTTGGTTAAATATATTTTTAAAACCTGAATTAATACAGCCACAATATCTGAGTAAAAGTAAATAAAGGTCACTAAGGTGAATAGTGTTTTTAAAGTGAATGTTATGGACATTATACACTATTGTTAATGTGTATCCTTCATACAAGTTCAAGCAAAAAAACACCTCATGTGCAAATTATTTTAATATATTTTGACATGTTCCTTATGACTGACAAACTGTGAACATAACAGCAGTGTGTATATAAATACAAGCAGCAACGTAACAGCTTGATCATAATACTTGAGTCAGATTTTTGCCAATGACGCAAGGATGATTTGTCACATTTCATAAGAGGAAAATGTCACAAGTCACCATCCGGTCGGGTTTATTAAAATGCCAGTGAGCGGATTCAACTGTTCTTTTTGTCTTTCATTACAAGACAAACAGAAATGAAATGACGCCGAAAGAGTATTAAAGCCAAGATAACAGAATGACGGATGCGGCTCCTGAATGAGTTTCACGCCAAAGTCCAGTTCTCTTTGCATTCGGCACACACATTTGTACAGAGGAGACCTGGCCTATTCGTTGTTCACCTCTAATCAATATTCTCTCTGTCCCTGTCCATCTGATTGAGAGGGATGGGAAGGTTTCATATGATTGCATCAGGTAATCAGTGTCATTACATCCAGTCTGCCTACCGCATATTGTGCTACAATCAACCTTTTGTCACCCACCACGGCCTCCATCTGTCAATCTAGTCCTCCCTTAAATTTACACACCCCTAAATTACTACTACTGTTTTGTCCTTCTGCTTGTTATTCAGTCTGCGACCGTGCTTTACAGCCATTTTGTCCTCATTCTTTTTTAGTCGATACCGACTTTACATTTCTCGCCTGCAACACGTAGGGTGCATGCGTGTCAGAAATTTTTTTTTTTTTACAACATTAATATACGTTCCGATCCTTCATGTTTGCAAGCGTACTATGATGAGCTACAGGTAGAAATGAAAGGAAAATCCAGATGAGAGTGGTCTCCCCGTTCGCAGAAGACAAGGCTTCACTGAACGATTTGATGAGAATGAAACTGATTAAAAGCCGTTTCAAACAGTGCTCTCCACCACCGTCATCAGAACACCAAAGGAGGAACAACCCTTTGGAAGAATGGTTGTTCATTCCTCCAGTAGCGTTCACAGACTTGTAGAGTCAGTGCCAATGGAGGACCGCGGTAGAGCAACACTTTATTAAGGCTACGTCCACACTAATATGTTTTCATTTCAAAACATTGCTTTGAACGTGTTGAAATCTACTGTTTTCCAAAGATTTGAGTCGTTACTCGTGGAGCACAAGGACGTGGACGAAACACGTGGTTCCTTCGGGTTCGTACTGTAGATGGTAATTTGATAAGTTTACGTAAATAGCTGTGAAGAGGAAAAACATGAACACGCAAGAGCACTAGACCAAAGTAATCGTTGATCTCTTCTTTTTGCTAGCGCAGTGCTCTTCTGTCTGTGTATTTGTATAAATATGCTTTTTATTTCACTCCTCAGCACCTTTCACCTCTATCTACTGTCTGTTCGCTTTCTGTACTTCATACTGCAAATGTGCAGTGAGATGTCAAAAGTAAGTAAAAGAAGTATAACTAGACAGAAGGCAAGCACAAAAAAGAACTGTAGGCTATGGTCAATATGTCCCAGGAATGTTTCAGATGTCTTCCATATTATGTATCAGACACAGGATAAAGGCTATTCACAGAAAAAGAGGACATGAAAATACGGTACATTTCGCTTTCTCGCTTTCGGAACAAAACTAGACTTTGCTGTTTTTACAGAGCTGTGGTACATGATTGAGTCTCAGCCACATCCTGAGATTTTAATGAGAGCATTTGATTGTTAAGAAAATATGTGGGAGTGTTTACCTTTCTCTGTGTCTCTAGAAACTTGGCTGATGCATGCTTACATAACCAGTAAATCAGTCACACCATCCACCTGTTTACATGGCTTGAGGGTGACGCATCAAAAAAAAAAACAACCCAAAAAATAAATTAAAAAAAAAAATGTTTTGAAAGGGTTTCTGAATAGAGAAGGTAAACCTGTCCCAGATGAATGAGTGGTCTGGATGGTTCATAAAGCAAATCAGAACCATTCACTGCACGCTTCATAAATAGGTGTATGTTCAATCAAAACGCGAACCGTTAACACGCAGGTGGCCGGAGAAAAGGTTTGAAGCGAAAACACATCTATTTATAAAGCAGTGAATGCTGCTGATTTGCTTTATGAACCATCCAGACCACTCATTCATCTGGGATAGGTTTACCAAAGCTTTTATGTCCCACACACCCCCCCCCCCCAAAAAGAAAAAAAAAAATGTAAAAATGCTGCTCTTACTCAGTTGGACTGGAACTAAAGCGGTTCCCAAACAGTCGGTTCACATTATTACAGTACATTTAGGACGCTGCCCGGTGATGTTTTGTGCTTGTTTTTATTTTGCGTGTGTCATAGCAGATACCACTCTTCCCTGTTAATTAAACCCTTTTTCAGGCTGAAGCCGTAAAAAAAAAAAAACCTGCAAGAGGTAAAAATAGAGCTGAGAATGTAATGAAAACAGTTAGTGGCGTAAGTTAAAGCTGAAGTGTGGGAGGATCTAATTGCGGAAATGGAATGCAATGTTCGTGTTTTCATTAGTGTATAATCACCTTTCTGGAGCCAGCTCTCATTCCTAAGTCTTCACACACAGTCATGACCCCTATAGCGACAATTTTCAGGGTGTTCACTGATCTGCAATCTGCAACTTTGCCAGTAGATATCACACACTGAACCTTGAACTAAATCAGCCTATTTATTCTTATCTTAAAGCAGTGTATAGTTTGTGTTTACCAGCCCCAAGTTTTGATTGATTTAATAAGCCTTGAGGGAACTATTTTACCAATAAAAGCCATACATTTTTAAATGACAAAGTCAGTGCAGACGTATTAATTGCTGTAATCGCCTCAACCATGTGTAAAAGTAAGCAAATTTATCTCCCGTACATTACCACTGGCAAGAGTGAAGCAGCATAATAAGCAGCTGCCTCTGCTTTCGTTGTAAAACACCAACAATGAGCTCCAGCAATAATGATGTTGCTTTGCCAAAGGGGATTATGACATCAGAATTTGTTTTTTCTCGTCACACAAATTTATGTTTGTACATAGGGTGAAACGATCGACGAAGGCATTCGAGACAAACGTGTTCGACTTGATGCCTTGACCTCTGGCTGCTACTTAGCACATACGCTACGTTATGTAATGGAGGTTAGCAAAGTGACAAACTAATACTAATGGTTTAATGACACTGGGTGGAGCTGAGCGCGAGGAATGAGGTATTTAACATTGAGGACAAAGTGACTGAGGTATACGTACAATGGCTCGCTACCAATTTCTCTTTGGTTTAACTGTGACAATCATTCTTTCATCCAAAGGTAAGAAAACCAGCTGATATTATGTTTTAATTATTACGGTTCATGGAGTGTGAAGTGAATATTAAGTCAAGGTTATTTGTCGGTTACCTGCATTGAAAAATGTTCAAGTAAAAGTGCAAAATTATCATCATGTGGCAAACTACGGAGCTAATAATAAACTAAGGAGTTTAATATTTCAATTCACCACTTAATCTATTCTTTGCATATTTAAAAAAAAATCCATCGCTCACATCTTGTACGCATGAGGAAAAACACATCCACTGCAGTACCGAAATAGAAAATCCTTCTTAGTGCAACAAAACAGCAGAACTGTAAGCTCCTTGTCATCTGCGGTATGAATTACAGAGCAGATGGATATCAAATATCCACTCAATGAAAGCAGATTGGCTGATTTTATAATGTAACCAAAGAAGCTCAAGTGCCTGTAAAAGCAAATCCATTAAGTCACTAAAGTGTTTTCAGAGCACCTGAAATTATTTCCATGAATATTTACTGTACTTAGATTTTCATTCATGTCACTCCTCTTTTTTTTCCATGTTGAAAGTAGATTACATAATGTAAGAGTAGTAGAGCAATAACCTTACTGCATTTATTTAGGGTATTTCTAATTGCATTTTTTTTTTTTTTTTTTAATCAACCCACAGACTACATGTGAACATTCACAGACTGCTGTGAAAAGATAGAACACGTTGTTATAAAAAAAAATAATCAAGGAAATGAAATAATGCTCACAATGCTCATGCTGAAATAAAGATATTATAACTTGTGAGCTTTATGTCTCCATTATTGCATGGTTCTAGTCTGTATTGGTGTACTGTGCCAGTGAACCTTTGCCATGTTTGTTCTTTCTTGTTTTGTTGCTCTCAATGTCATTCTGTGCGTGTTCGGTGGAGTCGAACTCTTGTTGTGCAAGTACAGAATGTGAACAATGCGACTTTTGGAGAAGTTTACGAGACTGAGGAAGAATCTGAGCTGTGGCTTTTGTCTGCTGTGTCGATTTTGTATTCACAAAGGCACAGTATGATTTGAAATACAATACACCACACAACAACAAAATAACACGCAAGAAAACTTGTGTGAATTAAAAAAGACCGTCCAACCTCTCGGTTTGATATATTTCAGAGAGGTACGTCTGCCCACAGGAGATAAACTTTTCCTTTTTTCACAAATGCACAGGAGTCATGTTTCATCCTGAACAGGTTTTTTTTTTTTGTTTGTTTGTTTTTTTTCATTTGTCTAATTCTCTCTGTGTTCATTTCAGGTTGTCACTCACAGCAGCCTGGTAAGCTTTCAACAGCAATCGTACACATTCTTCAGCTTCCCAGTTTACTCTCCTCCTGTCACACATTTCACACAGATATCATTTTAAGGCTCAAAACAAGCTATGCAGGTCATTACCCGTCACAGCTTTGTCAAGTGAAGCTTTGGTGATGAGCACAAAGTGAAATGGTTGGGTTTTTTTGTGTGTGTGTGTGTGTTACGGGATGCGTTGCATAATATAATCCATGTTTAACTCTTCTTTTCTGTTCATTACATCAGGATGTGGCGTGGCGTTAAACAATTTCAGGATAGTGGGAGGTCAAGCTGCATCTCCAGGAAGTTGGCCCTGGTTGGCCAGTCTGAACGACAACAGGGGTCCTTACTGTGCGGGGTCGCTTATTAACAAACAGTGGGTAATGACAGCTGCTCACTGCATGACAGGGTGAGGAGTTACAACTTTAGATTTTTGTTGATTTATCTGACTGGCAGCAGGACGCGAGGACGTATCGGAGACTGCAATAAACGTCACGTGTCCTACATTCATGTACACACATTCCTTACTGAAGTACAGATACTTGTAAAAAAAAAGAGTAGAAGTACCGATTCAGCATCTTAACGCAAGTAAAAGAGAAAAAGTGCACATTCTGAAAAGTATTAAAGTACAAAGTAGGCCTTTGTGGGGCATTTCTATCGACTCTTTATATGCAAAGCAAACTGAACTTGAAGACTATTAAAACATTCTAATGTCTAATAAAATAATATATATATATAAATACTGAAACTTTAGCTCCAAAGCGCAAATCAGTTTTCACTGGAAATACTATGAAACCTTTTCTCCTTGTTTTGTTTGCTTTGTCTTGTCACATCTTTTACCTTCTTGTCGTCGTACGTTTGTCATTGGTCAGTGGTGATTTGCACTATTGTCATATCTATTTCAGTTTAAATCAGTCTCGATCATCGAAAGTCACTCAGTGATGCAAAATACCCATAATCGATAATTCCCCTCAGATGCTTTAAAACTAAAGTAACAACCCTGCTTTGAAACTGTAAGGAGTAGAAAGTGAAGATATGTTGTGTTAAAATGTAGGGAGTAAAAGTGAAAAAGTTGTCAGAAAAATAAATAGTCAGATACCTGAAAACTCTACTTAAGTACAGTAACGGAGTATTTGTACTTTGTTATTTACATCAGTTGAAAAGCAAATTTTCATATATATGTACCGTAACAACAAGTGGTTTGTAAAAGTCGATTTTGATGCCGAATAGCTGTTTACTGTTTGTCTTCAAGCAGCAGTCATCTCTCCACGGTGGTTTATTTGGGCCGCTACAACCAGTCAGGTCCAAACCTCAACGAAGTGTCGCGGAGAATTAATCAGGTGGTCTGCCATCCGTCCCACGACTTCCTGACCGCTGAGAACGACATCTGCCTTCTGAAGCTGTCGGCCCCTGTCAATTTTACCGTCAACATACTACCGGTCTGCTTAGCTGCGGCAAACAGTACTTTTCACGCTGGGCTGAGCAGCTGGGTCGCTGGCTGGGGTGCACAGGAAGAAGGTACAGTACGTTCCGCAGTTCACAAAGGGGAAAAGCACAGTTTTTTAAGTAAATTAAGTACATTGATACTCCCTGCAAATGTAGAAAGTGGTCCTTTACCCGATAAGTAACTCATTCATATGAAGAAAATGTGATTCCCCCTATTTGTCACTGACTTTTATGGAAGTCTATTGGGTACTTTATCATGTAAACTTGAAAATGATAATGTAATTCCACAATAGCATTACAAAGTATGAATGCATTATTTGAGAAGAAAAAATGCAAAAATCCAGTTTGCATTGCATTTAGCTTCACATACTTAAAATGCAAATCGGATTCAAATTAAAATGGAAAAGCTGTGTGGCATTTAATTTTCAGTCATACCCCGCTGTACAGTATTCAAATGTTAATCCAAATTTGAAAAATGAAAATGCAACATAAACAATGCAACCTGATTTTCCATTCTGTGCGAGCAATATTCAAGTCGCAGTTAAAATTCAAACGCAATTATCTAACGACTTGAAAATTAAACCTTATTCGACATTTCATTTCCAAAGACTTGACGGCAAAAGTGTGAAATTAGCGAGCGTTCAGCTGGGACGTCGCGCCTGTCAGTTAACAGAAGGTGGTTGGCAGAGACCACCCTGCGCCACGAGGTATGTTTGGCAATCGAAAATAAATGACTGGACACAGTGTTTAATAACGCCATCTTGGGAAATGATTCACCGTGAGCATCACAGAGTTCAAGGCCTCTCAGAGGAGCAGCGCTACAGATTTCACCATCGCTGCGACCACAAAAGTCAGGTTGCGACATATAGCCTGCGGCGTCCCGCTGACGGGGAGTGATTGACGTCTCCGCCTGAAGACCTACCTCGACGAGGAGACTTCATTTTTTTCCGAAATACCGCGGTGACATGTGAAGCCGAAGCGTTCTCGACAACTGTTCCCGGCGACTCGAGCTGATTTTAATCTTTGACAGTCAGAGGGGAGCACACGTTTAAAGCTGCATTTGCATTGGCCAAAAACATTCCATACCACGCTGTTTCGCTCCTTGTATTTAAACATCACTCTAGAGCAGGTGAAGTCTTTGAAAATAAAATGGCAAATGTCAGAAAACGGCAGACGGGGTCGTACTTATCCATAGTGTGTTCTAACCATCGGAACACAGGCATTTGCAGGTCTACCACCAACTCCATTAGATAGTTTGTTTTACTTGTGATTATGATGTTTTAAAGGGTCCAAACTAACATGCTGCAGGAGTGGTTTATTGTCATGTGACTCTGAAGACAGCGTTACAATGCCTTCAGTTCTGTTGTGGGCTGTCTGACGGCAAAATAAATGTTAAATTCCAAATATAGAGACTTAAACTAAAATACATTTTCCTGCTGCCTCCGTCCATAGCAGTACATCACTTTGCTTCATTGCATGGGGAATAACCTCATACAACCCACCCTTTTAAGTTAATTAAGTTATTAAATGATGGTTAGATGTCAGAGATATTTAAATAGATGACTGATGATTAAAGTAGCATGTCACAACCCCTGCTGCTTCATGTTTCAAGGTATTCATTTTTTTTTTTTTTTTTCATGACACCTGTCATTTTGATTTCGCTACCTCTTAGCTCTTTAATGCCCTTTAATTATTTTCATTCAGGTCGTTTTACACTTTCCGATATCATTCGAGAGGCGAACGTACCAATAGTGGGGAACAAGGAATGCAAGTGCAAGAATGATTTTATGGTCACGAAGAATACGATTTGCGCTGGGCTCAAAGCCGGAGGAAGAGATGCATGTCAGGTGACATTTGTGTATAAATGCATTTGTTTATGCTGAGGTAGAAATGTGTTTTAACAGGGAAGTGTGTGTGTGTGTGAGAGTGTGAGTGAATGCAACATCCTGTAAATATGTTGCTTATCAGTTACAGGACAGATTATATCTTGTAAATTGATTTCTTTAATGCTTTACAGCCTAAGAAGCCTTAAGTAAAAATCTCAGTTCACATCTGAGAAATGTGAAAAATGAAATAAATGAGCTGCAGACGAGACAAAAATATACTGCGTTCAGTAGAGTTGAATCTCTGCAAGGTCTTAAGATTAGCAAAACAAAGAGAGCAGCTATCGCCAACGAACGTGCTTTGTAGCAAATAAAAGTCTTTCATTTCTATATCATTTCTAAGTGGGCTGTATTTAAGTGGCTGTTCTTAAATTGGGAATCTTCCTTTAATTTACAATAACAACACAAATAACATTGCTAGTCTCACCAACTTCAGACATTTAAATAACAAAAAAGCTTTTGGATGTTACTATTTCAAAATTATTGAATGCATGGTGGTTTAAAGATACGTTTGTTTTTGTTTGTTTCTCTTTATCTCATCTATCCATAACAAATGCAAACTGATAAATATCCCAAGAGCATGATTCTATAATAATAAGTACATTTCAGGAGGTCATGTACAAAGAAACACAATGCCCTTTGGTTTGCTAACAAACACAGTGTGGTTTGCAAATAGAAAACATGGCACTTTTCAAACACCTACAGCATGATTTATAAGTACAAAAACATTCTATATTCTGTAAGATTTGCTGTTTGCTCCTGAAGTTTCTGATGTTTTAGAAATATGTGCGTTTGATTCGTAGATTTGATCTGTTTTTCTTAAAGGGCTCCTATCCGCCTCATCACTCTCTTTTCGCAGGGAGACTCAGGGGCTCCACTGGTGACCAAAGATATTTCCAAGTGGGTCCAGTGTGGAATAGTGAGTTGGGCTGACGGCTGTGCCAGACCCAATACTCCTGCAGGCTACGCCCGCGTGTCCGAGTACCAGGACTGGATCAGCAGCGTCGTCGACGGCAACGACCTACCGGGCTTTGTTACTTTCATCTCACGGGGAATTGACAGCGACTTAAATTACACCTGCCCGACACGACTACCCCCGAAAACTAGTACCACCCCGCGGTTATCTCCGAGGCCCACTGATGAAAAAGGCAACAGTGTGTTCGACGGCGGCGAAAACGTGAGCGGCTTCTCCCACTTCACTCGCCTCTTCTCAGTCTGTGGCCTCGCTCTGTCACTCCGGGTGCTTGGTTAGTCACTCGAAATGTCTCAGTATGCCGGTGGCGTTGGGTCGTTACAGCAGGCCCCAGTGCATGCTGGTTACAAGTTATGAATCAGGCGCACAGAGGAGGTCCATGGGCTGGAGGCTGTTTATTAAAACAACAAAGGAATCTAATTTAGGGAGCTCTGTTATCTTATTTTCTTTTCTCTCTTACAACACTGAATTGTAATTTACTGGCCTTTTAATAATTCCTTAATTATATTACTCTCTTATTATTCTTCTATGAATTCTATACTTTTAATTATATTTCTTAATATGTATATCTTTTATTGTATTGCGTTGCACTTTTATTTTCCTCTGCATGATCCTTTTGTTTATGTAAAGCACGTTGAGTTGCCTTTGTGTATGAAATGCACTACATAAATACTCGTAAAACTTGCCTTTTGTCTTGACTTCCCTCGTAGCTTCTTTTATGTTTGAAAGACATGACTGCTCACTCGGCTCTACTGCTTTTGTATTGCATCGCGTCACTAGTTACAAGTTATGAAGTTACAAGTTGCTATACTGCAATGTGTCGTCGCGCGATCAAAATAAAGACTTGACTCTGACCACATTTAAGTCAAAGCTAAAAACCTTCCAATTTCACTCTGCCTCCTCTACCCTGTATAGGATAAAAATGAATATCTACCAGCTTAGATTTTAAATATCTTTTATTTTAATAATCATATTTTCTGTCTCTTACCTGCAGTTCAGATTTTTTTCCAAATCTCCCTTTTCTCTTGCCTGTATTTTTGTTCTGTTGTTGTTACTCTGTAAAGCACTTTGAATTGCCCAGGTATAAATCATGAATAACGCTGCTTTTGCCACTTGTTGGTGTTGAAGCAAATATTACACACAATATTTACATCCAGTACATAGTTTGTTTTTTTTTAAAGAAACTTTTTAAACTCCCGTAGGCAATACAGTAAATGATTAAATACTGATAACATAACGTATTTCCCAAACTGTGCTGAAATTAAAATGCCTTCGAGGTCTAAATTTCCTCATGAACTGGCTGACTAATTTGTTTTCCCACTAGTTATTTGAGCGTTTTGAAAAATACACAAATGAACACACACACTTTGGTCTATTAACACTGAAATACAACTCATTTCCGCTTTTCCTGCAGGTTCAGTCGTTTGAGAAATTACACACACTGATGTGTTTTAATACTCGTTGACGTGTGTGTGTGTGTGTGTGTGTGTGTGTGTGTGTGGCTTTGTGTACTGTTACACTCTCCTTAAATGCCCTTCATGGTTCACAAGCTCCCGCTGAGCTGAAGAGTATTTGGGATACCTTATTTTTCCTTTTTCGGCTCACTTTTTTTTCATTTTCATTTTAAAAATTCGTCCCCAACCTTCTGTCCCCAACAGGCCACTGTAGATCATTTGTGACAAAACACACACACACACAAACACACACACTCCAATATGTTCTGGGTGGCTGATCAGAAAGCTAACTAGTAAGAGGCTTGAAACAGTCTCATTGTTATTCTGCAGCTGTAATGACATATTAGTGTTTTAGCCTCAGTGTTGTAAATCGAGTGGTTATAGACTTTGCTCGGGTGTTCATGGAGAACTCACAGCTACAGTCAATGTCCCATAAATCGGACTCTTCCTGATTTAAAGGTTTACTTCTGGGACGCAATGTTATGAACATAATTGCAGTGCAACATCTCATTTGTCGCAGCGTCATTTTCCCTGTTATTTTTGAGCCTGTTCTGTGCCATATGACCTGTTTTTGTTGAGCCACATCTAGCAGTCCACACCAAATCATCTACTGCTCTACGACCATGATGATAACCCACACCATGAGCTAATCCGTAAAGTTCTTTTTTTTGTGCCTAAACCTAACCAATTCAGTTAATTTGTACATTTTATACAGACTTTTGGAAAGACTGCTGACCCTGCTTTAGTTTGGAAACTTCAGCCTTGACAGCCAACTGTTTTGCAAGAGAATTTTTGACTAAACACATTTGGAAATCCGTGGTTGCACTAGACAAGAAGGGAATGGCAAACTGGTTACAGTACTACAGTGAAAGTAGCTGCCTTCCACAACTAATTTTGTGCAATTTAGGGTTAGGGGGCACTAATCCATCAAACGCTCATTTGGGTCGTGCAGGTAAACAGCATAAGTTTTTCTTTCAAGCTGGAGGACGAGTTATTCTTCTACTTGTCTATTACTTGCCTCATTTGTACATGTATAGGACGGATAGTTATCATAGATGTGTCACTTTGCATTCGATCAAACAGAATATGGTTGAAATGAGAAAAAGTGAATAAAAGAAAGAATATACACCATTAATACGGCACCTCCGTGGTACTAAGAACATAGTGTACCAAGCAACAATATTGTATGGGAAGGGGAGAAAAAAACACAGATCTTGTAAAAAGTCACACAAGAAAGGACAATTTAGAGAGAGACCATACTGCTGTTACTCTTAAACAGCATTAGCATGGGTTGAGCAGCAGATGGAGAAAGCCGGATAACAGGAAATGACATGCAAACAGGAGTGTGTGTGTGCTGTATGACGTGCTGTTTTATTCTGTGTCTGTTCAGAGAAGGTAGCGACAGTGGAAGTGGATGCACTCGCACAAGCATCTGCCATAGTACAAGTAGAAGCAGAAGTAGCTGGAACATCCTTCAACTCTGGCTAGAGACAGGAAATTAGTCACTTTTCTGTCCTGTTGTGTGTGTGTGCACTTGCCTTTACATCTCCATCCTCGCCTCTGCACTGAGTATGAGTGTGTGTGTGAAATGTTCTGGCAACTTTTCTTACACCGTTGTCTCAGCAACTGCAGATGTGGATTTCTTTTTTTCTTTTCTCTGCAAAAATTTCACTTGCTTCCACATTTTTTTCCCCTGCTTTTTTTTTTTTTTTTTTACTCATTCCCTGCATGGGCTCTGTGACTGTCCGTCACCTCTGCATCATGCAACAAAAACAAAACGATATCTCGCAAAATCAGCGCCTTGTGATAATCTTGCCGTTGGCAGCCTCAGCTACAGTTCTGAGCTGGTAATTGTTTGCTTCGGCAGCTGTATTGTAAGCATCTCTCTCCCACACGTAAATATATTACTCAGTATGGCTGCTTTGTCGATGGTTATAAATCATATTGATGCATAGTCTTCACAGTCCATGGAGAAAGGTGAAAGATTTTAGGTATGCCTGACAACCTAGAAATCCCTCTGCAAACACTTACATGTTATTCAGGATGAGTTTCTCTATCCCCTCTGTTTCCTCGCCTTTCCCTGCCTTCACTAAAGTCTTCATCAATACAAAAGCCTCTGCAGTGTAGTAAAGAGACGACGGTACGGTTGATATTCAACTCCACACCTCCCACCCACCGCCTCACCGACTTGACACAAATTTCTCTCAACTTTTTAGCTGCAGTACATGAAATTAAAGAATAAAAAGTCCAAATTGCATGGCGGCTTTAACATTATTTATTTCCCAGTGCAAAGGCTCATTTTGCAGAGTCAACAGGATGCAGTAATTCAGTTATTTTAATAACTTTTCACGCGTTCCTAAAGGAATTTTGCTTTGTAGTTTTTTTTACACCCCCTTTTGCATTCGTCTGTATTTTACACAGCCCCAGAGTGGCCACAGAGAGAAAAATATATATTATGGAGGCCACGTTGGACTATATTGAGCCCTTGAAATGCCATTGTATGTGCACGAGATACAGTTCCTCCCACATTTTGATTCATTCATAGGGATGAGATACGTGTATATACAGAGAGCAGCACAAAAGACCAGACTTCCGTACCCGTTCTCACTCCCAAGTCGTCACATACCGCTGAAGCCCCCGCCAGAGCCACACTTTAACAATGTTGTCATATCTGTATGTATCCGTGCAGAATCCCTCCTGCTACCCAGGTTGAAAGCACACAACTTTACGGACACTTATTTTCCACCGAGGCAAGTTAATAATGCTGCCATCTGGGAGGCGAATGATGAGAAATTCTTCATCGTCAAAGATGAGGGCTGATCAGCTAACTGTTCCCATGAGATCTCAACTTAACAACGGATCACTGATTTCAGCGTGCTATGGGCAGTTGTGACAAAGCAGAAATATTTTGTTTAGGTTAACACAATGTGTTATGTCTCAAATCTAATCCCATTTTGTTCCAGTGCCAGTTAAATCATTCCTATGGTCTGAATGAACCTCCATTGACAGCCTCGGTTGAGTTATTTGTATTCACCTGCGTTAAGAGACATGGTTATATGTTATAAATTTATATATATACATATATTTTATGTGTCTGGTCTTAACTGTGTGACCATGTTGCAGACTTAAAAGTCCCATTTTGTAAGGTAAAAGGAGGATGAAGCACATGTATATGACCGACAGCAGGAAGTATTAGTTCACTTCCAAAACCGAAGCGTGAAAGCAAAACTGACCATATGTACGAATAAAATTACGGATTTCTCTGACTTCGAACACTGTTGGAAAAATTATACACAAGTCAGTAAAATATATGAGATAGAACAAGATATTTTAAAGTGGAAAAGTTACACATCAAGCCTCTAACTATCAATCCAGATTCTAACACATTGCTGTCTTTATCTTTCTGTTGTTACCAAGTGTATACACTGCGGTTTTCATTTTGGGCAAATTTTATACGTTTATTATTTTTATAAACTTTTTTTTTGACTGACTTTAACTTACATTTCTTTTTTACTGTGACTTATTTTCTCAGTAACATTTAAAATGATCTCTACATACTATATCTCAAAATACACAATTTACACACAATGTCAAACAGAAAGTGACACCGACACGGGGTTTTCGCATACGATGTATATGTTACCCTTTAATAATAATAATGATAATAATAATAATGCGAGTTTGTGCAGCCAGCAGCGATTTTTGACCTCAAAGGGTAGAATAAAGGTAAAATAAATGAGAGGATTTCAATTGGTCAAAAAAAGAGTGATGATTCAATGTTTGTGTTTCTAACGGCAACGTATATGTGTATACAAATTCAAATGATACAAACCAAAGGATGCGTGATGCCATAAAGTCAAAGATTCCATTCCAGAACAAGGCAGATACTTGGTAAATGCAGAAACTTGACTTGAAATCATCAGTATTTGCCAAATTCTTGACGGATACACAGCACAGAAGAGATTTACCACAACCTCTAACTGCTTTGCACGTGAATACAACAGGTGAGTTGATATATTTTCTTCTGTCGTGACAAGTAACTCACTGCTGTCGATGCTTTGACTTGCTAGCTAATGCCTACATAATTGAAAGTCTAGTTTCTTGTGGTAATTTTCATTTTTACACTGAAAAGAAGGAAATTTCAAGAAAGTTTCTAGGAATAGAGTATTAAATAATCTTGTTAAGCATGTTTTTCAGTAGAAGTAATCTCATTTCAAAGAAAATATCTCTAACTTTGTCTGTGCTTTCCTGCTTCAACCAGTAGCTAACAAGCTAACA
>JAPQRN010000011.1:1087600-1097642 GCA_037367275.1 Coranthus polyacanthus
ACAGTTTTAATAAAGTTGATAATGATAAGCAAAAGATCATTTTAACGAAACCTTTCATTTGCCAGCTGTCCGCAAGTCTAATACTCACTTTTATCAGTGATATCTGTTGGTGGGTTTTGTAGATATATCGGGGCCTGAAATGTTGACACATGTATATTGGGAGAAATTCCCAGCATCTCCAATATGACATTTTCTGACAGTTTCTCAGACTTCTTCATTGCTGTTTTCTTCAACACAATGCTCCCTCTCTTCTTAAATTGCTCTTTCAAACTTTCAAATTGTCCTCACACAGGCTTCTTCTGCTTTTTCCCTCAACAAGGTGCCGCTCAAGGAGGCATTGTGTTACCGAGCATTATCAATCCACTTGACAAGGGCAGCTTCGACCACTATTATTTTTGCACTCTTGTTTCTCGCTGTTTGAGTGGACTACACGACGTAGCCTGAGGACCACTAAATTTCACTGCTGCATCTGGTTTGTCATGAGCTTTGTTTTTTCATTGATAGGTTCTTTTCTACCAAATTAACTCTGGTTCTTGAACCAGTTCTGTTATGGATTCTTGAAACCTTGATGCCATCTAAAGACCCAGCCAACGTTTCCACCAGTTTTGTGCAGAACCATTGTAATCATCAGTGGACCTTCCAAGTCCATCAGAGGCAAGGTCCTGTTTTCAATTCCTTACTCGAAAACCATGAAAACAATACATGTCATATTGCTACTCCGAGTTTGTATGAGCACACAGAATTGTAAAAGGTATTTTTAGGATGCCTATGATACACGTAAGCGTCCTTGAAGGACTTTGGACATTGGAGTAGTCCTTTGGTGAGGCTTGATGATGTAGCATTGCAGCTGGTGAGGATCCTCCCTTGACTTTGAGAAACACCTATAGTATAGAAACATATTCACTGTCCAGCTCCACTTTTGACATCTGGGCTTTTGGTAATCCTTAATTTTTTTTTTTTGGATTATTATTTCTTTGAGTGAAGCCATCCTGCCCAACTCTTCAACTGGTTACAGCTTGACTCTTTCTTGTGTTACTTTATAGGGAATATGACCAAATCACTACGAAGCATTGCGTTTCACCTGCAGCCCACTGCACTGCCGTTCTTTTTTGTTGTTGTCATCTCCAAGCTGAAATAATCAGGAGTAACTGTTTTTCATACGGCTACGCACGGTGCCTGTAATTTTCTCCATCACTGACTCCAGCTTCGATCACAAACGCTATAATCATCGTTGAGGAAAATGGCAGAACATAGGCTGTGCTGTGCTCCCATAACTCATTTACTGTAGATTACTATCACTTGGATAATGTCATACAGTGAGATATCACACAGTGCATACAAGTCCTGGCACTCTGACTAATGTAGGTAATTGTCATTGTGGTTCTCATTGATATTCTGACAATGATTGTGTCCGCTTGTGAATGGTTCTGTGTCTCGTTCAGATAACCACGACGGTAAATTACAAGACACGAGACCGCTGCTTTCCCACTGCAGAGCCAGGTTCATGACTCATTCACATTCAGATTTGGCGCCTGGAAAGCTGATTCTGATTGATGATTGCCCCAGTTCCTCATTTATTAAAATTAGGTGTCAGAGTTTTTGATCCAAGAATCACCCGTTGCTGTTCATCCCTGGATTCCCAGCCAATATTTAAGCATAAAACTGATTCTTCGACACACAAATCTCCAAATACTTCTGAGATTCACCTGCTTTCTCTTCCTGAAAAGCCAAAACAAAACATAGTGATGTATGTCTTTCTAGAGGAAATTACTCTACTTACTAAATTATATGGCTTAATCTTCTTCATGTAATTAAGGACTGATTTGAATACTTTGTGTGTTGTCATTGTCCTCTGGTTCTTAAAACTTAATTTGAATTCGACATGCTCTGTGCATACAAAACAAGGCTTAAAATGTGCACTGAGTTGCTTTAATTATGAAATAGTGTAATTATTTTAGGCAGTGGTTTCTCAACCCATTTCCCAACCTTAACTGCTACTGTACATCGGAGGTACTAACGCATTTGCACCCAAGTGCGTATATATATGGGCTGCAAAAAAAGGAAATCCCGTATGTCTTTCCTTGCATAAAACACCACAAACAAATAAGTTTTACCTGGAGGTCTAATGGCCCTGACTCTGTTACCAAACAGATTAATAAACATTTCAGCTGCTGCAGCACAGGTCCTCTCAGGTTCAAAACACATTACAATATAACTCTCTGACTCAATATGAATATCATGAATATTTTATTCCAAATAATTCCAGTTGTTTTTTGATTACCAGTACCAGTATTGCCTGCAAGCTTTTTTCTTGGTTCATTTTGGCAGATGTGCTATTGTACATAGGGATTCTTCTGGCATTCTAGCCTCAAAAATGACATTTGTCATTGCAAGCAAACGCAAATGGTCTTTTACTTATTGTTTAGATAGATTAAGTCAATTAGAAGCAATCACTGCATGCATGCTGTCTTAGTACATTTTACTTGACTGTTGTCTCCATCTAAAATGGATATATCACATACCATGTTCACTGTACTTATAAAAACCCATAGTTCCGGTTTTTGACTCTGATTGGCTGAGCTGGTCATGGTAACACACTGCTGTAATCGGATTACATCAGTATTATTGGGCCAAATGAATCACTTTACAATATCAGATTGTGGTGATTCTGGTGAATTTTGATTTACTGGATGAGCTGAGCGTTGATAATGGCGGACAGGATAGAGGTGGAAGATTTAAAACAAAATGGTGACAAAATTATAATTAGAGAAACTGAAGAGCTGGAAAAGTCGAGATACAAAGCCTGGACTGTCAAAGACACTGTCGTCCATTCTCTGGTTTTAAGACGTGGTGTGACCAGAACTGTACAAAAACTGTGACTGCCAAGAGGCAGAGAAATCATGAAAGTGATGGAGCACAAATGTGAATCGTCCATGCAATGTTACTGTCGCCCAAACTGCAAAAAAAGAAAAAAAAAGCTGGTTCAATATCCTGCTACACTTAATGTTGATATCCAGATAACCGTTAATAATCACCTCAATCTTAGTATGCTTTCCACTGCGTCAGTGTGTTGCTAGGCAACACTTGCTGCTAAACGTTGCAGAAGAACTATATTGCCTGGAAAGGATTTGTTACTAACACATTACTGCATTTTTTTTTATTCCTATGAGTTTATATTATGTATGTAGTAACCATTTTATAAAAGCAATAAGCCACGCAAGGCTGTGCAGTTCTTTTAGTAGTACAGCTAAGGGGGTGTTAGGCTAACAATGGCACTCAAGTCAGTGTAAACCACAGCCTCTTGACGCTTATCGCTTCATTAAGTAGTGTGTACTTAAGTACTGGTATTTCTAATGGCCCTGATCCTGATACTAAGCAGATTAATAAATATTTTAGCAGGTGCAGCACAGGTTCTCTAAGGTTCAAAATAAATAATATCTCCCATTTTTGCAAACAGTGTGACTCCCACATCTTAGGAGTGAGTGCTTCCTGAGAGGCAAAAATTCATTCACTGAATTTCTTCCTTAATGTGTGTGAGTCTCATTAAAGACTAAATGCTACTGTCATTTTAGCTTTATTACACCCTGAATAATTCAGTTGAAATATACACTGCTCAGGAAATTTATTAGACCACCTGTCAAATAATGCTATTAGGTCAGTCCCTTAAATTCAGATTTTTGAACTGAGAAACTGAGAAAACAATCCAAATGTCAAACTGTCCAATGACATTCGCTGCACAGAGTTTGAACATTGGCATTGTTTTTGAGTGGAAGTGGACACTTGGTCCTGAGAAGTGGGGTTTTTTTTGCCATTGTTTTTCCCTCGTTTAACACACCTACGTATGGCTTCCTCCAAGTATATTGGAAACTATCCCCTTAATTTGGCTACTTCTCACCGTCGAATGAGGTCAATCCTTAAACTTTGCTAACTATGAAAAACTTGCCGAGTCAGGATCACTTACTGTAACCCCCATCAATCAATCAGCCTGTTCGATTCAGCCACTGGAAAACAATGCAGTGAAGTGGCTGTTAACACCCTGAACACAAAGACCCGAAGCTAAATCCCCAGGACACTGCAGAGATTTACTGCGGTAAGGAGTGGTTTTCTTCCTCCCTACCTTACTACAAGTTTGTTTGCATCGCCACAAGTGTGTATCTGTTCTCAGCTGTGTGGGCAGGTGAGTTAGCATACTATTTGGCACAGGCGGGTATTTCATTCTTCTGCTGCCAGTATAATTAAAATCATCTGTTTATATGAGCCCAGAAATCATTATTGTATTAAGAGAGGGAATGAAACAAACAATTAACTGAGCAATTCATTTGCGAATTGATGAAAAGCGCTTTATTTCCTTTAATGAGTTTATGCGGAGTCCTTGAACGAACACTGAAAGAGCTTTATTGACCAAAGACACAAAGAAGAACAAAGAAAGAAATGAAGGAAGAGGGACAAAGGACAAAGGAATGGGAAAAAAAGTGGGGAGAATATAAAAGACGCAGAGGACGGATTGGGACAGAGGGATCAAATAAGTTTCATTTGAATTTTACTTACGTTGGGCTGCTTATGTTTTGTTTGGTTATTATTTTCAGTCGTAAAGCTATGATGTTGGATGTCTGGTTGTTCAATGCAAAGGTTCAAGCATTCATTCCTTTTTTCATACGCTATCTGGCAATCTGAAAATGCCATGATGTGACGTGATGAGTCAATGGGCGTTTAAAATCAATAAAAGACAGCTGCGTCAACGGCTCTAGTCACCAACTAAAGTCATCTATTCCTGGCCAATTACCTAATAATTAACCTAAAGCCCCCAAGAAACAGCTGGCGGAGTGCTATTTGGTTTTGCATATTTATGTGTTTCCTGTATAAACAGGAATCTAGGGAGGCTGTCCCCCAGGCTGTTCTGATTGGTCAACTCCACCTGTGGAGCAACGGCCATAATGATCCAGTGATGGCCTATTACCGGATAGTGAGTTCACTGTGCTCTGCAGGGAACATAACGTTTTGGGCGCGCAAAATTAGCATATGCCTACAAGTGCGGGATGATTTAACGTGTTTTGTATCATTTTCTAGAAAATGACAGCTGCTAAAATACCATTAAATGAGTTTTGTTAGTTGGGACAGATACTGGCATGTAGTTGACATGCAAGGCAGACCATGTAAAAAGAGCTGAATATCAAATTTGATTTCATGGGGACTTTAATTAAGATCTGCAGCGTTCTGCTGTTGTTATGTCTAGGAGGGATTTTCGTCGTCGTCGTTCATCTCCACTGGAAGTTTCTGTTCTCCCAGGGCTCACCTGCATTATTCGTCATTATTAGTGGAGTCAGAATGCCAAAAGTCACAGGTGAAAGTCACTGGGTCCTCGTGTCTGTCCGTTCTAATCAGTGGGATATCCCAGGAACACTGAAGTGTCTCAATAATTGGACTAAAAACTCGATACTTTGTTAAAAACACTTCTGAAAAACTTATTAGAGTCTATAATAATCAGTGGAAACTGGCAGAATCTGAGGCAAAAAGAGTTTATTGAACACAGGCAATCAAAATGTATCAACGAACTCGAGTGAGCACAGTATAGGTACCGAATTGATTTTTTTTTTCTTCTCATTTTGGAATGTTCCGAACTTGTTTTTCTCATTTTTGCCACGACCTGCCAGGAAAGTCCAAACCTTATCGGTTGTTTGTGTCTTTATTTAGCTTTCTCCCTGGCATCGCCTCAGGACACCTGCGATATCAGTGGGTTTTGGTTTTTTTTGGTTAATTTTTTAGCTTATAAAGCCCGGGAACCACTGCTGCTGTCCTCATTAGCCATGACTACCATCGCCATCACTAGAAATCTAGTGTCCATCTGAACACATCCCTACTTCTCCCGTCTCCCATCCTAGGCAGCTCGCAGTGCATCTGCAGAGTTACATTTCTCCCCCTCGTTATATTCTATTGCTACACAAAAGCACAGTCTAGACGCAGAGCCCATGTTTCCAATACATGGATTATGATTTAGACATGTTTTAATATATAAATGTTGATTAATGCATGATTCTGCCATAGAAGTACAATGATTCACCAAAATCTCACATGATTTGAAATATAACTGTATAATAGCTTGATGATTTAACACACTAAACCCTAAACCCCAACAACACCATGAAGCCCATTTTAGTATATTTTTAATCATTAATTATCCACTACAATGCCATATGGGAATTTCTTCATATTTGACACAAACATTCATTTGGACTCAAGGATGAAATGATTAGATGTTGGTGGACAGAGGTCAAAGGCCAAGGTTGCTAATTACATAAACTAAAGGTCACTAAACTAAAAAAGTCTATCACTAATTGTAAGTTGCCAGTAATTGACGGAACTGCATGAACAGTTTATAATGGAAGGATAGCGGATGCGTCAGCTTGAACTTGTGGTTCATATTGTGTCCTCCAGCCTGAAATTCACAGATGACTCCCCCCATGTGTGATTCCTCATGAGATCCCTCAGTGTTTTTGTGAGTTTCTACCTGTTTTATCCTGTTATTGTAATGCACACTGACAAAAAAATTCGACGAAGCCCAGTTCAGACCAAAGATTTATGACAAGATCTGCTGAAAACTCAAAGTGCTGGTCTGCAGCTTCCTGAAAACCTGACACTTCACACCAACGCAACTAGACAGCATATCATCTCTACAGCAAGGATTCTCTTTACTTCAGTTCTAGTGATAGGGAGTTATTTCCTACAGTTGCATTTCTGGTATTGATGAAACAGCAAAAACAATGATAAAAAAAAAAAGAGAGGATATTCCCCTGAGCAGTTCTTTTGATTATAGGAGTCGATGTCACCTCTAATAAGCAGAGAAAACACAAACCATCAAGACAGGATTTTATCAGGGGAACATCTGATAATAACGCTGCGCTTCCTGGTGACAGGTGAGCTACAACCAATAAATAATGAGAAACACGTATCCTCCATAACACTACTTTCTAAAACCCACCACTGGAGATATGGCACGCTGAGTCGCAGACGACGTTATCAGCCGTGAGTTGAGCTGAGACGGGCTAGTTCACATCACAGCGGCGGCCTGAAATGGGTTTGTCTCATTTCGAACACTTGGTGTGAACTGGGCTTGAAGGGTCTCCTGACAGACTGCCTCTACTGATAGCGTGTGATTCTTTAAATTAGGACCCATGCAAACATGAACTCAATAAATATTGTCATCTCTTAAAACTGCAAAGGCAGAATTGGGTGCTTTTGATTGGGGTCACCCAGGACCACATTAGTATTTTTTTTAAAAGCACTACTTAAAACAGTCATTAGGAACAAATTGATGGACAAAGTCATGAAAATTGCAATGACAGAATAGCACCTGTGAGATTGAGAAAAAGTATACCTCTGGGATGTTTGTGTGTTAAAACCTTCTCTTTCAACATTGGTGCATATGTGCATGAAATGTAAAGTGCGACATTACTCCTACTTTAAAAGGACAATTAAAACCAACAAATCGGTAATTGCTTAAGAGGCCGAGGGCATTTAAAGCCAATAAAAGCAGCAATAAAATAACAGTTGCATTGCAGACATTAGTAAAATGACAATACAATAGCAGCAGCAGGACACTTCTGCTGCATGTGTAGCCTGTGTGGGTAGACTGTACAACTTGTTCTGACCACCTGAGGGTAAATGCTGTCTCTGAAGCACCTGATCAGGTTTCAGATTCTTTCACAGTGCTTTCAAGATTAAAGAGCTGAGACTAAACCATGCACAGGATGAATAGAGTGTAGAGCTCTGCTTACAGCATTACACAACACTGATGGAGAGAGCCGGGAAGCTCATGGAGAAGGGATATTTTTTCTAAACCTATGATCTTTTAATCTGATTTCAGTATTATTGACAGCATGTTATGCTTCTCTGTGACTATTGTACACAAATGCCTCAGCAGTTTAACTGCCTCTGTCATACACTTTTCAAGATGCAACTGGTGTTGAGAGAATACAAATGACATTTGTGAGCAAACTAAACTATTATCAATCAAGGATTTGATGTTAAGTAGACTCCTGAGGAAAATCTGCGATGGGCAATAACATCGCTCCATATTTCAATGACAATACGACTCACAATCACCACCAAATGGACACCAGTTTAATCTGAGTGTAGCAGCTTAATCTGAGCATACCAGATGAAGCCCCCCCCCCCCTAGCTGTGGCTTCATCTGGTATGTCAAATGTTCACATCTTGAGTGTACTGTAAATAAAATGATTTAAAATGGTCTTTTATGATGTGTGTCATACATATTCATATGCATGACATTCATAATTCATATTAGCGGTGACAATGAAAATGCAGTGTATCGGTCAGCACTCATGTAAAGCATTACAAAAACACAGATTTATATGAAGAAGACACTGCAGCCACCTAACGTAACTCCATGGGTAAAACACCAATTTAACAACATTGTAACGCTGTCATCAATGCCATGGCGAAGTTTTTCCAAAGGTACCCTAGAGATCTGGATGTTGCTTGTTATAGACATCCATGTGAATCCTTGAAGGAGGCTTGAATAATGCAATTATAGGAAGCTGTATGCTGTCATAAACACTGGCATGAGAGGAAATATAATTTTAAAGATCCCTCTAGTCATGTTCTAAGACATCCCAAAAATACTCTTGAATAATAATTTGATTTGATGGTGTTTTTACTGACGGATGCAAATGTTTACTGCTCTCCTAAAACTCCATTCTCTGTGTCTAAGCAGTGAGGACCAAGCTTCCACATCGCATATCTAAAGGCTGCAGATCCTGATTGGCTCCGAGCAGTTTGTGATGTCACAAACCCTGCTCCTTAAAGCTGGGAACACACTTGACGACGAGCCGAAGCATTCAAAGACGCTGCATGCTGTTTCCAACAGCTGGCACCAAACTGTCTTTGACAGTCAGAGAGGAGCAAACACTTAACCACTGAGTCAGTTCAATACGCAACACACTGAACTGGTCAATAACAGTTGAACATTATGCAGCCAGACAGCCAGGGACCTGCCATCTCTGACGATTCTGATTCACCAAATAGAGTCATTAATCAGAAAACGCACAGCAAATATGACATATCAGTGCGGTGATTAAACATGAAACCATTCACAATCGACGCTATATCAAAAAGTGTCGTTGCTTACCTGGTACATTCACAGCCTCTACAATTGTAGCCCAGTTTCTTTCCTTGTCAACACCCATTATGCTTTTGTTGTTTGTTTGTACTTTGTAGAGTTTTATTTTTTGTGTAGCTTTCCCAAGTGATATTTTTCTAATTCATCAAGTTCCGTTTTAGCTCTCAAACATGCTCTGTGTGGCTCGAAGAAGTGCTTGGATAAGTAAAACTAATGTGGTGGATGCATAGAGGAAAATCGGACGAGGGACACCCAACCCTGTCACCAGAAAAAATGACGCTATTGTATGTTCCTGCAAAGCACTGACACGCGTAATCTTTCTTTGTTTGTAAACCAAAAATATGATCATATCAACATTTCTAGATAGGTGTATATAAAAAATGATAGAAATGTTTTGTCTTTCCACAATAGACACGAGGTAGATAAGACCAGAGATCACATTGTGTATCCCCTAAGCTTTTAGGTTTAGGCAATAGAAGTGCTTTGAAGTGGTTTTTATCTCATCTTTGCAGACTTTTCTGTATTAAACCAAGCCCTGGTTTATTTTCTTAATCCTAATGAAGTGCTGAAGTAGTTAAATTTAACCATAAAAAGTTAAAGTTAAAAGTTATTGTAGGCTGTAATTCTGTTTGCTCAAAATACCAATGATATGCACTTGATGTAAAATGTATTTTTGGTAGCCTATCTCTGGTTTACAGAAATGCACAATGGCAATATTTTACTCTGGTGAATGAACGGGGATCGCAGTGAGATGACACAAGGAAAAATAAAGTAGAAAAGGAGAAAGAAGTGGAATAAGGGCGAAATGAATCATTGGCGACTCATTCATTGTTTTGGGACAGTAGTGATCAATAGTTGGCTGGTTATATGGGAAGAGAACCAGGAAGGTGAACAAGGCAGCCCCCC
>JAPQRN010000011.1:1097742-1138543 GCA_037367275.1 Coranthus polyacanthus
GGGGGAACAGAGGGGGGTCGGGTAGATGAAAAAAGGGTAGGGAGAGGTTGAGAGAGGAGAGGGATGAAGATGCAGTGAAAGTGAGCAAGAGGGGGAGCGGAGAGAAAGCGCCGTGGAAAGTGGAAGAGACAAGGTGTAATGGAAGAAATGGTAAAGGAAGGAGAAGAGGTGGCGTGAAAGAAGCTGAGGGAGAGTAAAACAGATAGAAATCATGTCTGACAAAGAGAGGAGAGATTAGTATGCCCGTCAGTTAAAATGATGAACTCGTCGCCCTTGCTTCTCCTCTCTTTTTCGGGTTTCCCTCGGTCTGCATCTCACCTTGTCTCCCCTTCTTAGTTTTTTTCTCTTCCCCGCGCTCCATCTGTTGTCTTCTGCTAATGTCTTCAGACTCCTTTCCCGCGCTCCCTCCGTCGTTGTCTCTCTCTCCCTCTCTTTTCCCCTCTGTCAGTCCCCCTGATAGGAAGATGAATCAGACCGTGAAGAAGGCACTCGCTGGTCTGTGAAAAGAGCCGGGATCAGAACTTCAGGGGAAACTTGATACGTTCCTTTTTATTTCCCAAATTGAAACTGCCAGGATCAGAAGTGTCAGGAGGTTGTTTGAGGAACCCAAGAGAACGATGAGAATATTTTATTACAGCCATGATGCCTTCTGTCAGCTCCACTTTTCGAGACAAGATTTAAAGTGAAGAACCACAAGAGCCCGTATCGGAATTGTTTTAACAGGATCCTTTGTGCAGATGCTTTGTCAGGGTGAATTACTGTGTGGATTTTACACTAAAAAGCATATGGGCCTCATCTGAACACCAGGAAACTCTACCCAAAATTGCTGTCACAACCATGAGTTTTGTAAGTCTTTAAAGCGATGTAAAGATGCGAGATGTAAAGGTGGATACATTAGTTGTGTTCAAGCAATTTGTGGACTGTAAATGAAATTAAATCCTGACATTCTCTTTCGTTACTAAAGTGTAATTGACGTAAGGAAAACAGAATTCTCTCAATGCACCTTAGGGCTGTTGAGGTGTTAAATTACTTTTTGCAGCTTTTCACACTGCACTGCTACTTTTACTTTAATTTGAATTTTTTTCTGCAGTGTCCAGCTGCACAGTGTTGGGGGCAGATTTTAGTATAGTCGGTCACTGAACCCTGGATTCCACCAGGGACTGCTGTGTTATGTTATTTCAACGCAGCGTTTCACTGTGCACAATGCTTATGATTCTACAAAATTCACTGCAGTGCTGTACCAAAAAACATCTCTCTGCTCCGATAAAAATACACGTCCAGTCTATTTTGATGGAAACCACATGAAGAGCAAACCAAGACGAGCAGGAGGTCTGAGGCAGGAACAGCACAGAGCAGGGGTCACCAGCTACTTTGTCCACAGCCAGAATTTATCTAAGCAGACACTGTGAGGCCAGACTTTACAATTTTGAAAAAAAAAAAAATCCTTTAGTGCTAAGTAGCATATTATTGTTCAGCCCCAGTGGCAGCTGGTCCATAGGGGGCGCAGGGGCGCCGCCCCACCTAAAATTCTAAAAAATGCTGTTTAAATAATTCACTTGTAGTGATCGGTCCAGTTACAGTGTTCATTTAAGGTCTTTTCATACCTGAGGCTGGGGCTGCTGCACTTCAAAATAGTTTTCTCTTAATGAAAAATTACAGAAAAATAATAGACACAGAGCCAGTAAATAAGTGAAGCCGTAAAGTAATGTCTCCATGAGGTGAAGAGTGAGAAGAGAGATTACAGTTACAGTGTTTAATTTAAAAAGAAAGAAAACATTGTGTTGAACAAACCGTATCCGTGAGTCTGCTAATCCGGGCATGAGGCCTTAATACGAGTGGAAAAATAACACTTTTTATTTCATGTTGGAGATCTTGTGAATTTCTTCTTACCACGTGTATGTAGCAACATAATATGTACCAAAATATCTCTAAAAACCACCATTACAACAGTTCAAAATAAATGAACCTCATTATCAGTAGTTAAACTGACTATCAGACCAATGACAAGTCAAACGTTTAGTTATAATAATCTGCTGATCGCAATCAGTTTGGACAGACTGATCACTAAAAGCAATTTCCAGCAATTTTTACGTCTTTTATGTAACTGTTAACTTGATGTAAGTGTTTGTGTTGTTGCTTTTAGCTGTTTAAAATACACTACAAGCGTACAACCGTGCAAAATACAGTTGAGACAAAGCTTCCCAAGCCATTTTTCCATTTCCGTGTTCAAGTTCTTGCATCCCTGCCCTTATGAATAACTTTAGTTAAATAAAAAGGGAAAATAAACAATTTCACTTCGTAGTCTGCTCAACCAAGGTAGAAGCACTGAAATAAAGAGAAAAAAAAAAAAAAGACCAAATCAGGTAGCGAACAAAATCCACCAGACAATAACGTGTACTCTGCTTCTGAAACACTCCTGGTGAAGTATGAAGTCATGTAGAGGACAGAACAAAACCATGATGTAGCGGCTCCTGGTGGAATTCAGGCACAAACACCATTATGGGAACATGTTTCACACCATTGCCCTAGAGCCCTTGATCAGTACTTTTAAAGAGAGATGACAGCTTATTAGTTCATCCATCCACTTTTTGTCAAAATCTTTTCTTTGGAAGGTGTGCCTAGAAATTTAAAATTCCGTCTAAAACTTTTATCAAAGTGCTCCAAAGTAGCCTCCAAGGATCACACATTTAAAGGCACTCCAAGGTGCTGGAGTAAGTGTGACACTATCTTTGAGGTACCTTTTGCCTCTTCAAGGCACCATAAAATTATTAAAAGAGCAGGACGCTGCAACATTTTCAGAGGTTTTTTCAAAGGGTTTGGTTCAAAGGATAGACAATAGAAGGAACCCCAGAAGGACTAAGGGTTTGGCTTCCGTTGCACTGCACTTACAATCCTGTCTCAGAGAAATTACATTCAAATGTAACTAAATAACCACAAATCATATTTGTGTATTTCAACGTAATTATTAGGTGTTGTTGTTTGAAGCGTCACAAATTATGATCCTGAAGGTTACTATAAATTGTTCACAGACAACATATTTCGTTGAGTATTTTGACAAAAGAGACACAAACACAGTTTTGAAAAATATGAACTGGTGTTGACGGCAGCGTTATTAAACTTGTTATGGTCAGGTGGTAACATTAAGACGTTAAGACAGATACCACGGCTGGGTTTAATGCGGAGTAAGTCTACAAAGATATGAACAAAGTGACTCCTAATCCTAACCAAAGTGCTTTTATTGCCTAAACCTAAATACTCACCAGACCAGGGTCCAGTCTCTGGTGGCAAAGTCCTGGACTTTGTAAATCCACCATCCACCCCAGCCACCTTCTGCCTGTTGAGAAATGTGAAATAATTTGTGAATTCTTCAATGACAAATAATATTTCCTTTACCAGAATCAAGGAAGTGATTACGTTTCTAATAAATGAGTTGTAAGCAGCTTTATTTTTAACACAAACCTGGATTAGTTGCATTTGAATCATTTCTGAGGTTGACACTTAAGGTGCTGGAAGGCAAAAAAAGGGTAAAAAAGTTCTACCGAAGCTAGTTTTCATGAAGGATTGCCCCAAAGAAAATAGATGTGAGACGTACTACAAAGAATCTGTTATTTTAAACTACTCTCTGGACATTTACAACCACCATCGTAGCCATTCTCTCTACTTCACTTGCTTTGTTGTGAAGGTTTCTCCATCCCGTCTCTGCCTTACAGCTTGTTCTCTGCAACATGCTCATTCCTATCTGTTGCCAGCACCGTCTCCGTGTTCCTGCTTTCCATTTTTGTTTGTACTTCATTTGCTTTCAATGTGGTCGGCAGCATCTTTTCATTCGGCGCGTATTCTGTCTCCTTTTATCCTTTTAGCCAGTTCGTCTTCTTTATCTCCTCTCATCTCGCATGAATTCTCTGTCCTTGTTTCACCCTAGTCCCTCTTTTTGTTTTCCTTTTCCCTTTTCCTCTTTCCCGGGGTCCACAGTTCTTAGCTAATCTAAGTGTTACTTTCAACCAGAACCTGAATCAGTCTTGCCATTCCCTGTGAGACTAGGGAGCCTTCCTCTCAGAGGAAATAGATTCAAATTTGCTTAAACATGCACATGAACAGGTATGCAAATACCTGCACGGTTTGTTTTAGTGTACTTTACTCAAATACGTAAGTAACAAATACTATTAAAATGCTAACTATAACTTGTTTCATTCCAACATCATTTTCATCATCAATTCTTTCAGTGAATTCAAAAACACTGGACTATGATGCATGTCAGCCTTCACGACTCAGCCCTTCCCCCCAAACTTTTCTCCTACGCTGATTTAATAAAGCACATGACATTAAAGTGTAGCCGACGTCTCGTGCTGCCAGCTCTTTACTCATGTAAAAGTAATGCAGCATAACAACATTAACATGACACAGTAATAGCAAGAGCTTTTTCTGACTACTTTAACCCAAGTCATGCTATATTCTGACTTAGTATGGCCAACTCAGAAAACACCATATTCTGAGATCGTTGTGGCATTTTTCAAACGCACACAGCAACCCAACCACTTCGTGCGTACACGTAGAGCTATAACACAAAGTGCTTTAATCAATAACACTGTATTTGAACGTGCATGCGACTGACATGACACCTCTCATGAACATGAAGGAGTCTTTATGAATGTTTAATGTTTTCAATGACTGCTGTCATAAAGCGACAACTTGACATCATATTAAACTGTCATAATTCATTTGGTTTTGACACTGGCTGTCATGAGACCATTAGAATTAGCCATAACTAGTCAACTAGTTCGATAATTAAGCCTTCAGTGTGACGTTTATGACAGGTTGCGTTGTCTTGGTTAATGTGAAGTTGTCATAACAATGAGATCTCAAAACAATATCAACTTTGCGTTAAAAGTAACATTATTGACTGAATGACACTTAATGACATCAATCATAAACATTAATTCTCCGTCATGTTCATGTTCTTGTTCAGGTGTCATTTCATCCTTACGTCATGTCAGTCGTATTCACGTCCCGTCAAAGCAGTGTTTTTGCTTCATTTGCATAATGAGCATACGGACATGACAGGCCGCAAGGTGGCGCACTTCAAGTTTAATGGTGCTTAGTCTATAAGTTTGTTCAAAAAGACCAAAACCAACACTGTGTTTCGGTCTCTCTCTTTCTCACACCCCCACGCCACTGCCACCGTGTCCCAAAGCCATCTGCTTCAATTAAAAATAGAACGGTAAAAATAAACACAAATATTTCGACTGAAAAGGCAAGTCGCTTCTTTTGCAAAAACAGGTCAGTGTGGTTTGTAGCAGACATTAGTTAAATATGAGTAAATAGGAAATTAGACTATTTTTCATTGAGAGTGTTGTCACGGTGAGTTCAGGTAAACTTGAAGTGAGCGATGGCAAGATTTCTTTAAGCATTTTTTATAGTATTTTGACTTAACACAGTACTTAACTTTGCAAAATCAAACTTTAAAAAATATTTGTATCTTGACTTTTAAAGTCAGAATCCACAGCCTGACTTCACTGGAAAAACTATGGTCAGTTTGAAAGAGGATTAAAACAATCAGTGGTTACGTACCTCTTAGGGTTGTGTAGTGACCTCTTACAGCTGTATAAGTGCATGTTAAAAGAAGTGCAACGGCAGCTACGTGACATCGTTAAATAGGGATAACTCTTAGATGGAGGTGGTTGGGATATGGGAGGAAAAACAAACTGGAGGTCTGCTGTGTGTATGTGTCCATGCCCTGTTTCAAACCGAAGGTGAATGCAGTGTTTATTCTCGTAATGTTCGTCACGTGTCTTATTTTTAGCTTATTTTAACGCCATCAAATAATATTTTTTCTCCGCAAATGTACTGTGTATAATTTGTATTGCGAGTGTGAACTTTTCTGTAGGTATGAGGATGCGTTGGAATCCACCGCATTAATGTACGTTTTTGCTTTCACCTTAGTAATTGGTCCCTCTTGTACGTGCTCATAAACCATCAGTGTGAAGGTGCTGTTTCAGCAGAACAAGCTCAGCATCCAATTACCCCAATTTACACATACGTACATTACAGGCATTTTCGCGCGTCATATGTGCAAGCATAGACATATCGATACCCTGCTCTTTTGTGGGAAAAGTCCACGTCTTTTCTACTCTGAGAGAGACAGTGATAAAAGAGCAGGAGCCACTGTGCTCTTTTCACTTCAAAGGAGTTCATCATTAGAAAGCAGAACGGCGTTAGAGGATGGTGTCACCACTTAACCACACCTTAAAACTTTTCATTCATATTTTATCACTTTCGGGGGGCTCGCAGCTGGGTTAGTGTAACTTAATGAGACATCAGGATGGAGCGGGTGTGAATGAATATGTAATAATCCTGTCACATTTACAGGCTGAAAAGCCTTTGATCACTTTGTCAAAGTAAGAAAAAGTGTGGTCAAGTAAAGGGGTAGAGAACCACACACTGCCCTCTACACATGTATAATATAATATAGTATATTGTGCGTTATTTGAATCCAAGAAGCCTTTGAAAGAGCTGATGAAAGGTTACATATGAATTTTACAGTGAATTTTCCACATCTGTTGAATTTTTAAACACAGGCGACAAACTAAGAATAGCTCATTAACATATACGCTACATGGAGCAGCACTCATGTACATTAAATCTGCAGTCTCTGCACGGATACCTACGTGACTTTGTGAAATCCTCCAACGTGGAAACACAAACGAGAGAGACGTGACGTTTCTGTAAACCTGAGGTCAGGGAAGGGTCATGCACATGTCTGGATGTTCTTGTATTATTCACAAACTACGCTTTCCCTTTTGTCGTCTTGAAAAGACACAAAAATCATCAAATCTCTGAAGCTAACTCGGATGGTTCATTTCCTCAGCCCAGGACGTATGATCTCAACATTCCATTTTTCATATCAACATTTTTAGTTCTCTTAGTTAGTTAGTCGGTTAGTTTTTAGTCTTATGGTTAGCAGTAGGCACTTATAGCGCACGCACAGGATTAGGAAAACATACCTGGGCTTGGTTTGATACAGAAAAAAGTCCACAAAGATGTGGTAAAAAAAAAAAAAGACTCACAATGTAGTTAGTAATATTTAAACCAAAAAACCAAAGTGCTTTTGCTGGCTGGACATAAAAACCACTTACAGCCTATTGAAGAAAGCAGAAAATACCAAATTAACTGGATTAATTGGTGACTGGGCTTCTGAAGGACGACACGTGGAGTAGCATTGCCAAACCACAAGGTTATAAGGAAAGTGAGGAGATTATGTAAGCTTAACGTCATATTAATAAAACAGAGGAGGCAGCTATTTACCTGGGCACATAGACTATTCAAAGTACCAGAAAGCAATCAGGCATGAATATGGAATCACCTTTGTATCACAGCTCCAGATGAGGTTGAATTTTTCTTTTTTGTCTGGTGCAAATATATTTGGAGCTTTTGTTGAAGAATTGATGCAAGTGTTGCAGTTTTTCCATTGCTGCCGGTATGAATAGCTGCGATGTGAAATACATACAGAGTATTCTTGCAAGTATTTCTCATGGTGGTGTTGTTTATTTGTCGCGTCCCCAGGGTGCAAAGGCCTTTAGACAGTGGACAATATAACTACTTTCCTCTCACACAAGGTTCGTGAGATGTCCAGATGTACTCGCCTCTATTATACTAAATTATGGGCACACATGTTAGAGTGATTCACCTTAAAGCTTCAGTAGGCAAAAATCAGGGGGAAAACATGCCAGAATTTGAAAATACACACCCTCCTCATGCAGCTTTCCCTCTCTGAAAAGAACTATGAATGGCCAAAATGTTACATAATGAGGTACATTTTCAAAAGCCTGAAAACAGAGCCAGGAGGAAGTGCAAAGGTCTAGTTTCCTCTGAGACCACTTGAATTACAATATGCTGAAAGGTAATTATGGGATTTTTGCAATGACGCCGCTTTAATAAGAAGGAAGCAGGCACTAACTGATGATGAATTTCTAATAAGAAGTTCCTTAAAAGATGCCACTTTTATGCCTCCTTAAGAAATATCTGCTTTTGCACAAACTATATGCTTTGGCTGTTGTGAAATTTCCTCCGCTGCACTGGTGTGTGGTTTTGTTTACCTGTGCGATTTAAGAGAATTCCTCTCCCAATAGAATGTGATTTTGTCAAAGAAACTGCAGCAGCAGAACTGAGCCGTCTGGTCCTCTGAAGCAACCAAAAGTGCACAGTCGCTGCAGCAGAGTTTTTATTTGAATGGAGACTCTGTCGAGAGAGATTACTCTCAAGGAAACTAGGGCAGTTGCTTCCGGTCAAGGATTGCATCTGGCAGCCTGACCCGAGCTGCAGTTTCATTCTTCCTGTGTGACATGCACAAACCCTGAACACACACACACACACAGTTTCCCTTGCATTTTCCTCCCACTCGCTCTAGCTGTGGATTAGTGGTACTTTATTGCATATAGTGTAAGCGTGAGGGAAAGATATACAGAGCGAGGAGAGGAGATTGACAGTGATTGAGGAGACACCGGGGAGAGAAACTCGGAGAACAAAACATGACTCTAGGCTTTTCCAATGTCAAACCAGGTTATTGTTTAATCCACTCAGCATGAAGATAAGGTAGCAAACACACACACTCATAAACACACAATACGAGAGAGCATAAGATGAGATGAAACAACATATTCCTGGAAATCAGTTTTTGTCTTGACCTCGGTATTGGATTTTTTTTTTTTTTTTTTTTTATCCGTTATCCACTTTCACACTGAATACCAATTACATTTCATCACTGTCCTCTGAGCTATGTCCTTGAGAGAAATCTATGTGTCAAAATGTTATTTTATCTGTGTAGTGTGAGTAGTAGAGTGAGTGTATAGTACTATGCAGATTTTTTGGGATGCCTCGGATAATTATAACATAACATATAATATTGTAATAATATTGTAACATATTGTATGAAGAGGTGTCTCAAGAGACGTTGCCAAAATGACTATTTTTGACCAATAACTAGTGGCGGGCAGTATAATGGTTCATCCAGGATCAGTGGCGGCTGCTAAACAAGACTGGGGGGGGCGCAAGAGAACACAGGAGTTATGAATATGTGTGCAGAGAGACATTTTTTTTATGTTTCATTCAGCTGATAATGCTTGTGTCTTTCATTTCAATAAAAATAATTAAAATTACAAGAGCATTTTAATGAAAAATCTAGGCCTCGTGTCTTTGCTGAACTCGAAACCCAGTCCGGGTTGGGACCAGGTGGGAAGCCGACTGCTTATCGACTCGACAATGGAATAGACACTATGAAGGAGCCCTACAGCAGCTTATGCAGACGAATAGCAAAGTGGTGTTTGGTTTCATATTCCGTTAAATTACAGTCTCTGTGTAAAACACTGTAAGGAGGCTAAACGGAGGAGTAACGGGTTGAAAAAGACAAAACTGGGTTACATGTGATATTTGGAGCAGGTTTACGCTTTACGCTGCTTTATGTTAATTCTGATCCTGGAAGTGTCTGTATCCTGTCTGGATCTCACTCAAGGCCACTTGGCAACGCAGCGAAAATCATCCACTCACATAAGTGCAAGCAAATGAAACTATTCTGATTGGTTCTGCAAATAATTGCGCCCTACGGTGATTCTTGAATCCTCCGATGAGAGCGGCGCCTCGTGTCACCTGTTCGCCAAAAGTTTTAGGAGCCACGTACACGCTTCATTTGGCCGACGCCACGTGACCAGGAAGTGAATATATTAACCCAGAAATGAAGTAAATACAGCTAAAAACAACTCAAAAATGTTGACGTGAACTACAGGACACAGGACGAGGCATAATAATACTAATGCAAGATGAGATTTATTTTTCATGAGATTCTGAAACGAGGACATTTCATCTGAAGAAAGGGAAGAATGTAAGATGACATTTATTTTTGTGAGGTATTATGTTATTTGATAGATAACCTTATTTTATTCTGTGATTTATGTAGACAATTTGATTTCATTAAAGGTGAATTCACACATTATATAGTTGAAGGTAAGTTCAAGGTAGGAACTCAATAATATGAGGCACCTTTCCCTTTAAGGTCAAGGTTGGTTGAGATCACGAGGGAAGTAAAGTGAACAATCACCTTGCTGTGTTGGAGAGTTGTTGTTGTTGTTGTTGTTGTGCTACTGTTCAGGCAGCGGACATTAAAAAAAGAGTGAGAGATGGAGAAACGTCGCCCCCTGTGGTTTCTTGACCCACAGCCCTTGAATATTTCAACTTTACAAGCTAAGGCTGGAAGAAGGCAGTCTTACACTAATCTAAGCATTTCAGAGACATTTTTGTTCAAGTTAATATGTTTGAATACCTCTTCTTCTCCAAGTAATTTTAGTTTTATGGACCAGCCGACATTGTTAAGGATACCGGTTTTAATTTCCTGAACTGTATGCATTTTTCATCTAATGCAATAAAATGGCTTTAATAGAGAGCAAATTATGTAATATTCTTGACTGATAGAAGTGCTACAGAGGTTTGTGTAGAGTGTATTGAGAGGCGACCCCTATTAACTGTGCATATCATTCCTACTAACTGTTAGAACTTTATAACACAACAGTGGATTAAAAGATCCCCGATGTTGTGTTTTGTGCCATTGTTTTGGCAAAGCGTTTGTGTAAAACCAGGATTAATGAATCCTGTAAAACCATGATTACCGAATCCTGGTTTTACAGCAGCAAAAACACCTTAGACTGTACAAAACTAACCCGATACCAGCCTGATCCAGCCGAGCGTCTCAGATGCCTCACAATGTCCTGACCGAAAGTCTAGTATGTTTGAATTTCGCATGGCAGGTTCAGACACCGATATGACATTAATAGGAGCACAGGGCGCTCTGCAGTGCACAGCTGTACGCATGGAGAACAGATCAGTATTTTTACCTCCAGTCCTCTGTAAAGGATTAACAACCCATGCTGTCCTCTTCATGCGACCCCGGAACGGCTCCGCAATATTTTCTTTTTTAGGCTTTTCCCAACACGGATCCAACAGTATCATAGAGTAGGCCTGTAGCAGCATCAATGCAACTTCTTTGGCAGTATCACACACACCGCTTCAGACACCAGTGTTCATAGGCCCCCTAGCTAAGAGTTAAAAACTGCACCTATACTTACAGAAGTTATAAAAAAATAACACAGAGGCTGCATCTGAGCTCAGGCTGCAATCCACTACTCCCATCTTTACCTTTTACAGTAAGAGCTGAAGACATAGACACTGGGACTGAACATAAATCAACTCAGAACATTAAGCTATATGATATACATTTACATACTTTTTTTTCCACCGTCAGTTGGTGGCACTTCGTTCTTAATGTTCCTTCTCATGCAGGTCGTAAAAGATAGCAACATTCACCAGGGAGCAAGCATCGTGTCGCCTGACGCGTGACTCAGTCACGACACAGCATGAGTTTATGACTCCACAGTCACTGAATCCGATACACTGGGCTTCGTAACAGACGCAAATACAGTGTAGAGTGTTGACTGTGGTCTCACACCTTTAGTGCTGACAGATTCTAAAGAATCATTATAGACACTTGCAATCCTAACAACATTAATGCCAAAAACTACCTATGATGCAACACTCAAATAACCTACGTAATTACTCTGGTACCTGGCCCTCGTAAAATGAATATTGTTGGAGTAAGAATGTTTGGACAGTGCCGTTAAAAGCAGATCATACGTCGAATTAAGATTGTCCTCCCCTACAACGTCATAAGTTAACTTTAGAACCCAACTGGTTGCTTTCTATAAGTACTTGCCAGTTAAAATATTTGCAACATGCCATCCACGTTCGATCCTTGGTTGTTCTGTGTGGAGTTTGCATGTTCTCGCCATCCTGTGTGGGTTTCCTCCGGGTCCTCCAGTTTCCCCCGCCATCAGTGAATCACGTATGCTAGGTTAATTCTCCTGTCAGTGCCCTTGACCAAGGTAATGGTCCCCGAGTGCCTTCAGTGGCAGCTACTGCTCCTTGTGTGTACTTGGATGGGTTAAATGCAGAGGTTGAATATCCCTACGGGGATAATGAAAGTGGACTTTAACTTTACAGGCTATACACTTATGGAAGTATTTAATAATTCATTTAAGAAGCTAAGTAGGTGTATCTCCTTCCATGTGCATGTGAGGGGTGATTGAAGCTTTTCAATCACCTTAAAGTTACGTGAGAAAATGTTCTGTATTCTTTTCTATTAATCTTTATTATTATTGCAGTTTTGCAGTTAATTATTGCAGTTTTGCATGATGAATGTTGTTATACCTCTGTGCTATATCACATAGTAAGACAGTTAAGAATACAGTAATAGCTGCCATATCAGTGCTTTGCCCCTTCAGAAGCATTTATATAGACATTTTAAGAAAAAATGCTTCAAATTATACTATGATTGCAAATGTACCACCCGGGCCTACCAATGACAGATTTTTTGCAAATGCTAATACCCATTTATCCCCCACTTTCTCTGCCCTTTCTTTTTCATGATGATGAATCACACAGCAATGATCACCATGTTCCACAAAACAAATAGTGACTAGGTAGATGTCAACAAAACCGAGGTTTTAGAGCCTTTAGTGACTCTTGATCTGCCAAAAAAAAAAAAAAAAAATGTCACATCAGTGATACAAATTACAGTGGAGCCAGATCTGTCAAAATATGCTGTTAGTTCCTCGTTTTGACTGCTACTGAGAGCTTAAAGTTGGGGATAGCCACTGTTAATAACAGCTAACTTTTCGGAACATTAATAGGTTCAAAAGGACAATATTGAGTGAAATAATTGCTTTGGTCATTGATTAGACCAGCCGTTACTGATATCCAAGGGGAGACTAAGTATGACTCTCAAAGAATTGGAATAATGGCTGATAACACTGACAGGCTCTGGTGCCTGAAAGGAGGTAATTTGTCATTGTCCCCAGACATGCTGAGGACCATTATTAGCACTGGGATAGGGGGTTCTCAAATTCTGATCACACCGAGCTGTTAAAACCCAGACTGAAATTAAAATTCAGTGTCACAGTTGATGATAGAGCCAGCTTGCAGAGGATTCATCTTGTGGCTCGAGGATACGTCAGCACATCAGTAAGCACGGACTTCAAATCGTTAGTTGCTGTGCGTCAAAGTTTTTGATATATTTCTTTTTCTTGATTGGTTTGTCCTGCTTTTGTCCTCTCTGCATTCTTGCTTTTTCAACCTTTCTTTCTGTTTTTTTTTTACCTGTCTTCTTGCCTTCACTGCTGTTTTCAAAGTGGCATTATATCTACAGCTGACACACTGATTCAAGTCTTACTTCCAATTGTTAAACCTTAAACCTTAAAATTTCCAAACATGCCAAAGATACTTGGAGGAATCGCGCACTGGCCAAATTTCACCGTACTCCACTAGTGCACGACGATGTATGACAATGCATAACGGTCAACTTCTTGTTTTTTTTTTTGTTTAAAGACAGGTAGCAACTGGCATTTAAGTCGCATTACTGCAGATGTCCCTACTTACAAATACAGGTACAAAATACAAAAATGCTGCAGCGGAGACGAACGAGTACAAGTTAACTCTCACAATTGACACAACAAGCTATTAAGATACCAAGCCTAGTATAAAACTATACAGAAGGCAAGTACCTAAGCAGGAAGGAGGAGAGACAGGTGAAGCTGAAAGAACAGTTAGTGAGAACAGTGAAAATGTAAACAAAACTTCATGGTTTGAAAACGCTGACATATTCCCCTAAAAAACACAACTCAACATCAGACAGCGCCATCAGTACAACCACTAGACCAGACTAGCGCGAGTGGCTGATTCTTGACTTAATCCAAGAGGTTAGATGGTGTAAAAATGCAAGGAATACGTTTTAAATTGCATGTTTTTTCGTACTCCCAATCCCCACACTAATTGCGTAACTTTTCAAGTTCGCTCCCCCATTTTTAAACATGACTAGTTGCCCTTGTATGGATGTAATACACACTGTCCAGTATTTGAACCTGAACACGTATCTAATGGACGCGTGCCATTTTAGATTAAAACCTGTTCCTAATCTTTATCAAGCCGACGGCGGCGAGCTACAGGAGCAGCGGTGGAGCTTATCGTCACCTGTGGAAATTCTGGGCACATTGCCATTAAAACCACGAGGCATATAGCCAAGTAGTTGTTTAGTCATTTATAATTGATCGATGACCTTTTTCGGTCCTTGGAGATGGATTTAAGTATTTCCTGCTGTAAAACTTCATCACAGTTAAAAGCGTGTACAGTACATTTATGATGTGAATAAAGACGACTGCCTCTAAGTTGAATAACGCTCACCTCTGTTTTTCTTCACAGCGTAGCCTTCACCCTCCATTTAGGGCCGAGTGCCTACTGACCACTGGACCGATGCCACACTCTTTAGAAATCTTGTCAGCTGCTGGCAGACATATTCTGAACTACGCTACATCCAAATAATTTATGTGGAAAAAGTGAAAATGTAAAAAAGATGAAATGTATGTTTTTTTATAAGCCTGTGCTCGCTCTATAAGTGTTGAGTCAGCAGGCTGTCTCGCTTGGCTGATTTTATTCAGTTCGTCTACGCCGTTGCATTGTTTCTTCACACTTCATTTCTATTTTATTTTCATCTCTCTCTTTGTCTTTTGGTTTCTTTCTCTGCATCTCTTCAACTGTCTTTTTATTTAGCTGCTGGTTTATGTTTTCTGTCCACTCTGTGCTCTCACTCTTTATCTTCCTCTTCAGTTTTTTTTTTTTTTTTTTTTGTTCCTGCTGCTAACTCTCTCTCTCTCTAGCATAACAAAATCCAAAATGCTTACAGAATTTCACAGTGTGCGTTTTTTGTATCATTGCGACTGCCTGCATGCTGAACAAACACATATTATTCTATGTGTATTCTTATATATTTGTGGCATAAGAACTGATCAAATGAATTTAACCAAATGGAATCCACTAAACACTGCACACCTGCTTTTCACTGTGAGCAACTACAGTTTTACAAACATACGACTAATATGTACATCTTTTTCTTACAGATGGTGATTCATTTGCGTTGCTTGACAGTCTGGGCAGGTGAAACAAAAACATTTGTAAATGATTGTTAAATGAGTCCATTTCGCTGCATTAATACATGCCAGAAATCGCCAAACAGGTGCGACTGCAACATTTCTTTGGGTTAATGGTACGCCCCGAAACTGTGGAATATGAGGCTGAGGTTGAACAAAAACTGTGAACAGTGTAATGATGAATGATATAATGCTCTGTTAAAAAAATTGAAAATAGGATTACTGGTTCATAAGTCAGCATGTATTACTGAGGTGCAGATGTGATGATGCAGAAAGATATACATCCTAAAAGCAATGTTAATCACACTGTAACCAAAATATTTATCAATATGATTCAGTAACACTTCACATTCCCTCTGGCGTGGCTGTGGTTCTAAGACGTGCGCTTGCCCGTTGACACTGAATTTCTCAATTCTCTCTGGGTATATTAAACAGTCCAGATGTCTGAATATGAAGAACAGTATTCCTGAAGTTTGCCAGATGTGAGCTATAAAAGGCTGGATTTCTGCATGGGGCTGGCAGTCCTTATGCTCCAGAGTATTTCCAGTAAATCTATTATGAGTAAGTGTGACAATAACAAAAAAAAAAAGAAAAAAATCTATGTTCCAATCATCTGAGATCGAAATGGTTTACCTTAAATTACATTTGCCTGAGACTCATTCTACACACTGACGCAAACTGTCATTTGCTCATACCTTCTTATTAAAACCTGATATTTGCCTCAGTTTCTTGGAAATGACACCAAACATTTAGTTATTTCCCTTTTTGATTCACTACTAGAGCAACTCACAACTTAGCAATAACAATTCATGTGATGCGCACATCCAAAAAGACTGAAGATGAGTCAAAATAAGTCTCCAAAAGTAAAATCCATCCACTGGTCTGTAACATCTCTCTCCTTTGGAGGCTGTGCAGTAGTTTTGATTCACTGAAGCAGGAATAATACTTGAATACTGCAGACATTTATCATCACATACAGCATCACTCACAAGACGATCAAGAGGAAAGAGCAGGGCGTTCAACAATTGGAATTTATTTCCGGGTCAAATGAGCTCTGATGGGCAGCGATGGAAACATGACACTCGGGTGAATCTGCTATTTTTCATCCCTTTTCCGATGTGACGCTACGACACGTGGCAAGTAAACAGCCTCTCGGGAACATTACCTATTGTATTTTACAGTCAGCAACAACAAGATGGGATGCACAAGCTGAAACAAAGTGAGAAAGTGTCTCCTGATTCAAGGGGAATCTACAGTTCCTTGCTTTCCGGCACGTTCGTGACATGTAATGTGACACAGAAATTTCAAAAGAAGAAAAACAGAAAGGCAAACTCATCTAGTGGCAGTATGAAAGGAGTCAGTCACTTTATTTTTTGCAGTTTTACCAACATTATATAACCCACATGCAGTCATTTCCTATCAGTTAAAAAGATGCATCTTTCAATACCCTTTAGTAAAGCACCGTCCTCATAATTTAAGGACATTCAACATACCTGTATGTACCTGTTATAAACTCTTTCCAGTTCCTGCCTCGCTCTCGCCTACTCCTGTGTTTTCGCCTCTCTTCTCCACTTCACCCCCATTTACTTTACCCTCAATCAGCCACTTCCACCTGTCTGGAGTTCTCTGCCAGTTTTTTCCGTGTCCTCCCATTAAACACCTGTCCCTCATTCTGCTGTCAACCTCGGAACTTATGAGGCATGAATCATAATTTCCCGAAAGTCATTAACTGTCATGACACATACTGTACATTTTCCGCTGGTTTTACTGACACTTGGCAGTAAACGTATTACTGCCTCCAGAAGGTATTAATGCACCATGATTTAACAACAAAGAACGCGTCCTACTATCAGAGATGTTTCAGAAACAAGATGGCGCCCTGAAGAGTCATTTCTTATATCTGTGTCACGTGACGTATACTGTCTATTTACCCATTTTACTCCTATGGGAGAAGTGAACATGAGCACAGATTATAAGTCGTTCAAACCATAGCCACCAAGGTAAATGCTGGACCCATTTTTCACTTATTTGTGCGACACCTTTTTTCTTTGAGACTTCTCGTCTCTATCTCAGCAACACACTCTTTCAAAATCTGGCAACACATATCTCTTCCAAAATAGATACAAACGAGTGGCTACAATCTAATGAATGATAATGATAACAAAATAATGCTGTTACCAGTAAAATACATGATGTTATTGAACTATTATTTCATCCATCCACGCCATGTCCGCAACCCTTGCGAACCTGCTTACTTGGGATACAGGAAGTTTATTCCATTTCATACCACTGGCACAGGGCATTATCTTTTGTTGTTGAGGATCTTTACTACCAGGCAATGGTAAAATATGTGTGGCACTGAGATTTGGCATGCATCTCCTGCATCTAATTTCAAAGACCACCGCAGTTGTCAAAAAGTATGGAATTCCTTCAAAGGCGCAAACTCTGACAGGTAAAGTCTCGCACAATTATGCAGTGAAAAGTGGGGGGTGATCTTTGAAGAATAGTTGAATAGTTTGCAGTGACTACTGAATATTATACTTGAAATGCTGATCCCTACTTACACCAGCCACCAAGCAGCACTCTCTACCGACGTTGACCTCAGAATCTGCCTTGCTTTCCCTGTGACTTACCTCAGACTTGTGTTTTGGACTACCGTGTCTTTAGCTCCTTTGTATTTGGCCTCTGCTTGGTCTCTCCCTGAATTGTCTGGGTTTTAACCTCTCCTTCCTGCTTTTCGACCCACATCTGCCCCGACCGCGTTGGCTCGCTTTTTCCTCGTGTCTGTTTCATTTTATGAAGGCGTCTCGAGTCGTGCTTTGAGTCCCGATTGTCACCTGTACAGGTGTTTGGCTAATTAGACGTCTCAGTTCGCTGGAGTTACAGCCCCGGAAGCTGCTGTAGCTTAGCCGCCTCCCAGCCAAAATGTCAAGTATTATAACCCCATTATACCTACGCTGTATGGATAATGGCAGCCACTGGGTTCATAATCTCAAGCTGAAGAAACCATTTGCAAAGAAATTGTCTGTCTACTCCTTTTTAATATTTAATACACAGCAATTGTCTTTGTATTAAAATCTCTTTGAACTTGATCTCTATTTAATACGACCTAAAGTTTTCATAAAAGCTGTGCTTCAATAACAATCAAACCACGCAGTGATTTTTTTGCAAAGTCTCTGTTTAAAATTCAAACGGGATCCTTTTTGTCCTGCAGTCAAGTGAAGGGGAAAGCAGTGATATTATGAACTGCTGGTCCAGACCCATTTTTCATGCGATGTCCTGTCACTACTCTTTCCGCTTCTGTCCTAAACTAAAAAAAAAAAAAAGTGTCAGAAAAAAATATGAATTAAATCAGAACGACTGAAGTCAGGAAGCGTTGGTGAGACACTGCAGCCACAGATGTAAGTTCCCCAGACAAAAAAAAAAAGAATTTGTGCGTTTGACAGTAAGATTAAGGTGAGGTCACGAGAGGCTTTGACAGGACAATGTTTCAGTATTTATGAGAATACACTAACTTTAGTCCTTGGTATGTGTCTGTTGTACCTTCTCTGTCATTTGTCTCTCCCTTTATTATACTCATGTCAAGTCGATCAGAAATATCAAATTTGTCTCAAGGGCTTTTACAATCTGTACAAGATATAATATCCTCTGTCTTTTGAACCTAGATTGAAGTAAGGAAAAAAACCTGTACCAATGAATATTGGGTAATTCTGGATTCGAATGCCAGTCGGAACAGGGCCTTTTCTGTGTGGAGTTTGCATGGTCCACGGGGATTTCCTCCAGGTCCTTCCTTTTTCCCCATCAAAAATATGCATGGTAGTTTAATTCTCCTTCAGTGCTTTTGAACAAGGTATGAGCCCACTGCTGTCACAATGTGCTGCCGAGTGGGAAGGACCCAGATGCAAACTTTAATGAGAAGAACCAAGGGATGTATTTAAAAAAAAAGTATAAGTGAAGGTGAGAAGTCCAAAAAATCCACAGGAGTCTTATCAACACAAAAGGAACACAAGGGGGCCCGAGGGAGCGGGAGCAGGAACGTGACATTTGATGTTAGATGTGACAAACTGACGGGGGAACAAAGGGAATACGAGCGGTGAATGTAATCTACTGACAGCTGATGATGAACAGATGAGTGTAGGGTTGGCATGGGACTGGACGCTGAGGGAGAGAGAATGTGAACTGAGGTGGGACTAGAGAGAAGGGGTAAAGATGGAAGACAAAACAAACAAAAGTCTCGAGGAGGGACCTAAAGGACCAAAAGAAAACACAACACGGGCAGATGGCTGCGATGGCTCGGGCAGAGATGGGATGATAAGTGCTAAATTTGTCAAATAAATATAAAAAAGGTGAGGGAAGAAACCTCACGAAGAGCCAAAGAGAAGGGATCTTTAGGAAGAATAGAAAGAACATAATCCGTCGTACTCTTTCTCTATTTTATTTAAATTTTTTGGCAATTACTACTCATCATGACAGCTTTTTCTGCTTGGCTTCATTGGCATGACATGACAGGAGGTTACTGCCTGGACATCCGCTGGGAGAACCTTTCATCAACAGGCCCAGAATAATTCTTTAATTTAATTTGACAGTTTTGGTGACTTCGTTTGTTATCGTGTCCGTAATGTACATGACTTCCCGCTCCTCTGATAGCCTACTTTGCAGGAAAAAAAAAAAATCTGCTTTCAAAGACATTAGTGGTAATGTCGCTAGTCGCTAACATCTGTGTTGTTCCTGCGTTCCCGACATTCTGCGTTCTCAGTGTTCCCGTACCTCTAGCCCTCATCCTGTGTCGGGAAAACTGTCTACAGATGGAAACGAGGAATATACACTAAGGCTAGCCACACATGGATACAAAAGAAATGATCCAGAAATGTGTACTCTTATGTCAGACTGAGTTTATTTATATTGTAGCTCCCGAAACATGCAGTGCCTCGTGCTCTGCATGTCCAAACTCTCCTTAAAGATGAGGAAAAACTTGAGAGCAAAAAAAAAGAAACGGACTGTACCGTATGAGTGAGAAATCGGAAACAGACCTAGATTCCAAAGGTGCAAAAGGAGATTGCAGTGGTAATCCTATAAAATCAGAGCAGTGACACAAAATACAACAATGGGATGATAATCCAATAATAGTAGTCTGGGTGTGATTTGCCAGTGGGGATGAAGGGGATTTCTCAACCTCTGGTCTATATATCTCTGCCTCTGCTGAATTATTTTTATTATTATGTAAGATATTATAACCTCAGGGATTGTAATCATTAGATTTTTGGGTTATTTTAATGATTGGGTTTCCATACGTGTGTTTTAGGACTTTGTAGAATTTAAGTTATTTATTTCATTATCAGTTACAGCGCTTTATTATTTTCTATAAACATCATATTTGCATGTGCTCCTAAGTATTTAATTACAATTAGAGTAACTTCGGTTCCTACTTGCCGTTGTTTGTGGTATATGATGTAAATGTGACCGTGTCTGAGTAACATGTGATGCTGGGAGTGGAGAGTACAGTCGCTGTTTACTGTCCTGCCCTGTTGGTGTTTAATAAAGAGGATTATTGTGAGATAATCATCCACAGTCTGAAGAGTCTGGATAACGCTACCGACCAAGAAATGAGGGTTACATTATAAAGCGCTGCGAGAAGTACTATAGTGCAAACAACAATCAAGTCAGAAATGGACTTTCACTGTCAGCGCTCAGCGTGTCGGCGATGTTTGTGGGGCTTATAATTGTCTCATTGTTGACTCAATCACATACAACCCAGGCTGACAAGCTAACGTCTCACCTTCTGAGGGAGCACTGAGCCAGGATGCCAATCACTGTGCATAGTTCAGTTCAGCCTATTTATTTTTATGTTGATAGCATACCTTGCCAAACATTTGTAATTGTTTTCAGTTAAATATGGAAGTATATAGGTAAGTGTTTTGACAGAGTGTCGCCAAGTTACGGAAAGGGGATGTTAAATTACCATCTAATCTTTTGTTTTGTTGAGATGGGATGAGATGAACTTTATTAATCCCTTCAGGGAAGTTCAACTGCCCTATAGCTCAAAATGAAGCCGTCCTTTCCGTGCGTTCCGAGGTGTTGTACAGTCTGACGGCAGTGGGAGCGAAGGATCTCCTGCATCGCTCAGTCCTGCAGCGCAGCGAGGTGAGTCATCCACTGCAGCTGCTTCTCTGTCGTCGTGTCGTTGCGCGCGCTCGCGTCGCACATGTGTTCCACGTGAAGAAAGGCCAAAGCACGAGAGTGGAAGTACCGCACTCGATGAATTCATTTTTTTTTTTTTTTTAAATGGAGCGAGTAAAGAGTAAACTAGAAATGTTACAGAAATGACTGAACAGGCTTCTTATAGGTTCATATACAGGCTCACTGTGGTTTGTGATTCATTATCACGAATAAAAATGTCAAAACAACACACACACTTTAAACAAGAGTAGAGTTATATTAGTCCAAATGCAATAAGTCAGTTAATGGAATGTGTCTGTGTAAAATGAATTAATAACAATTTTCCACATGAATCCAAGCATGCATCCAAGCTATGGCGGCTTTCACAGCTAACTCAGTTATTCTACTGGTTACTTTCAAGCGCAGTAACCCTAAATGTAATATGCATGAGCAAAGGGTTAGGGGCAAGGTCAGATGGTAAAGAGGATGGAGGATGTCAAGTGTGACAGTCAGGGCAGATTGCTTGGTGGAGAAGGGCTAAGTTACATAATTTAATGTCACGGGTTAAGGCCAGTATGTACTGTAGCTATAGCAAAGGCAGTAGATGGGACTAAATGACTTCCGTGTAAGAGGTAGGCTTATACTTGACTTATTGTTGGCTCAAGTCAATAATTTTCAAAGTAAACTGCTTCAAAAACAGATACAAAAACTGAAGATTTTCCTCAAACTGCACAGAAGAGACAAAAAAGATGCTCAAAGGCGGACGTAGTCACTGATGGCCGCGTGACTAATGTTACACGACTCTTCAAATATTCTTCTAATTTGTACTTAAAATATGCCTAATTAGGATCTTTTTGATAAGGAGCTCCTGGCTGTCTGTCAAAGTCGATTTTAGGATAAAGCATTTAATAATTTCCTCCAAAATTGACTGAGAAAAAAGCACAGAGAGTCTGAAAATATATCAAAACTAGGAACATGTTATAATATTACTGTTGATTAGATCATTTCTCTGTACAGTGCACCTAAATAATTGAACCTGTTTCCAGTGAATCTGACATCACATAGGTTTATCTTTTCTATTCCACTATAGATGATCTAAATGTCTAAATGTTGAATAACTTTGCCGAAAGAACATCTGTAGAGCTATTACAACCAGGTTATCTATATTTTACAGCGGCATGATCAATTCCCACGTAGAAAATGTCATTTCTTTCCTTTTCACATTCACAGTTCATGGGTTTTCAAATTTCCGCAGTGGTTTTTTTTTTTTTTTTTTACATCCATCTGAATTTTCAGATCAGATGTCAAGGTCAATCTACAGGAGAACGTAATGAATGTTTAAAGAGGTCTTTGATGGACCGCAACACCTTTGACAAATGTCCATTAAACCTCACGACGATTGCTACCAGCTGTCATAAACTTTGTCAGGAATGCAGCGGCACATGCAGTCCCTTGCGGTACAATGTGCCGCATTGAAATCATTTGCCACGCGCGGCTGCACATCATCGTCATTCCAGGGGTAAATTTACGTCTGCCGTCATCCACCCTATCTTCACCATTATCGCCGTAATTCCCCGTGATAAAATAAAGCCTGTTAGCTGGCTCACATCACTGATATAAAAGCCCATTATACTATTAATCATCCCCCACACACACTCCCTATGTATAACTGAACGAATCTCACTGCTTTCTCCGTCTCTCACTATTTGACTTGTTGCAAATGTGTGACATCCACCGCCACACGTCCGCACGACGTGTGCTTTTGTTTAGTTTTGCCATCGAATGAGACAGTGGAGGTAGTTAAAGGTTTCGGTGCGGCTCATCTTCATGTCAGCAAAATACACGAAAAACCGCCTCTTGTGTGACTGAGGAAAAGGGAGAAGGTGCAAAGAGGACTGAATGTATATATTTTTTTTATCGACCCATTTGAGAAACCTTCACCCACTGTTCTTGTGACACAAAAGGTAACACAAAGTAAAAAGTCATGAAAAATCTTGCAGTCATGCAAATTACACAAAAATAAAGCGAGTCACGGAACGAGATGACACATCAGAGCTGCTTCTTAAGACTGAAGCTTGTAAAACGGTTGTTTGAAAGTAAAATGTGTGAATTGTGTGTGCATTTGCATTCAGTCATCACGCATAATACAGTAAGTTTATAAAAGTAAACAGTTTGGGTATTATATATTATATTATATTATTACAGTATGCTTTATGCCTGCTTACAAATACTACTAGCATTTTTTTTTAACCTTTAAACACAGAGTCTCTCCTAACTGAACTACAGATTTCCAATAAACCCATCAAGGCCATCAATCCTGACTGTGTCCATGAAAAGCCCTACTCCTTATTCTTAAGTGCTAACAAAAATAATAACATACAGGCCTGTGTATTAAAGTGTCATTTGAATTTCAAAACATGAAGGCTATTAAAACTAGAGAATAGCTTAGAAGGTAATCATTTCTTAAAGTTAACGTCACAAAATATGTTTTATGTTCAAGTGCAAATTGAAAACAAGAGAGAGATCTTTCTGAGAGGTCAGAATGGACTCTTTTTCGCTCCATAGAAACAATTTGGTCCTTCATTACATCCAGACAGTTACAGAGAGAGAGGCTATCATTTTACATTTTCAGAGTACCAAGAATTGGTATGTCATGTCAGAAGAGCTTCGGCTATTGACGATGCATAAATGTCCATATGCTGGTGGGGTCACTTACTCATCATTTCAAAGCATCCTCTGTGTATTGAGCTTCAGAAATGCTCTACCGAAAAGCGTTGTGATTCTGAACGGGGTGATGTTACCACCACGTTACTGAGAAACACGCGATCAGCCCTAACATCGTGACCACTTACAGGTGAAGTGGTCCTAATGTTGATGATCTCGTTACAATGGCACATAAGTGGGTCGGATATCATAAGGACAAAGTGAGCATTTAGTCCTCGAAGCTGATGCGCTGGAAGCAGCAAAATGGGCAAGCTTAAGGACCTGAGTGACTTTGATGGCGAGACGACTGGGTCAGAACATCTCCCCGAAATGATTCCACAGAGGCCCCACCTCGGTGCCAGATGCCACAGCTTCAGAGGTCTTGTGGAGGTCTTGTGGAGTCCATTCCCTCGGGTCAGAGCTGTTTTAATGACAAAAACGGGGAACCTACACAATATTAAGCAGGTGGTAATAATGTTACGTCCCCACAGATGCTCCATTGGATCCAGTTGTCCTTATTTAGACCACTTGTGGTATTGTACTAACCCCTGCAGACCAGGAACGCCCAACAACAAGCTCAGATCCTTACGCCGCCCATTTTACTGCTCCCAACACATTCACTTCAAGGACTAAACGTTCACATCCTGCCTAACGTATCCCACCCACAACACCGGTCATATGTCAGCCACCGCAGGAAGAAAAACAAAAGTGGCGTTCATATTTTTAACACGTCTAATATGTCAATATATTCCATGCGTATTCCCGATTCCTCCCGCGGTCCACAGACGCGCATCTCAGTAGGTTCACGTCTGTGGACCGTGCATCTCAATTAAGAGAGTGAACGGTAGTTTGTCTCTACATGTCAGTCCTGCCCTGACGACTTGTCCAGGGTTTACTCTGCCTTCACCCAGACTCAGATGGGATAGGCTCAGCTCCTCCACGATCCTGAAAAGGACTAAGCGACTACGAACAATGACTGAATGAATTTCAAATGAACTCCAAAGTGTAATACGTCAATTTTGACAGCACTACTTCATACACATTTACTGTGCCAGCATCCACACTGTACCTTTTTCAACTCTTGGAATAAAGGGCATGCTTTTTTTCTCCCTCATTTGACAGCGTCATAAATGATTAAGGTCGAATCATCCATTAAAAAAAATTAAATTAAAAAAACGGGCTGTGAAATGAAGTGTGTCGAAATGTTATGTGTCTGATAAAGAAAGGAAAGAAAGAAGAAAGTAACAAAAGGGAGACAAAAGGAGGATAAAAAAAAGAAAGGAAACAAGAGGTGTCACTATTTGAGAGGCACTCTTCTTCTAGTTAGTTTAGGAACAAAACAAGCACCTCTCGTCTGTCACAACTACTCAATCTTCCTCTCTGCTTTCCCACTGTTAAAGTCAAGAAAACCTCCTGAGGGAAGTGGACCGCCACCAAGTTGTCTTCTTTTGTCTGCGTGCGCTTGTATTGGTGTGTTTGTGTCCATGTGTCATCCATTAAATGGCAGATTTCTCGAGAATTGGGCCTCAGTGACTTCCAGGAGGGGAAGTCTTGTGTTATTTTCCATAGATAAACACAGAGCTGCAGATTTGAGCTGGAACAAAAAAAAAAAAAAAAAAACCCAAATCAGACACTGCAATCTGACCTCATTCTGTATAATTCCATGCAAACCACATGTTTTCACATTGCTTGCCAAATTTAAACTACGTTTCCTCCTTGGCTTGCTTGGGACCAAATCTGCGAAACGGTAAGAATGAGCGAGTTTATAATTCTTACATACAGAAGCACTGCTATTATCACATCTGTTTACTGCAGCATGGCATCGAAATAGCCAACTTTGCAACATGTTTTAACCTTTTAATATCCACTCTTTTCATGTAATCCTCTCGTATAAGGACAATATGCATGTATTAGACTTCATTTGAGAGGGAAGATCTAGTTTATGTTTATCATGTGCCTGAAACACAACCTAAATCAATCAGCTTAAATATAAACCTAACCCTAAAATGGGTGACTGGTGACCTGATGGATTTTAAGTGAATTATTAGTCCTTTAACCTGCACTTATGCGCAACAAACTTCACAAACGCATGGACGTACATGTACCACGTCACCGCTCATACAGGAGACAGATCTGGGGAGCAATGGAGCGATGAATGGGTTGATGGAAAATCATCCATCTTTCCAGACTGAGACAGTAATTCCATCTCTTTGTTTTCTTCTTCCTCTCTGAAAATCTGGAAACTAAGAAATTATGACTGGGAGAAGACCCAAGACATAACAATTATGCACCACGTAAGCAAGATAAGATGGAAGGCCTTTCTAAAAATCAAATAAACAGACACATTTAAACAGCTGGTTTTAGAAAAAGGACATTTCAGATATTTTCTGTCCTACTCGCACTGACTTCTTATGCAGCCAAGATGCTCTTTATTTGCTTTTAACAAGAACGGTACATTGAAACAGCACACTAGCCAGTTTAACTCCTGATAGGGCTTAATAGTAAGTAATAGATGAATCACTCTGCAGTGGATATATGTGTGTTTTGTGCTGAAGGTGCAGACAACCCAGTTATTGATTACCAGTAAAAACACCCACTTTTTCCACGGTGTTGCCATACACGACTGTTACACAGTAAAGTCGAGCAAACATATACCAACAGTAACAGCTGTAGGTTAGATTCTCTGAGGTATCTTGTGTATTTTCCTGACACAAAGACCTCATTTTCCTTCCAAAAAATGTCATGGTGTTCTTTGGATAATGCGTCTGCCAGGTGGTAGATTACTCTCAATCTCTCTTGAGACTTTCTCCCCAAATGCCAGCTTTTCAAACAAATGCATTTTGCACTTGGACTAGGATCACACATACTGTTCCTGTTTCATTTTTTTTTATCATGTTTGGTGGTAGCTTGGTGCAATGGTCCACATTTCCTTCTCCATTAAGGATGTTGTAGACATGTTTAAACTGACATGTAGTACTGTCTGTATAATACGATATATTAACAACAAAAAGTGCAAAGATGTGAGTTTGTTTCAAACCATTACAAGCAGGTGAAACAAAATAAAAACAAACAAAAAAAAAAAAACGCATCATTTGCTGGAAAAGAAAATCAGGGACCCGAAGCAGGATTTGGGGGTTAGTGAGAAAACTTCAGGTTTAACCGTGGGTTTTTAGTATCACGATGCTGGTTCACGTTTTACTGTAGTACATCACCGTGGTAACTTATGCTGAACACCTAACTTGAGTGTGTTCGACACAGCGAATCAAAACGTATCAAAGCGCCGCACCAGAATTTGGCCGATGACCAATCATCTCTCTTGGAAAAAGGCCCAGAATTTGTAGAGTTCAGAGACTCTTTAATGAGGGGGCAGCGATATTGGTAAGTCTATTAACTTATGCATTCACATATTGGAATGTAATGCTCATAATTAGGTTTTCACAAGTGTATAATCACCTGGAAATAAGAATCACTGTGTTTTTTGTTGCCTTACAATGAGCTGTTATATCTATGTACAGCTCACCGTGTTGCACCGGCATGTTTGTGCAGTGGCTCACAATGGTCTTCCTCTTCTTCTTCCTGTTGTCTGTTTTGTGTCGAGGGTGGGATCCAGCCCTGACATATATCCCCATCACCTGCTATGTTTGACTGTGGACCAGAGTTAATATCCTCTTAATCCAAAAAGCCCAGAAAAGGTAGAAAACTCAGCTGTAAGCCAAAGCCGTACAAGATATCACAAAACATTTATTTATCAAAGGATATGTGACAAATGAATGTATAGAAATGATGTAAATCAGAAACGACTTGCAAACCTACAGTATGTGAAACAAAGTGCTTTCAATTATAGGCCGAGAACATAATGCAAACACTATATTTGAATATGAAAACGAAACAAAATGCTCTGGAAATCTATGTGACACTTTAATGAATGAGTGGCTTAAAACACAGATCAAACGTTATATATATATTATATCAAATAATGAGATTTCTCTGTTCTCCACTAACGGATGTAATTGCATTGGTTAGGTGAACTGTAATGCATCTTTAAATGTGGCTAATTGCTAATATTTGAATGTGCGTATATCAGTGTCATCTTTCCAACTCGGTCCACTTCTAAAAGCACTAAAGATCTGTCATATTCATCATATTTTAGCCAGACAACACTGATGGTCCAGAAATCGATTTTTAATCAAAGGGCAATACATCAGCAGCAGACTCAACGCGAGTGTCACAGGATGAGCAGCAAATTAAACTCTTTATGAAGTTTAATTTCTGCAGCAGTAAAATACCACCTGTTTCTAAATGCGCACAGACAGCAGAGCTCCACCAAGGCCGATAGTCCGCTGTTTTTCTCATTCCACAGCGTTATTAAACCACAAAACGAGCCACAAATTATGACCTACGTTTTGCTCATTCTGGTTCGTGTAAATGCTGGTTCGTGTAAATGACTGTTACCGTGAAAACAAAGGTTTTAGGTCTAATTCATCACTTGGTGCCTGTTGTTTTTTTTTTTTCTGTTAACATTCCTCGGTCTAAGTTAGCCGAGGCTCTCCAGGGTTAAAGAAAGTGAAAAACAGTTCTAGCCTCCTCCCCTTTCTATGGATCTGCTCCAAAATTGAAGGGGTTCACCCTTGACTCATACCCTTCCACCGCGTCGAATCAGTTTAGAGGTTTTTGTGTAATCCCACTGACGGACAGACACACTTACTGTAAATACGGTTAAGCCTTATGACCAGCTGATGTATGGTGGTAACTGTAACTGTTGGCGCACAAGGGCAGGATTTAAATCTAAAACTTTTTAAGATTTTGAAACTTCATACTGGCGCAAAAAGATATGCATGATTATGTAATGGATATGAAACCTGCAATTTTAGTGTTGCCACATCTCAAAATCGCTTACTGGAGTTGATGCTGCAGAGTGGGTTGTGCTGGGGCTGAACTTCGGTGATGATTTCGACGTGAATACAGAAATACATCTGGTGGCAGCTTTGTATTTTTCTGACTTGGACATAGATGAAGGAGAACAGTTGATGCTGGGAGAAGGCAGCCATAGAAACCCGAAACCCCCCCCCCTTCAAATGCAGTTTATAATGAGATACGGTGGTTTCAAAGTTCTAAGTTCGCTTTTCAAAATCTCAAGAACAAGAATTATTTGGCCTTTATTCGCTGGAAAAGACAAAGTCTGAAGAGTTGACTGCTCATTAAAAAACCCCTCTGTCATGACAGCTAGCAGCACAATAAATAAGTCAGACAAAAAAAAGAGGCAAATGCAGAGAAAACTTGCCATGTCACTTTTTTTTTTTTTGATAAATGCCACCTCTTCTCATTTTACCATTACCTCCAACTTTGTCAGGCTACACTTTCATTATGCTTGCCAGAAGAGGCCAAGAGTCACAAGTACTTTTTATTAAGTTCTTGTTCTGTCATGTCTGAAATGCCAGCATTGCTGACCTTTGTAGGCCGTAATGATGAATGTAAACTTGAGCTCCATGTTTTTCACGCAGCTACGTTTGAGTTTTGTTTTGTTTTTTTCTTCTTTTTTCTATTTCACATTAGTGTACAGTTGGGTGTCTTTTTAAAAGAGATTCACCAGCTAGTTGGGGGAAATATCGTGCAAAGTTTCTTGATGACAAACCTATCACCTTGATTTGTATTTGCAGACTTTGAACTCATGTTTTTGAAACACTATATAGAACCGAAACCCACAGGACTCCGATGTCTCTTTGTCTCTCTCTCTCTCTCTCTTTCTATATACAGTACCTCATAAATATGAACTATTCGTGCCCTTGAGCCATCAGAACTGAAGGAGCGTAAAGTGCAGTGACAATTGGATTGTCCATTGCTGCCTCGGAGGCTGGATAGGTGGAAATCCAATCTCTATGAGAGCTCCATGAGAGCCTTATGACAGAAAAAAACACTCCCACTCCTCATTTTTCTCTGCATTTCATTCTTTTGTTCATCTTATTCACTGATGTCCATGCTGTTGTGAAGAGACGCAGGCTAGCTTAGCATGGACCTCAGAACCAATAGGGATGGTAGGGTCCATGCACTGCCTACGTTTGAACTTCAAACATGTGAAAAAAAATACAAAAAATCTAATCCCTTGGCTGTCACATATCACACTCTGCTTCACTGCATCTCACACATATCAGATAAATAAATAAATAAATAAATAAATACTCATAGTGCTTTCCAACTAAGACAGTTTTCTGAGGATTCTTCGGATATTCGGAATATGCATCTCAATTTTGCAGGTTTTTACTGCAGATTGCGACACACGGTCCCCTGTTTACGAGCAGCTGGAGTAGAGACAAAGATCCTTTCTGGCACAACAAGATTTAAAAGAAAAGGTGCACGATAGGAAAATTGACTTTTTGATTCTCTACAGGACTCCATGATGGCGTGTACATGCAGTATATGCACATACATGAACCACACTCCCTGACGGTTTGATCCAGATCAGAAGAGAGACTGGATAATGTCATTCAATTCGACTTTTGAACAGCCCATTTTCAGCATTTGATCCAATCTGATATCCGAAAACCAGTCTGATTACCTCTGGCGAACTGAGCCTCGGTGCTTCTGATCCAGCCAACAACCGTTACTCTCCAGCCGGCGCTCTGGATAACGATGCCTCCTCTACCGCCGGCGAGCCAGACCAATCCGTTCTGCGGTTATATGGCTGGAAGTAAATAGCGCAGCGCATAGTTTACCTGCTAACATGGATGAAAAGATAAAGACAACTGGATAATTCAAAGTTTAATGGCCAGACTGATGGTACTCTTAGACACAAGGCTGTAGCTTTATACACGCACTCCATCTTTTATAGGCAGCTATTCAAAATTTAAATGTTCAGCGTGAGGAAATCTTTTCTCCGATAACAAAATAAGCAAGCAGCCCTGGAGGAAATGGAGATGAAGAAAGCATCATCTAAAAGTGGAGATATATCACTGCCATTTTGACAGACTTTAAAGGTTGAAATATTTTACTCTTTTTATTCCATCTCACCAGGGAAAATACTATAATATAATTTTCAATGAGAAAATGTGCAAGATGACAGAAAACCAATCTGCCGAGAAAAAAAAAAAAAAAAAAAAGAACCATGCAATTTGGTTAATTTTGTCTTAATTAAATCTTGGAGAAAAATATTTATTCAATGCAGCATGACACACAGCAGGAAATATTTTTAATTTGCTCTGCACAGTCTTTAATTTCAAATAATGAGGTTTACCTTGGCACCAACAGATGGTTTTAAAAGACCACTTTGGGTTGTAAGCCTTACTGTGCATGTGGTTTTTTTTGGGTTTTTTTTTTTGTTATCTTATGTTCTTAAATGAATGCTCAAACTTATAAACACTGGAAGGTGCTTTATTTGCCCTAAAGCTGCTTCAAACACATGCCCACACATTCCAGTAATGATGCACAGAGAGGGAGATGCTAACAAAGAGAGCGGCGAGGAGAGTCTGCAAGGGTGACATTTTAACATTAGCCGCACATGATGTGACAGTCCTTCTTTAATTTTTCATCCTTCTCCTCCCACGCTGCTGCTGAGTTGCTTTAACTCTTGAGGAAGTACATGCGCCGCTAAGTGAACCTGCTGCACGGTGTCACAGGTGATGAGTGATGGTGACAGTCTGAGCTTGTACAGATAAAGTCAAACATGCGCATCAGGAGGATAGTTTTGTCAAGCAAGCGATGCGTGAGGGAGCAGCTCGGCCGACCCGTCTCCTGTGCACCTGAGCCGTGTTTGAGCGAGAAGACATTTTTTTGAAGACTTCACAACACGAACAGCTGCTCCAAAATCAGTTCACTTTCATGATTCGTTTTAACCTACCAAGGCGCAAACACCGTCGCCAAACTAGACGAGCGAGCAGCGTTCACATCGTGACTCCTGTAACAGGATGTGAACGTTGAACAGGATGTGAACGGTCTGTCTGTGTCTAAACCTGACCCTAAAAATGGTCACTTACACATGAATGAAAGGCACCGTAATCAGGTAAAACAGTAACATTTTATCTGTTATGTCTATGGAAATGTCCTGACTAATCAGGTCAGTGTGAAACTGGTTCTTTCTTTAATGGGACTGTCTTCATCTTTGCTTCCTAAACGTTACCTCCACTTTTAAACTTAAATTTATATGTTCGGCAGAAAATTGGTGCCAATCTCTTGCCATTTCCGTTGCCTTCCACAACAGTGCAAGCATTTGTCGGCATTTACTTCTTTTGCTGCTGCTTGATTTTTAAAATGCAGGCTGTGCTTATTCTTCTAAAAATCTACCTGACGCCCGACGTCAAACACAAAAGTGATGAAAAAGATAGCAATTGTATCCTTGAAGGCTTGATTAAAAAAATGTAGTGCGATAGTCTACGGTTTGACCTGAAATAATCCCTTGGTTTTGGCAGCGACTTACATAATGAAATGTGCGGATGCCGTCTTAGGAATCTTAATGTTTTCATTCTAGCACCATTTGTGTAATTAGTTTCTTTACATTTTCCAATTTGTGTTTCAAAATACAACCGCAGGGCACAGGGTTATCTTAATGCAGTAAACCCCACCCATCTGGCCTCCCAAAGCCTCAGGAATCAATCTAAAATCTTTTAAATCCTTGTCCACAATGCGCTAAGGTCTCAAGTCCTTTTCAGCATATGAAAGAGACATCAAATCAAATCAACCTTGCCTGAAGTGGGTAAGGGTGTCTCAGTCTGATGTTGCATCAGACATCTTCTGATGAAGTGCTGCACACATTATTTAAACATGAAAGATGGATAAAATCAACATTAAGGTGGCTGATACGTTCTCTGCGTGGTGAAGTTAAAATACTCCTTCTGTTCCTTTAGCAGACAAGCAGTTGCTAAAGGGAGAAGGTGCTGCAACCCACTGCTGACGGTTGCATATGAAACATCATCCAATGGCTTTTAAATACAGAAATGAAAAGTTTAGTTACATATCAATAAACAAAAGGAAGAATGTATAAAAAAAGAAAGCTAAATGTTAGCGCTAATGGTAAACCTGTTCGTAGATCTACACATCTGCGTAGCACAAACCCATACGTTATTTTTATGTGTTTCTGTCTGCTCTTATTCTGTGGAACCCGGGATGCTACCAAGTGAACCAACCCTCATCTCCACCCGTTTGAAGAAGAATAGTCATGTCAACTTACTGTAGCGAAGAGGTCTGTTTTGTTTTTTAAATTTTAGTGGGTAAGATGAACAAAACACCAGGTTGTCATTGCACGAAGAGTTTTTAATGCAAATATGTGCTTGTCTGGAAATGGATGTGGAAAGAACTTTGCAGCAGTGAAAAGGCAAATGGTGCTTGTACAAGTTGTTTTGGGTTTTTTTTTTCTTATGTAACCTTTGTGTCGCTGAAGGAACGTACCCTTTGTTCTTTTGTGTTTCTTTTGTTATCATATCTCCCCTGGCTCACTTTTGTTTTGACCTTTGTTTTAATGCCTTTTTGATCCTGCTTTTGTTCCTTGGTTACTTTCTTACATTTCTGTGAGTTCTGTTATTGTTAAATGGAAATGTTCTGAATCTCTGCATAAAATGACCTTGTCGCACTTCACTTAAACGTTCGCTTTGATATATTGTCATTGTTTACGTGTCTGCCTTGTAAACAAGTGGTTTTGAATAATCATTCCAATAAGATTCCTACAGATGCATCTCAGTCCGACGCGATGACCGCTCAGCTGATCTCAAATGATCTTTGCATCGCTCGCCATGCAACACACAATGACGACGTCAAGTCCACAGTGATAGAAGTGCTGAGTAGAATACACGCTGCTATTAGCAGAGCATGAATGAGATTGAATATCGTCGAAAGACAAGTCCAAAAACGAAAGCAACCCAAGCAGATCGGTTGGCGATGTCTGGACACACAAATCTGATGATTTGCAACAGTCTTAATGGTTGTGTGTCTGTAGCATTTTGAATACCCTAGACACTTGTAACCGTTAAGTGAGCTGCAGTCGGCATTGTGTTACATGAAGTACGTGTTGGCATCTGTGTTATGTACTGACATTAACGAATTCCATTTCTAAGCTAATGGTAGTTAGTGTTGGTGCTAGTAGGAGCAGAAGAGAGGCACTGAGCGTAAGTGCCGCTTTGGATTTCCTTGCAAAAATCTGAGCCAACTCCTGTGTATAGAAATCAGTTTGCAAGCTGTTACAGGCAACTGAGAAAGTCTGAGGTATGTTATGATTCACCCGCACATTGAAAGTAAAAAGTGATCATACATATACTACTACTCTTCACATTGGAATCTGATTTGAGAAACAAATGTGACTCGCCTGCAGTCTGAACAAAGCCTTTGGGTATGATCCATTACAAGCTCTTGAATGATGACCAAAGGAACAAGGCTAGCCACTGCTGCAGGTTTTGTGTGTCAAAAAATAAAATGGGATTCCAGAAGAATAGATGACCCCTTTAAGAGAAGAAAGAGGCACATTACAGGATTCAGACTATGATATAATAACTCTGACCTTATGGCTTTTTATCTAGATACTGAATCCAACACAAAAGAAGTGCTGCTCAAGTAAAGAGTAGAGGCCAACGGGATCCATTTAAAAACAGGTCTATTACAGGTGTCAACAGGTAATTTGGCCACCTCTAGCTTTGAGACTCAAGGTGAAACCATCATTAAAGGATGCGTAAGGAGTGGCTGCAGGGGTGAGACAGCTTTTTCCAGTCACAGAAGCCAAAGATGCAGCCAACATCCTGCATTAAAGCGACCGTGGAAAACAAAAGCAAAAGAATGCCATGGCACATGTACAGTAATGCAGTGACACAGAGGGGATAAGTAGGTGCTTGTCCCTTTAGATCTGCCTACAGCGCTGCTCGAATGCTCTACTATTTTATAGATAAAGAAATAAATGCTCGAGAAGCATATTCAAGGCAAAACAATAAGTAATTCTGTGGCTGATCTGAAAGGAAAATAAAAAAAAAAAGAGGCTGACTGACTTGCAAAGGACAAATATGAAGAGCAGATAAGACGATGCTGCCTCAGTCACATCGGGCTCTGAAACAGACCCCGTGGTCTCATCCCAGTAGGTGGACTAATATATGAGGGAGCAGGCTTTGTATTTGAACTCTACAGGCTCAAATATGACTCACACCAGGCTTTCAGACATGCCGCCCTCTCTCTGTCTTTGCCAACTTCTATCTCTATCCTTCTTTTTCCCCCGTGCATCCCACCTCTCTGTCCTCTCCTGCGCCTATAGATAAGCTTCTAATAAGGTGTCATGGTAGAGGGTTTTACCTTCTGCTCGCTCTCCTCATAAAGATGCAAAAAAAAAAAAAAGAAAATGTAAGATGAGTAAAAAAAAAAAAAAGAAGCTTTGAAGGTTGTGGACTGACTTTTGGTTACACTTTCTCAATTAAAGTTACTCTAACCATGAAAGGATGGAAAACCTGCTCCTGAGACGTGTTGGTGTAATAAGGCAGTGGAAACGCTTACATGGAGGTTAGATCGGGGTGAAGACTGTGAATCCAGATGTGGAGTATTCACTTTTTAATAAATACAGCCTTTTCAGGTTTCTTCAGTGACCTCAAATGTAGGACCATTGTAGTAGTGGCTACAGCTGAGCATTATGTGGACGTTTTAAGGCTGATTGAAAGAGTTTTTATGGAAGAGTGTTGCTGCCGGGCCACAAAAAAAGTAAAACAGATAAAACATGATATTATAATGTGTTTATAATTAAAACAAAGTGTTTTTCACAGTGTAACAAGATGCTTTTCATTCATAATTTTCATTTTATAGGGAGCTGTTCTGATGTTATTACAACATACGAACAGTATGTTATAACCAGAAACATCTGCACTGTAACAATGTCATTTGTTATAACTTGAATCATTTTGTTATAACAATAAGTTATCTTGTTATAAAATGAAATGCTTCACCGTTTATTGTTTGTTATAGCAACAAAAGCTTCTCATTCTAAGTTTTAGAGAAGTTTTTAATCATTATTATGTGGAAAATATCTTAATAAACTTTTCATACGAAATACAGACTCTTGACATTGACATAGTTTGATGTTTTTAGTCTAATGCGTCCCACCACCGTTTGGATGAACTGGAAATATTTTCACACTTCTCATAAGAGCATAAAAGATCTCTAATGTTGTGTTTTGTAAATGTGTTCAACGTCTACACTTTGTAAAACCTAAACGGAGCTAAGACGAGGTGCAGAAGTCCCCTTCCATCTCAGACCTTGAATTACATCAGAAAGGTTACTACTGCCTGTTGAAGCTTTAAAATGTGTCTTAGTGGAGTAGGAGGGTTTGGGTAGCACTGTTATTTATTTAAAGACGATCTGTATGATTCTTCTGAAAAGCAGATGACATACCACGTTGAGATCCACCGCGTGCGATTGCCGTGTGCTAAAAGCCACAAATGTTGACATGCGCTACTGTTTTTTTAAAATATGTTAAAACCTAACTTCACCGGACTTTTTTTCTGTTCTTGTTTTTGTTCCTGTGACATTAAAATGCCCTGGCCACAAACCATAACATCCCCGGTTCGAAGATTCATCTGAACAATGGCCGCCGAGGTCAGACACAGGTCGACAAGAATGATAAATAACCAAGTGGGTGTTTGAAGGGTTATAAAATGCAATTTGAAGAAGAGATTTGAGTGGACGTTTTTTTTTCTTTGCAGAGGTTCGAGCTAATAACTAACTACTGTGAGTTGTGTTAGTGCTGGAATTTTTCATTTAGCTGTATCTCTCTCACTTGGGCTCTGTTGAAAATTAAACCACGCTGCAGGCAACATTATGATTAAACCTTTATTCACCTCTCGAAAGTTGACAGAGTGCGGAGGATGTACAGATATTTCGCCGCGGCAGAGTGACGCAGAAATCATAAATATTGAAGCGTGAAAGAAGTGAAGATTGCGCGGCGAAGAGGTGTTAGTTTGAAGCCGGGTGACAAAGAAAATGAAGAGAAGAGAAGCAGGTGTGAAGCCCTTTAAAAAAAAGAGAAATGTTAGTGGTGGTGCTTCTTCTTTTACCTGCGTGGCTTTCACTTCTAACCCCAGGCAAAGAAAATCTAGGCAGCAACCATCCGTTTCATTATTTTTGAATCTGAAAACTGTAGTAGTATAAGATTCACATGCATCAGGAGAACGTTTGCAGAAGTTAATGTGTCGCTGGTTTGGCGACTCAGTCAACGCTAAAATGACACTGTGAGCTTCTTTGACTTGAAATACTCTATTGAAAAAAACTATTGAAAGAAAAAAAACTATATCTATTGTCATTTTAAGCTCTTATGCAGCTTTCATCTGGAGAAAGGGTAACTTTATCATTGTATCATACATTTATCTTCTCTAATCTGCTCTACTGCTATGGACAAGTATTTCCAGCTGTTGATAATAAAAGGCAAGAAAATGAATACATCTAATTTAAGTTCTGTCTCTTCTGTCAACGTAAACTGTATTGATTTTTCTAACAACGCTTGGGAGTGAAGAAGTGCAGCGCTGCTTAGTATAAGCACTAGACTTTTGCAATGGCTGCGTCTCTTTATTTCATCATTATTAGGTTTGTTGTCGTGTGTTTTGCTAGTATTTTGTATAACGCACGGCGTGACTTACGGTGTAACCCTAATAGCAGTGGCCTACTAGGGTTTAAAGTCGCAACATTAGATCATATCTGAGTTGTAGGAGTAGGACAATGACTGGATCTAAAGCATTAAATAATGTAAGTACACTGTAATGTCTCAGGCCTAATACTATATGTATGTGACAGACATGGAGACTATAGTATCACAAGGGAAACTACGCGATGACATGTATTATACAGCGTGTCATGAAATGAGAGGGAATTGTGACGGCCCTGACATATACACGAGAATGCTGTAACGCCTAAATCAAAGCCACAGCTCCCTTCTTCATCACACAGTAGTTTAGCTGATAGTAGTTTAGCAACTAACAGGTTTGTCCACACCATTCGCATCAGCTTCCAACACAACTGCACCAGGACCAACACGAATAGCACCGACATGTAGCTGAGACGGCTCCCGCAAATGGAGAACAGCAAGAGCTGAGCAGAGACTGTTGAGGTGCGATTGCAACATCCCCTCACCCAACGCTGCTCCTTCCTGCTCAAGATGATGCCACGGTCTGCATCATGAAGCCTCTATAGCCATGGAATGTTATCAATATGAAGGTGATTGGAGATGTTTTAAATCTGGCCTCTTTTCACTGTGCACAAACTGTGTGACATTTTGGTACACAAACGTGTTAGATGTCAGTGTCCGCAAGTGTCACAGTTAAAATCTCCACAATGCCATGGGCTAGAAGGCTTTAAACCTTAAAGCCATGTCAATCTCAGCAATATCAGTTCCTGTATTGCGGTCAGAGGACCTAAAGGTGCAGGGCCGATGGACAGTTGACAGACCCACAACTCCTTTTAAGAGGATAAAGTGTCTGCTCTTTCACCAACTCCGCACAGGACACAGACAAGAGTTCATCAGGCAAAGAAAAAAACACATTCATCTTCACTCTGTGAAACGGAATTTAAATAATCTGAACGTGCAGACATGGACCATGTAACGGCGCAGGCTGAAGATACCGGCTCTGGTAAATCCAGCTCCTGCTGCTTTGTCGGAAATGCAGCGCTGGAAAGAGCTGGTGGTTCGCCAGGTGTCTCCTCAGGTCATATACATGCTTCCTGCTACATGATTGCTTAGAATTACATCAATTCCCTCAACAGGCAACTCTGGACGAACACCAGCACCTGCCTCTCCCTGTCCAAGGTTAGTGGAAAAATACACTTTATGCATAGGTACAAAAATTGTTGTTAAACCCGGTCCTTGGGCAGACACACACGTTCCTGTGTCCATCTGTGGAGAAAAATGCAACACTGAGTATTCAAAGCATCGCAATCTCTCGGTATCTTCACAGCAACTTTTTTATTGAGATAAAGAGATAAAGCCCTCAGAGATGAAAGGAGCATAACCAGCAGCAATCTCAGACACACATATAATTTGAGGCTGCATTTGAAAAGGAGAAACCACTGTAGCTGGAGGCTTAGAGGCAACCGGCACAGTCAACGTGCTAGTTGAGCTCATGTCGTCTTCTGGCTATTCTTTGCCTTTAAAGGTAGATTTTTCCTTTTTCCAGTGTCCCTTTCAGACACCGTAACTACAAATCTCATCCTTCACAGAAGGAACTTCTGTCTATTTAAGACAGACTCCGGGAGTCATCAGCAGTTTCTGATCACCAAAGACATAGTTATTGGTCAAAACAGGCATCAGAGCAGCAACTCACTTTGGGATTTTTGCTTTACGCTCATTATTGCATGTGGCGTAATGCTTGTACAAATTGTTTAATCTGTTCCATGATAACAGGCCAGTTCCTGGAATCTGTCAGACGCTCAAACAGGCAAAAGAATGTGTCTGGATCTTTATCGCTGAGCTTTGAAAGTAACTTCAAATTACTAACAACGTCCACATGAGACATTGAAGACGGATGGGAGGCTGTGCTATTGCTCAACACCTTATTTGATTGCATTTTACCTTCTTTTAATTAGGTCTAGTTTAAGTTGCTCTGTTTTCAGTCTTTCTGCTTCAACTCTCTGGCCTGAATACATCTCTGCATCTGCAACTCCAGTAATTCTTTTTGTTGTTCAAAAGCCAACTTAGTCATTGCAGACACAGATCAAGCAGCAATGTGCTTGAGCTCTTCACACTCCAATATTCCATTTCCTATCAAATTATGTTTGAAAATACCCCTAACGGTGTCCCATTTGCCCGAATGACAATGTTAAAATGATCAGCAATCTTCAAAAGCTGCTCTTTGGCACACTGATTAAACATATTTTACAGAGGGTGCCTGAATGACGACTTCCTGTTTCTAACAGCTGAAGCCACACCCACACAGAATTCAACTAAGATTTTTATTCTTTATACTGCAACGTACTGACATTCTGATATTTTGACCAACGTCAGATAAACTCGACATGTGTGTGGTAAATTCGGCTTAATTCATTGCAGTATTCAAGTCCTGAGTGCACAAAGATAATACCCAGTTACTGTAAGTTCAAACGTGGCAGTAACTTAGTTAAAATGATGGTTTGTGTGTTTGTTTCATGCCTGAGAACATGTATTTCTAAACCGGGCGTAAAAACATACTTATTGTTTTTTCTTTACCTCTTGTGTAGACACATCCAGTTGGACAAACCTCCGCAGTATTTACCGTTCACCTGATGTAATAAATTATACACATTATGTCTATAACAAAATAATGGCTGCTGGTGTAAAGCCTCACTGGGGAATGATGTAATGCTGCAATCTGTTGCCCATTTTGACACATGTAGTAATGAGGTGGATTTCAATGCACTGTTTGTGTGTAACATAATGTACGTTAACAGGATAAAGAGTTGAACCAAAGCAGCGTGACAGAAGGTTTAAGACGCAGGATTTGATCCATCACGGTGGGGAGAGAGTAAAATGCATCGGTGCACAGAGTGAGATGTGGGGATGGGGGGCGCTGAAGCACAGAGCAAGTTGAAAAAGAAAACCCTCTGCCTTAATGATTGGGTGTGGAATATACAGTATAAATTCAGGAACTTATTAGTAAAATATCGTTGATTTTGCAGCCAAAGAGATGTGTTGTTTTTTTGTTTTTTTATATGTAACGTTTGGTTAAAGCTGCAGTGTTTGGAGTCATTGGGCAAAAAATTCATAATTCTCTTTCAGCGTATTGTTATTTTAACAGGAAACCAGAATTCTACCCACTTCTGTGGACTCGGGCTGTAGAAAATCCACCATGTGAGGCAGACTTTGGCTAATCACAGGCGCTCCCAGACAGGTAGAGAGTTAAATACGTAATTGATAGCTATAATTATCGTCATCATATAATCGTTGTTCAGATTCAGTTAGATGCGACTCTACTGCTCTACTCAGAAGCTTGGAAAAGTGTCTTCTGTTTTCCACA
>JAPQRN010000011.1:1138643-1149922 GCA_037367275.1 Coranthus polyacanthus
ATCGTTGTTCAGATTCAGTTAGATGCGACTCTACTGCTCTACTCAGAAGCTTGGAAAAGTGTCTTCTGTTTTCCACAGCGGCATGAAACAGGATCAGGTCATCTACATTTATATTTAGTCTTTTGATTTGAACCGAGAGGAGAGAGCTGCAGATGGAAGGTGTGTGGTTTTCAAATTCTGGCATTTTCCCCCCTGGTTTAGATGTATCTGTGTGTGTTTTTGTACAGAAGGACCAACTTCTATCTTTACCAAACTTTATATTACGCTTTTTTGTAATTCCTTTGTCTACATCCACTAATATGTTTTCATTTCAAAATGGTGTTTCAAAATGGAAGCTATCTCTGTCGAGACAAACATTTTAGCAGTTTTGAAATAACCTCCGTCCGACAGAACAAGACAGAAACGCTTGTGAATCGGTGATCAGGGAAGAACATGCAGTGACTGATAAGACCCAATCAGGCAGCTAACCTCGGCGCCAGAAGAGTCTCCAAATGTTTCAGTTTCATGGATCCTAAAACACTAGAGCAGTGTGGACACTAGGCGTTAACGTAGCGAATGTTTTGTTCTTTCAAAGTAAAAACATTTATGGACATAGCTTTCCATGTGTGTTGTGGAATGTGCTTCATCTTCACACAAGCCACATAAGATACAACTCTTAGAAATAAACATCTCACTTGTCCATCAAAATGAGCCTCTGCAGTAAAAAACCAAAACAGTCCTTTACCAGCATGGTATCTTTGCAACAAACTGGTCCACAAATGCACCATTTAAATTTCAAAGCTGCAACAAAACACTGCTGCGTCCAGTACTTTGTATACCTTTTTAATTTTCTCATGTAGGCTTCAGTGAAAGATTGTTCCAGTTCAGTGCGTCTGTTCACATTTCAATGAACGCAAAAATAGAAAAAAAATACATTCAGCTGAATTTTTTGTTCAGTCTTATGCTTTCGCAACAGCATGGAAACACAAAGAAAAGCAGGATTGCAGTGCAATGGTAAACAAAATAAATGTATGGTAAGGGATTGTGAGGGACGGGGTGGATGGTTTATGGATCCCACCTCCTGTTTGGATCTGACCGCATCACCTCATCCACATCACAAACTATGTCATCCCTGGCTATAGGCAACGGGGGGAAATATCCAACCCTGACCCCACCTCGGTGCGTCTGCATTGCCTGGTTCAAGTATGTTTTGCATCTTGAACAGAAGTGATTTCACATTGATTGCAAGAGATTTCATTCTTGAACAAAGTGTGTTATGTAAGAAACGGCGTGCTGCAGAATAAACAAAATACTTACAAAAGTTCAGGTTGGGGTTTCGATGTTTTTACCTAAGTGTTCACTTTCGGCGTGTAAGCAGTCAGCTAAAACTGTAAAACCAGTTCTCGCTTGTGTTCCTTTACAGCCGTACAGATTCTTAGTTATTTTTATGGTTTATCCAGTTTGAGTTAAGAGTTGACGTTAAGTTTGAACAGCGTATGTGTGACATCAAATTTCATGGTGCTGCTTCCAACAATGTCTGTAAGCTTCTGAAACAAACAATGTGACAAGAAGTTGGGAGCGAGGGGCCACTTGAGATGTGAGAACACAGGCACTTATTTTATTTGAAGAATTTGTCATTCAATTTCCACAACAGCAACGGGGGACTTTTTTGTTGTGGATTTTGCTTCGCCAAGCCTGGGAGAGAACTTGTTTGGACGTCAAAGAACCAGTGATTTTTTTTTTTTAAGGAAACATAATGAAGGGTTTTGACCATTGCACGTATGTTTCTGATGTCTCATAAACCCAAAAGGATCAGGTACCTTGTGTGCACAACAATAAAGAATCAAACAGTCTATCGATCTATCAATTTTAGGATCAACTCACACATTGACGAACCTTAAGCTTTTGTACACTTGTCTTGGGTAAAACCTTGACACTGTGTAACGCAGCGACTGCAGCTCAGATCTGCAGGTGATACTTACATTGTATGGAATAAATAAGCTCCAGGAATGTTTTGATATTGCTTCATGACTGACGCCGCTTTGCTTTTACACACAGCAGCACCAGCAGCGACGCTTCTAATCCAAATTTCGCAAAAGCTCATTTGACTTGCAGCTTGTTGAGGCGTCACAAGGTGCGTGGCTCAGACTCAACTCGTGGTCAGTGAAGCGAGTCAGTCTGCAGTTTGTGCTCTCTCTCTCTCTCTCTCTCTCTCTCTCTCTCTCGTCCCTCCCTCTCCTCCTTTCTCCCTCTCAGCTTCAGCCAGTGAGCCCTTTATCGCCGTTTCTCTTTCATCCCCTCCGCGCTCCGGTTGTCAGTGTTTAAACTTTCCTTAAAGGAGAAGGTTCTTTGAATACCTTATTAATTAATACAGCACGTGTTTGCTGCTTGGTTTTCCTACAACTTGGAAGGGGATTTATTTTTCCATTTTGTCTGCCTCTGTGTTGGTGCAGGACGCGTCTTGCGCGCACCGGACCAAAATGGACCACAAAACGTGTCCGGTGCGTCCGCCCTGGCCATCTGCCGCTGTGTACGGAACAAACTGATAAACAACCAGACCGGAGGCGAGCTGAACCCACACATTCAACCACTATCCGGTTTCTTGTCTCCTCTGGGGGGTCAAGTTAGAGACTGTGGGCTTCCCGTGCCTCGAAGACCGCAATAATTCCTCAAACCGAAGGGAGGACATGGGCATACTGTAGCCAGCGCTCAAAGATGAGAAAGAGGATGTAGCTATAAAACAGGGACAGGACAAGGTGCCAGGACGCAGGAGGAAAATCGGTAATCTTCACGGGTAAGTGGAAAACCCACACATCTCACACGAACTGGAGAAAGACAAGAATTCCTGTGCGCCCTTGCACGTTTGACTCGAACGATCAACTGATGGCGGTCAGAGCTGCCTTTGGATTAATGTGTGAACTAATTAGAGAATGAAAGTTGGTGATTTTTGATCTATGGCTAATGCTGCGGGTTAAGGACAATTGAATGAGATGAAACTTAGTGGACAACCTGCCTTTAGAGGGTCGAAATTCGAGGAGAATGTCCGCTACGACGCGCGGAGAAAGCATCAGCACTAAGGTGGGCAAGTGTATGCAACATCACCCAGTGACAGCTAAGTGAAGAAACACACAGAATATGTCTCATAGTTTAAGTCTGACAACAGAATAGAAACAGTTTGCACTGCTTTTGCGAGAACCCGCTTTTACGCATCAAATCTGTCGGTCTGTTGCGCGACAAAACGGCCATATCTAACCATTTGGTCCAGTTTTTAGCTTTTAAATATAATATTCTCTATTTTTTCATGATACGAATGCACACGTTTAGAAGACAATTCGCTAAACCATCTGGGCACTGGATCTAAGTGAAATACTGTCACCTATCTTGGTTTAAGGGGGAGAAATGGGATTGCGAGGCTCATAACTTGATTAAAATACTTGTTATGTTCTAAGTATTTATTATTCAGAGGGTGTGTTCAGGTCTTGCCTGTGTGTGGCTGGGTTTCATTCAGAGAGGGTGTGGCTGTTTGCGTGACCATCCTTGCTCTGCTCTGCTGAAGGTTTTCTGCTCCTCGACTATGCTCGGGGAGAATTCAGCAGCAAATACCTGCACCAAACTGGGAATTAAATCATCTAGCTTTGTTAAAGTCTCTCTCTCTCTCTCTCTCTCTCTCTCTCTCTGTTTATTCAATGAACGTCCCGCTAATCCACCTGTCTCCAGGGAGGATTAGAGCGCTCGGGACATTTTGGACCTGATTTTCCCTTTTTCCTCCGCCTTTCAACATCATAATCTGTGAGACAGAACGTTGATTCCTTCAGTTCACCCCGCGAAGATGGAGCCACAAGTGCCATTACATGCGCAACATTCGGTGGAGGCGTTGTTTCCAAAGCGCCTGGCTGTGCCTTGAGTGCAAATAATTTTGGTAGCCATGGCTGGGTTGGCCGCACTTGTGTGATGACAAACTGTGACATGTGTCATCTTGGAGGTTATTTGACTAGAACAATTAGCATCTTGCAGCTCAACCAGGATATAAAATGAAAATCATCATCTTGAACATCTCAAGGGAGATTTTGAATACCTGGAAATTAAAGCTGGCATTCAACGAAACAAGTGCTGAACCCTCTTTTGATGAATGAAAAGACATTTTCCAGGCTACATTTATGGTATGCCTTTTCTCTTTCATTCTTTCAACTCAGTCCATCTCTTCTCCACCTTCTTGTCTCACACTACATTCAAATAAAATATCAATTCAACGCGCTTTATTGGCATGAAAATGAAAAAAAAAAAAAAAAAATCAGAAGCGTCTATGTGGACACGGTTTTGTCCTCTCTCAGCAAGTCTGCTTCTTTCTGTCTCGTCCCCTTTGCCTTGCCATTTTTCCTTGATTTGGCTTCATTTTGTTGGATTATCATGGCTGTCACGTCGTGGAAGATGGAAGGTTTGATTGAAAGGGTTCACTCCCCAACAGTGCCACTTTCTACCGAAATACATTTGGTGCTTTGTGGTCTGACGTGAACCACCAAGATGATAATTTAAGAAATCATCGCTAACAAATATAACAAACAATTTGGGGGAAATATCAATTTATTTAGCATCATTTTCTTCGCTACCATTCTCCCCAGCTTTACTGGATGTTGGAATTGCTTAATTGAACAGAGAGAGATTCCTGAAATGTACTTTTGTTCTTCAGCCAAACTATGCATGACAACCACAGACACAAAGACAGTCACTGTGTGGCAGAGATAGTCAGAAATACATGAACACCCTCTTTTTTTTTTTTTTGTGAAACACAGAGGCAAACACAAACATGCTATTTTGCCTCCGGATACTCCTTTGAAAATGCCACATTTATCCATCCCACCTCTCATTTGATTTACAGAATTAATCAGAGTGGATCAGCAGCCTTGACACATTGCCGCTAACTGCTTTTGCCCTCAGTGAAATCTATATAAGAAAGGCTGTGAATGCCCGCAAAGTAAAGAACAATAACTGTAGAGGATGATATCAGAGTGGTGGAATCCAGGAGGAAAACAGATTCAGAGAGGGGGAAGGAAATGTAATATGATTGTGTGGTGAGCTTTGAGACACTGCTACAAGCATGCAGACATGAAGTGTATGAAGGTGCCTGTTTGTGTGTTCGTCCAATGTCATATTTTTTTTGTGTGTTTCTGTCTACAGGCAAAGGTACAAATGTCCTTGTACTTCCTTTGTGAGGAATAATTTGACCATGTTTTTTTTTTCTCCTCAAAGGACTCGGAGGGAAGAGATTTGTTTTGTTTTGTTTTTTTGGCAAATTATCAAATTGACACAGCCAAAGCCACAGAGCAACATTAGCATTAACCTGATGAATATTAGTTCAAATAACCTCTGGCGCTCAAGCGCTGTACCTGAAAAGACCTGCCTGTTGATGCTGAGAACGTGATCGATGGCAGCATGGAAAGTGCTGAAGTTGAAGCAAAAACCCAAAACTATGACTTACAAAAAAAAGCTCTTATGATCTAGATCTCTTACTGGGTTTACACCCTTCACATTAGCCGCCTAGCCAAACCAATTCTCCAATAAGAATTAGCACGAAACCGCTCAGTTCATTTTTGATTTCCAAGGGGCGTTTATCACTGGCCGCCGACCGAAATACCAAATCCTGTCGGAAGGAAGGCAAACGCATCTTTCTTAACAACAAGGGCTTTAAAACGTCGTAGGCAGAATTTGAGGAACAACAGGAGAATTTGTCTGCGCTGTAGAAACATGCCTGATGGAGACTTGACAGCAGCCCTCTCTGAAAAGACTTTCGATTGGTTTGAAAGCAGAGCCAAGATGAGGCGCAGAAGTCCGGTTTCCTCTCCGACTACTTGAGTTACAATATACTGAAAGTTATTATGGAACATTTGCCCAGCGATGCCAAAATATACTGCCTATTGAAGCCTTAAGCGCAGCTGCTTTTTGTTCTTTTAGAGACAGTAAAAGAACAAAAAGCCGTCGCTGATGTGGAACGGTCAGCGGCGGCCATCTTTGTGCTCATCTGTCAGTCATCATATTAAACCTGCTCCATATCAGTTTATGGACAGGTGGGAATCTGTTTGAACTGGAGGGGGGCCAGATGGATCTGCCAGAGCAAATGAGACATTAGCTCTCAGGAAGATGCATCTGGCTCCCAGGCCATCTTCACATTAACGTTACACTCGAGCTGTGTCTACACGGAGAGCACGGCAGCAGTTGTGGCATTTTTTTTCCCCCCTTTGGATTCAGCTATTGAAAATTGTCAGGTTTTTTTTTTTGCTGAGGTTACATTACAAACTGCATGTTGTTGGTTAACTGCTAGTTAAACTTTAAGCTTTAAACACAATAACTCTAGTTTGCGTTATAAAAATGTCAACCCAAGAGCAAAATAGGCTTCATATATCCCTGATTTTGGTTTTGTTTACTGTAGATGTGAAAAGCATCACCTGTTCTTCCTTTGATTCCAGTCAAAACAATCCCTGCATCTTGTGTTTTGCATGTCGCTTGATGTCTAATTGCTATCCCGCTGAGTCTTGATTGTGTAGAAGCACTCCTATTTTCTACTCAAATGAGTAAAATTCATTCGGCTTTAGCTCTTCTCCACATTTCCTCCTAAGAAGCTCGAGCCTGTGCGTTTGTGTGTGTTCAGCCACGATTGCGGGGCTTGATCCAGTCTTTCGGTGGAAGAGGATTTTCATTTAGCTGAATTGCCTGGTCTCTCCTTGCCAAGGCCTGCAAGATTAAAGTGACAATCAGTCATGTGAAAGAACAAGAACGACCACAGCCTCCACTGCTGCCCTCCTCTTTGTAGACCTGTGACCTGTCAGAAGGCAACTCACTGATCACGGATCTGAGCTTTAACCTCCAGTCGTGGGCTAGCAGTAGACAAACCTCATCCTTTGCGAATCAGTCTCCCTTTCTGCTGCCGTGTTGCTGTTCACCTTTCAAATGGAAAACAAAGCAAATATAGAGGCCCCTTGAGCATGATATATGATGATATATGTTTCTTCGATTGGTGATGGGATGGTATGTGTGTGTGGATTTTCAGTAAGGTAGACTCGAATCCTAAACAAGTAAAAAAAAAAAAAATGGTTACGCTTTCTTCGTATGCATAAGTAACTTTAATTCTCCTGCTAGCGTTTAGTAGACTTTAAATGCAGAAAACTCCATTGCTCTCAAAATGTCTCCAGTCTCCTGTGTTTTTTTTTTTCCCTCTCTGATATTTGGAAGAAGAAAAAAAAAAACAGATTTTGATTCATTCAAACTATTTTCCTTTTGTGAGTCAGCAGAAGCAAATTATTGCCTGGAGTAACCACAAAAAACAGCTATGAAAGCAGCACTTAAGAGAGTTTTGTTTAAGAATGAGATATCAACCCCTTGAAAATGTGACACGTACTTTTACTAAATGTTGACTTTTAATTAAATTGAGGATTTTAACTGTCTTAGGCTATTTACTGTGGTAATACATCATTTCATTGGATGTGGTCATTTGTAGCCTTCAAATATTGATCAGCGAACATTAGACAAATTATGTGCTGTTTTTAGGTTCCTTTGAGGAATGAAAATGGCCCGTAGTGCTTTTGAATGAAACCGATGGCTTGTCTAAACAAAAGGCAGGACTGCAAAATTGCTTTCCTGCTCTTTGAAGCTATTAAACTTTAGGACGGGGTAAGATTGATAGGATACGGGCGGGGATTTAGGACTCGGAAAGCCTTTGCCTAGCGTAATGTGATCAGAATGAGCCAGGACGATTGAAATAAACGGATGGAACATGGAATTATTGAATGACAGTGCAGTAAAAGATTTATAGGTCTGAAGATCTGATACCCGGGAGTCGCGGCAACTTTTTTTGCCCCCTGGTTCGGTCGAAGCGGGGTAGCAATTTCCTACAAGCTTTCATGGGTGCAGCAATGTAGCCGCGTTTAGCTCTTTCATCGTGCAGTTTGGAGTTAGATCTCGCCACCGCAACAGAAACTGCTACCGGCTTCTTTGTTGAAAAGATTAAATCAACGGTGGATAAAGGTGATATAGTTGGTGTTCCCATTAAATGCATACCTAGAAGACACAACAGAGTATGTCTATGTTGTTTTTTCACTAGTCAGCTGAAGCTATGGCTCCCAAACGAGCAAATGTGAACACTGAAAATATAGCTTCCTCTTCCTGCCGCCTTCCCGTTTAGTGTTGTTATGTTGTTATCATTTGATGGTGAATTGTCTCATATAATCTTAATTGTTTTCATTTGTTTTGCTCTTTTTAGGGACCCTTTTGAACATTTGTCCAGAGACAACAGATGACGATTAGCCTCTATTTGGCTAATTCTGGTTTTTAATGAATTGTGTCGCTGTAAAACAAATTAGTACATGAAATGAAATGGAGGGGGTTGTAAATCAGAAGTAGATTTTTTTTTTTTTTTAAACTAATCACCCCCCGCAATACTCTCTTACACTCTCTTAGACAGGGGAGGAAGACGCTTTGTCCTGAGCTTTTGTAATTCTATTTTCAGACGCTCACTTTACTGATACTGACTTTATTGGTATTTTATTGTTTTAAACCCTAAAAGGCCATCCTTACACGGTGAAGTACAGAAGCTGGAACCCCTGAAGCGTTGTGTGTGCAGCCTTGTGAAACTGTTGGTGGTGATTGGTGTGGAAGGAACTTGCGATATATATTCGTTCCTGCACACTCTGTGATTGTATCATTGATTTGCTTTTTTTGTCAAACAGCCAATTTGGCCAACTTTGTCTTGGAAGGACTTTTCCTCATCTGTGATCCTAGATCCATTTTTTTTTTTTTTTTTTTTTTTTGCCCACTTGTGAGAAAGCGTTCTTGCTTTCTGTCTTATGCGGTCTTGTGAGGCCTTTTTTATTTGGCGCATACTTTACACAGTGGCTACCGCGGTGAATTCAGTGTTAAGTAATCAAGGCCTAGCTTTAACTGCACACAGATGTGACTACAAAGCAACACCGTTTTTTTTTTTACAGATGTTTCTTTGTGAATGGAAACCAAAATCTTGACTCTTTGGCACCAAAACGAAGTGTAAATCATGCAGTCGGACCAGACCAGAGTGACTGTATTTGTGGCTCTTATTCTCTTTATCTTGATCCTTCTCCTTATTGTATTCTGAGTCGCCCTTGTCCTCAGCTAAGATTTTTTTTTTTTTTTGCGCTGCACTTTACGAGTATTCAACAGTTACTCCATAGAAACATTACATACCTCAAATAAAAGGCTCTCTTAAAGCTGTCAAGACCTTGGACTGCAGGAATGTGAAATCGGGTACTTACAGTGCATACAGGCTACTGCATTTTATCGCTTTATCGTAGGGACCTTGAATGGCTTTATAAACCCCTTGAGATCTAAAAAGGTTTATCTGTGTGCGAGAACAGTAAACATGCAGCGGTGTGATTAGGAAAGAAATGAGGTGTTGAAGAGAAGTAGAAGGCGAGGGAGAAAATATGAGAAAGGGGGGAAAAAAATACACAAAACAAATAGCAATAGAAAAACACTGGGGAGGATTAATCTGTGTGTGCATGTGTGCTGAATTCTGTTGTGTGGACCAGATGATGTACAGATTCTCTCAATCTGGCAGTTAAGATCGAAAGGTCAACAGGAGCAGTGATAATCCACTATAATCCAAATTTTCATTCACTATGCATAGCTGCAAATACCCCAGAGTTTAATGACAAGCCCTCTTTTCATTGGTTAATGTACAACCCATCACAGTGAAGCAGCCAATACGGAACTAGTGGGAAGGGTTAATTTTGGCAGGATTAGCCCTCATTCTGTTAAGGTGTTGTACGTTTCCATTCAAATGAGTCATCATGTGTATCAGTCATATGAAAGTCAACGTAGAAACGTAAAGAAGAAAGAGGGCTGACTATGTCGTGGGTTGTTTCTGGTTATAACTGTGCAAATTTGAACATTTTTCAGGAATCTTCACAGTGCTGCCTTTTCATCATCAAAGCATTGGGTTTTACTTGGACGCTGCTTGGTCTGTGCAACATATTTTCCAATTTTCCAGGTCCAGTTTATGGGTGCAGCTGGCCAATACGAGCTATGGGACTATCAAACGAGATATTCAACTGGAATATCAGCCAAGAAGGCATTTGGCCCTTTTACTGTGGGTCTTTGTATAATCACATGAAAACATCAAGTCTGAATTATGAGAACTGTATGCGCAGCAACCTCGAAAACAATAATGAGCTACACTTTAAGAACCAACTGCTGTTTTTGTTTGTGAAAGCCTTGTACCAATTTCTAATACATCTTTTACCTGGAATGCACTTTTATGATGCTATGAAAACCAAAATGCTGCACATCACGTGAATTTTGAGTGCTTCTAAGCGTAATTTACATCGGTATAACTCAAAATCCACTTTGCTTTTAGCATTCACTGTCAGTGTTTAACTTGTTAATTTACTGAATTTACACTATCACATCTCTCACGCACTTCAGCTGTGGAATAACTCAATTATGTGGAATGACTGAGCAAACAAGTGCGGCTCATTTAAATTCCAGTTTTAGCCGGAACTCTGCAGTTTTATCCCCGTTCATCTCATCAGATATAACGCACGGATGAACGGATTTCAGTGAGAGATTTAGGATTCATGTGTTGGATGAATTAAATGTTTTCGCAAGTGACACGAAAAAGTAAAAGAAAAATGCAAAATTAAAGACAAGAAAACAGAGTCCGGACACATGACAGGCAGTAAAAAACAGGAGTCATAGTCATTAGTTACAGTCGTTTAGTTAAATATTATTTCTACTTAAAATGTACAAAAATTCAATACATTGATCTCAGATAATATGCTGCTTTTACCAAGACTTAAGTTAATATCAATTGATTGCTGCGCTATTAGATCAAGCAACCAAGTGTCCTAGAAATTACATTCATATATAACTAAGTTGCAACTCCAATTATGTTTTATTAAATGTAATCAGTGGCTTGAGTATGTTGCAAGGAAATCCAATATGTCATTTGAAGGATTCACTGCTTGTTTGCCTTTGAATCCTGACACGATGTTTAGGTTAAAGCAATAAAAGCACTTTGGTCGGGGCTAGGAAAAGATTGTTTGCTTTAAATATTAAATACACCGTTGAGTCTTTTCTGTCTCAGCTTTGCAAACTTTTTCTGTGTTAAACCAAGCCCTGGAATATGACTTTGACCCTAACCAGGCAATTTTAATAACGCCGCCGTTCCTCTGTTTAATAATTTAATTTAATGCTGTAAATCATGTTGGTGGTTGTGTTGTGAACAATTATTTTTTTTTGCACAAACCGTAATGTTGGCGCCATTACATTTATAACCG
>JAPQRN010000011.1:1150022-1160047 GCA_037367275.1 Coranthus polyacanthus
CGCCATTACATTTATAACCGAATGCAATTGGAGCTCTGAGTTTGAACGCGATGCTTGAATATCTTGCAGCCATATTAGGCCAGAACATATACAGCCTCACTGAAACAAGACGCCTGAAACTATTTTTATCTGTATTGGAGCACGCAGGATATTTTACAGCCTTGTTAAAACAAGACACTTACTGTAAGTATATTAGTCCAGGCTTACTGAAACATCATGCTTCTCTATTGGAGCAGGATACTTTGAATCACTCCATTTTCATTGGAAGAGGTTGCTTTGAATTACTCCATTTTTATTGGAACAGGATGCGCCTATATTTCACCGCTTTGTTAAAACAGGATCCCGAAATATATTCCAACCAAAATATAGTAGATGAACAGGATACATCAATGTAGTCCAGTTTTATAGACAGACTAGATGGACTAAGCACCAGAAAGTTTCCTTTGACAAGGCTCAGCATTATGTAAATAATTAAAAATGCAAATTTATATACTTAAAGCTTAATTAGAATAAGATACTTAAGCACCTTAGTTGTTTATGAGCATCGACTACAGTGCAATAAAGGCTGCCGTAAAAAGTTTAGTAACGCTGCTCTATTGTTTACCAGAGAAATGCACGCAGTGTTGTGACATCAGACATTTACGAATATAAGAAACATGCTTTACAATGTTACAAGCGTCCCATCATTTGCCATCCTCTGTGGGATGATTTCAGTCTGGGGTGATACTCTCCCACCACATTGTGTTGCTAGCGCTCCCTGAAGCGTCCTTTGAAATCATATGTAAGTGTGAGGTAAAGTGAGAATTACATCCCATATGGCTCCTTGTAGATTTCCCTCGCCGTTCGCTGAGGCTACCGCTATCTCCTCTCATTCTCATTCACCTCTTTGACTGCTCTTATTTCACACTTTCTTTCCTGTTTGATCCCCTTTCTGCCCTCCACGGCAGGGCTGCCACTGGAGGCAGATGTGGAAGGGGAGAGGGAGCGAAAAAGACGGACAGATTAGTGGAAAAGGGGGGGGGAGTGTAAAGTGAAACAAGTGAGAGAGGTCAAACTTGGGGGTAGAGATGGGCATGAGTAGATGCATTCATGCATCAGTTACGTCAGTAAATCAGATGACGTGTCTGCTTGTAATGGTGTTCTTAGATAAGAGCTTCAGCTATAAATAGAGTAACTGTTTAATAACCTGCATGTATTTGAGATTACTGACATGTGTGCACACGGCATGTTACATGTCAAAGTTGCACAAAGAAATAAAGAACCACTTCCCAAAAGAATCCTCAATATCCCCCCCCATGCACCAACAAATTTCATCCCAGCCAATACCAGTGAACCATTTCCAAGCATTTCAAATGGATTTTTTTTTTCATATAAATTTCGTACAATTGTAGCATTGAAGTAAAAAAAAAAAAATGTATGGAGTTCAGGACTTGCAAAGCTCGGCAGGGTGTCACAGATCCATGAGCGCACCCGGGAAAAGGATTGGCTTTGAATGTATACATAGACAGACACAATCCTTTTTTCATTTCTGAAAATGTATTCAGGAATCAGGCACTGATGGCTTGTGTGAGCTGTCACTTTCATCACAAATCAGTGCGCATTTTTTATTCTGAAAAGATCTTACAGGCCAGTTTTTAATGGTTTAATAACATATTTTAGATTGATTTCTTTCCCAGACAGCCTTTCAAGCTTTATTCTCATACTGTATCTACATATATCAGATGACCCTAGAATCTATATGCAACTCCCTGGTGTACTGCAGTCTGCCATAGTGCTGCATGATGTTGGAATAAACTGACATTTGCTGCGATCCATACATATTTAGATATTGAAAATACAGAAAGATCATTCTAGGATGATCTTGGATCTAGGATGAACAATGTTGCCAAGCACAGAAGCATGTGAGCGCTGTGACCACTATTCGGATGTGATTTTGGGAGGAAATTAGGTTGTTTAATGCACTGTCTACTTTTAAATGGGCCGACTACTAGTGTAGATATAGTATGTTACAGTACCAGTGTGTGTGTGTGTGTGTGTGTGTATTTTCGCTTCATTATGAAACTGTGGTGGGATAAATTACACTATGGCGAGTCGCCACCGTCTTTATATTTACAGTACTGAGAAACACTTATGTCATGCACTAGCCAAAAACACTATGTATAGAACACTTAAATAGGAGTAAATAGGAGGAGATCATGTTATATCAGATTATATCAGATAGACTTCTCGTACAGATTAGTCATGGGGACAGCGCTAGTTTTCCTCTTGTGTCAACCAGCAAAAAAGGTTTAAAACTTATGGTGCCAAGGATGCAACGATGATGCCTCTTTGCAAGAAGTCTTGATTGGTGGGGGGAGCTGTCTTATTGCACACTCCAAATCTTTGTCAAAATGTTGTATTTTCAGCATATAGTTGCTAGCTTGGAAGCAGTGGAAGTGGAAGGGAAGGAGAATGGCAACAGAAATAATCTGCTAATGACATGCTTATTCCAACAGACTACATCCTGTGAGTCAGACTAGGTGTACTCTATAAAGTTTATGATGCAAGAAGGTATTTTGTCAGCCTGGTGGCACCTGTATTTCTATATCCATAACTATTACCCAGCTGTGTTTATCTATACCAGTGGTCCACAAACTTTTCCGTCTTGAGACCCAGGCACTTGGTGTCTTCCAAGGAACCCAAAGTTCTAAAAATACATCATGAATTGGCAGAAGATCCACATTTTTTACTGACTCTTTCACCATCAAAATAATGTTGAATAAATGCAAAGAAGTCGGGAATTGAATGTTGGAACTTCAGTCGCGGCTAACAAGATAAACACAGATCCAGTTTGGGTCCAGACCCTAAGTTTTAGATCTAGACACTACAGTGATCACAACAGCGCCACCTGAAAACACACGTGCACTTTTGAAATTCCCCTCAAACTATGATCGATCTACGATCTCGAGGTTTTCAGTAACTTGAAGTGCAACAGTGAGCGTTCAACACGTCCCTGCTGTATATTACACCTGGATGTATGTTTAGACGTACACAGACGCGCAACTGAAGAATTGTCACAAGACTGTCATTTAACAAGGCAGCCATGACAGTACAGTTTCATGCGCTTTTGCACACGCAGACAAACGTACATGAACGTCGTCTCTACTGTCAGCCTCCGGGTTTGGCTGGCTAAAAGCAGCACAGCAACGCACTCAGTCATACACACATTTTTGCACCTTGCCACATGAAGCATTCCCTGTATGTCCCAAGGGTTCCTGGGGAGCTTCTGTCACAGGAAAAGGGTTTGCTCCACACCTGTCAGTGTGTGAGTTTGCGTTCGCGTATATGTATGTGTATGTGTATGTCATGGCTAAGCAGCGTCGAGACTTCCCGCTATTCCCTGATGTAATTTGTCAAATGTTGAAGGAGCTTAAAATATAGATGAGTGAGCACACACAGAACCACACACAGACTGTCAGCCCTTTGCATGAATTCAATTAAACAGCAGTATAAAACATCAAATCTACAACCCTCAAGTGCCAATTCTTTTTCTTCTGCGCACTTCTTTGACTATCACTCTCTCTCTTCTCTCTTTGATTATAGTTTGGTGTGATGTGATTAGCATGAGAGAGACGGGGCGTTTGTGTTTGCCAACCCTACAGGCTCCCTGAAACATTAATCATGTACAACGGTGATTTTTCTCTGAGCTGAATAAATTCCTCCAGCCACAACAGCCCCCCCTGCCGACAATTTGTCTTTCTCCCTCCTGGTTTTCCCATAATTCCCTAGTCTGCTAGTCTTGCGAGCATTCTGTCCGTCCACCTGTGTTTGTCTTCTCTTGCTTTTCTTACTGTATTGTTTCTCTTTTTTTTTGCTGTAGGCCATTTTTTGGAAAAAAATACGACAGATCTTGCAGAAGGCAGTGGTCAGATGATTTATTATCATATAACATATACGTATGTGCCTTAAATTTCAATCATAACTAATGACTAATCTGTCAGTTATTTTCATAACTAATCAGTTAGCTCTTTGGTCTATAAAATGTCGAAAAATGGTGAAAAATGATGATCAGCTTTTCCCAAAATCAGTGATGACATCCTCAAATGTCTTGTTTGATCCAAAACCCAAAGGTTTTCAGTGATAGAGGAGTAAAGAAACCAAAAAATGTGGTGATGATTGATGGAAGCTGATTGATGGAGCTGCCAACTCATTTATTAATTACCGTAGCTGTGGTGAAATCACCTAATGTCTGGTCAGATAATATACACACAAGCTGACACACACACGGGTTTAAATGGCTATTAAGGGATGTTTCCACATCTGTGACTTGTCTGATGGTAGTTTTTTTAGTTCTTTACAGACCCCTGCACATTTTACCCAGGGCTTGAAACCGAACCATGTGGAAAAGAAAATAACTGACCTGTGAGAAAAGCCAGCCGAAACTTTATAAAGTAGGAAAAGGATAAAAAACAGATATAAATGCTAATCATTAGTGCTGTCGTCTTGCATAGCCAGACCTACCACAGACCTTCACAGTTTGTTATAGTGCTGAGCCAGCACCAGAGAAAGGTCTGGCTGAACCCATTATTATTATGGACTTGTTTGTATCAGTGGATCTGCTTTCTGTGTATTTAAACCAATCACAGTCATCTCGGGTTGCCAAGGATGCAGCCCAAGATGTGATCTGAGTGTTTCCGCAAGAGTTGAGAGTTGCACATGCGAAGCCCTGGTACTAAAATGCTTAAACGTTACAGCCTTATTGCGTGATCCATCTTCAGCACGTAGTTACAGCTCAGAGGTTTGTGTTCTTTCTTGTAATAAAGGGGACTTGGAGAACGGTAACACACAGATGGCGGAAGGGGAGGCTTATGCTGCCTGAAATAGTCGGCCAGTAACAGGCTTATTCCAACACACTATTTCCTGTTCAAACTCTGATGAAGAAATGGAAAATTAAGGGTTTTGTTGCAACCAAGACCAACAGATTTCATCCACATCTGCCAGGAAAATTGGTCGGATGTGGAGTGAAATGCAGGATTCTCTGCCAAAGAGTGGTGTGGCTGTTTCAAGAGGAACAATAAGGAACAAAAATTGGCCGCATGACCGAGTTGCCTGTTACTGCGCCAGCGACACAACAGCCTGCGCGACAATATGCCACACAGCACCTAGACAAGCCTCCAAACTTCTGGATCAAAGTCATTTCGAGTGATGAGACCAAAACTGAATTCAGAACGCTATGTTTGGAGAACAGGCAACAACACCAAACAAGACGTACACCATCCCTCTTTGAAGCTTGGAGGTGGATCCCTGGTGTTTTGAGTGTGTGTGTGTTCTACAGCAGCGCAGGGAATTTATTTAAACGGATGGATAGATGAATGCAGTACATTATGAAAGAAATGTGTTTTGCCGGATCACAGCTTTTCTTTAAAGAATGGCAGACATCTTGCAATCCACTTCCTTTTGGTTCTTCCCTCCTTTTTTCCCCTCCTTTCCCTACATTGACTCCTTCTTTCCTTTCATTTCTCACCTTCTCCGTCTGTCCTTTTCTAACATTTCTGAAATGCTGCCTCTCACTTCATATTCCCTGTCATGCAAATTGTTTCCAAATCCCTCCTAGTGGTTATTTTGGTCTATATCTACCCTCTTTTCTTCCGTTGAGTCTTTCCTTAGACTGTCCTTTTTTGCCATGTATTTTGCTGGTAGCTTCTCCACTGTTTTCCTTCATTCATCAGTTTTCCCTCTTGTATCCTTTTATCCACCTTTTCTTCATGCTCTACTGTATTCTTTCTTTCCTCCAAATTCATTTCCTCCCCTCCATCTTTGCCTTTCTTTCCGTCCTCGTACACACCTTCTTTACTTCGTGCCCTGCCTCCATTTGGCTTCTCATCGCTTCCTTTCTCCCCTCTCCTTCTACCTTCCTTTCTTCCATTATGTCATCCTATGCTTTGTATTCTTCTCACCTATATCCTCTTCTGTTAAAGCTCAGTCCTGCAGTGTGACTGTGCTGGACGCTCTCTCTCTTTCCCTCTCTCATTCACCCTCTCACGCTCACACGTTCTCTGGGTAGCCTTCCTTTTTGAAGGTGATGTGCTTTGGGGATTTGTCTGTTCCACTGCTGTTTGACAGTTTGACGCGCACATACACACTCCGTCTACCATATGTGCCACACAACGCAGTTTACCAGCTAAAATGCTCTTTCACTTGTCAGTTTATCAACTTCACAACTACTTCTCCTACTCTCCTCACTCACACATGCGCGTTAAAGTCCGTGTGACTCAACGTCAAGTGAATGGCACTAAGCCTGACGGGGTTATGGGCTCCATTCCCGCTTCGGAACACCCATCCAGACCATATGCAACAGTCCCCCGCCCCTCCGGACAACATTAAACCATGATATAAAAACTCCATTAAGCCAGCTTATGCGAGTCCATTAATCACAGGTACTTAACCTTTGATGATGTCAGTCACACACATATCCATTCACAGATTTAAAGGCAGAGGCCAGTTCTGTTCTGATGCACGGTACAGTGTAATTAACGGTGAATTGATTCGCTTGTCAGAATGCTCTGGAGTGAAGAAAAAAAAAAAAGAACAAGAAAACAAGGGTGCTCTCGGGGGATGATGGCAGGAAGTGCGGGCACATAGTTTTAAGAGACCAGGAATTGAGATTTACTGGTGAGTAGCAGCTGAGAAGATTCCGGGAGATCTGTAGGTTGTTGGCTAACAATATGGAACAATCTGGAGATGAGCATCTGAACAGACAAGGCTGAATCTTATACCAAAGAATGAATCTGCCCAGTCTGCAAACCAGACAAAACTAAACCGACTGATTACAGGTATGATATTAACATGCAACAAGTGTCAGCCGTTGAGTCTGCTGCCTTGAGACGGCTAATTAACAAAGATACTGACAACAAGACGATGGGCCACCATGCAGAAAGACGTTCTCCAGCTAACTCTACCACTAATTACTTGTCATCATAGTGATAATGAATAATAAATTAAATTTGATAGCTGCCTTTTCTATATAATATACCGATGTGAGCATTAATAAAAGAATTGAAGCGAGCACTGAAGAGAAACACGGAAGTATGTTTTTTCTTCGAGCTAATTACTTTCATAATGCAGTAATAACAATATATATAAAGTAATAGAGAAGTAGAGTGGTAATTATGAAGCGATGATGTGAAGAAGAAGAAGGATGCTCATAAAAGGTTTATTACAAAAAAGTACAGTGTCAATCAGGCACCATGGATAACCTGGGTGAAAGTTCACATACCACAGTAGTAACGAGAAGCAACGATAACTAATGACTCATTTTCAGTAACTTGCACAACACTGTCTACAATAATATCTTAATTGTTGCCCTAACAATGTGAGAGCTGACATTTTCGAGTATGTCGCTCACTTTCCAAAAAAAACAATACCAGACTCTTACGAAGACCCTTTTTGGAAACATGCATAATGTCGTCCACTTATTGTCATGGATAAAACCTACAAGAATATTGAGACATTATTTTGCACGACTAAACGCAAATATGGCGCTCATTTTCTAAAATATTTAAATCCCATATAATTGAGATTTTAATCAACATTTTGCAAGTAGCGCGGCCGTAACAGCGAGCGGATGCGGCAGAACAGCAGAGCAAAGTGGCGCAATTGCGACAAAGGGAGCGGCTTAAAAAGGACACCTGTGTTGACCTTTGACTGGATGAAGTTTTAACAACGTTGAAAAGCACAAGATTAGCATGTAGCATTTCAATCTTTTCGGCTTCAGCATAGGATTAAGAAGCTTACGCTTGCAGATTGCGATTCCATCTATACCCTATCTTTTCTTAAACATCTAAGAAATGGCTTCAAATCCTCTGAAATGTTCGTAGGATTGATTGAGTGTGTGTAGCAAAGCAAAGCTGGCTAATATTCCCAAAAGTCAAATCCCTGCTGCATCTGGCTTCGAGCCAGACCAAAGCAAATGCTCAGACAGTATCTGGAAGGGCTTAAAAAGATTTGAGCTCTCGCTTTAGATCTTTGGCAGTCTGCTGCACAAGTTTACGCCGTTAGGGTTTGCGAAGCGTGGAGGCAAAAGGGACATCTCTGTGCACCTGCCTTAAATGAGCTTGTAGGGTGAGAATGACAAGCAGAAAATATATGCATGCATTCGTTTGTCTTTTTGAGACTGTTTAACTTATTGTCAACTGAATCAACAGTGCTTTGAGTATGTTGGGTGTGTTTGCCCATTAATAACACAAATATATTCCACATAAACGTGCACCATTAGCAAACCACTGACATTTATCTTTGATCATGCAAATGGTATAATTAGTACCATTTATCACAAGTCAATTGAATCCTACTATCCGACTACACTTTACACACACAATAAACTACTCCATTTATACTATTCTGTATATTTATGTTTAAGTGGACGTCATTAGATGAATTAGACCTGGGTAACAGTATTTTAGTGCTGGTTGTACAAGTCTCGCCTTGTTTTCTTCCTCTTGTTATGAACCATTTAAAACTGATTAACAGAGCCTTCATTTGCATGCATATGTGTACACATATAGGCTACATACATGAGACAACAATAGGAAGGAAAACGAAATCCAATGTGTCATGTAAATCACTTTTCTGGGTTTACAAAAAGAAACAAGGGCAATCAATGAAAGAGAGCGAAAACAACAGATGGTGAGAGAAAAGAGAACGACTGCGAGAGGATGCCAGGGGCAATAAATCAAAGAAATAAAGGATAAATAACGGAAAATAAAAAGAAAATTGAGACAGACAGATGAAACTAAACATCAGCCAAGGTCTTCTCAAAGTAACATCTCTCTAACAGGGAGCGAATCAGCCGAGACCTCACTGCGAGCCTGCTGGAACAAACGGATGCTTTTATCAAGAAAGAAACGCAGCGGCAGACGAGAGAGGCAGCGGCAGCGAACAATGCCTTTGCTTCAAAAGCAGGATGCAAAAATATCTGGAGTTATTAAAGTAACACTAACATGCCGCTTAGCGTTTGACTGTCAGATGTTATGGTACGTATTATTTATATTTTTATCTGAATGCCTCTTCTACCACCGAGTGTATGTAAGAATGGGACAGAAGAACACAAAGCTGACATGACTTCTTCTTAGTCTGTTAATTGGTAGCTAAGGGCCAATATGGTTAGTTTGAACTTAGAAGGTCAACTGGTCTAATTAGCAAAGAGTAAAGTCCAGTAAAATTTAATGATACATTCAATTATTAATTTATTGCACTATTAGAATTTGTAATTTAGCATGGCTAGAAGTCAAATCAGCTTTTGAATTAAATGGCCGCTCCACTGATTTTAAAATGTGACATTTAAAACATCCATCACTGCGATTGCTACTTGTGGGATGATATCATCTGGGTTATCTCAGGCAGTTATTACGAGGGCATGAGTCATTTTATTTTGATTGCGGGCGATTGGGTTTAGTTTTTGTTTCATTTTCATTTTTCAGGTGTGAGGAACGCCTCGATTTGTAGAAGCTGAAAAAGGTGGGACGAAAAACTTGGGTGGTATCAACTTAAAGGTTTTATTTCATGTGATACCAGGAATTGTTTATTAAAGGTTCCCATTTTGAGCACGGCCATTTTATTCATGGACAGAATGAACCTTTTACATTGAGAGAAAATTTAAATTAAGCTGATTTAATTAATCCTATTTCAGTTTGTTGCACTGTTCATTAGAGTTTTTTTTATTTTTATTTCACCTTTTCACTGCTAGTTTTAGGCTTGGAAACTACAAAAAGATAGCAGATAGCTTGTGTTACAAACTCGTGGGGCTGGAAAGACGTGAGCATTTATCCTTCGGAGTTGTTGTTGAGTGATGTTATGGGAAATGTAGGATCCAGCTTTTAAAGACTCTTGACTGATATTCTAAAGAAGGGCTGGGCAATATGGCAAAAAATGATGTTAAAAATGTTCCAAAATCAGTCGATATCGATAATTATCATGATTTTGTTCCTGTGTGAAACTGAAAGGAACCAGATGATTATTTATGATTTTAAACAAAACAATAAAATTGC
>JAPQRN010000011.1:1186222-1197461 GCA_037367275.1 Coranthus polyacanthus
TTTTAATTGCAGTTGCACTTTTCATTATCAAGTAAAAACGATCACAAGCAAAAATACTTAATCTTATTTTTTTCCTCCTAAAGCATTACTAGCGCACACGGGAATAGGCGGCTATTGTACTGAATCACAAAAGCCCACAAGTTTCTACTGTGGGAGGCCCAGTGGGAAATGAAGTCCTGACCGTTGCTACATATTTCAAAACTATCAGTAATCCATGCATTTTGACATTTAGACTTGATACCATGTGTGTATCCCAGCTGCAAATTGCAATATGAATTTTTCACCAAGTCACGAAGCCCTCGTTTTGACCTAGGGAAGACCTGTACACACACAAACAGACACAGTGACCTCCAGATAAGCCTCATAAAACACCACACTGACTGACCAGAAATCGTCAACTCCCTGTGGGTTTCTCTGTGTGAAGTAGCCGGTATGTTGTCCACAGGTCAACTCTCCATTCCTCTTCATCCACAATCCACGTACAAGTGGGTGGTCTCCGTGACAGCGCTCTTCCTCTGCGGCTACATCGAAAAAAAAAAAAACAACCCTATCGTTGGTGCTTATTATCTACTGCAGCTCTTCTGCACTGCAGTGGCATCACGGAGCTTTAGCAGCATAATGACCCGTGTAAGATACCAGTTTAGTGCTGCACAGATGACAAGCTATACAAAGGTACTGTTATGCTGTGGTTAATGAAGAAAAAAGCCACTTACTACATAGCATAAAGCCAAATTAGGCGACTAATTTGGTGCCTGCTCCCACTGCGTTAATGGTAACAACAACCAAACTCCGTCACCTCATTTGTAACCTTTTGCTTGATGTCACCTTGCCATTCAGCGCGGTGCTTCTTTTCCAAATGAGCTCAAACGCTGGTGTCGCTCTTCCTCTGATGACAGTGAGCGTTGCGCCTCGCCAGCTGCCGTGACTTTTCATTCCCAGTTATTTTTTTCTAATCTCCGCTTCCGTGTGTCTGTCGTCCTCAGTTCCACTTGCACAGCCAACCCTGGCCATTCAATCAGGTGCATGCTAATTAGCTTAGTGTGGGGCTAGCCAATCCCACTGGGTGTGCGACTGGGTAATTAGCTTGTGTTTAATAGGCGTAGGGAGACAGAGTGGAGACCGGCGGTTGGTTCCAGACAGTTGTTTGTCTCTGGTGGGTCTTGCTGCGATGTTGTTGGAGTATGCAAGAGGATACATTAAGATGGGGGGGGGGAGGAGGAGGTATGAAGGAACCAGACAGGAGAGTAGAAGTGGAAACGAGCTGGAAGCTTGGGAGATTAAGGGACAATTAAGCAGACAAAAGGACAAGTTAGAAGGAGGATTCGAGGCACTTAGATGTCGCACTGGCTCAATGTACAGGTTCTGGTTCAAGCACTAAAGCTAATGCATTTATCCTGCTCAAGAGTCCATGAGCAAACTCACCTAATGCAAGGTGCTCAGTCTATTGACCTACAGTATAGAAAACCAAAACCGCAGAATCCAGGCCTTAAAAGGGTCATCTAACTATTAGAAGCAAAACCTGCTGGGAGACTCTGTGAACAATATCAGAAAAGCTAAGATCGGGAGGTGCTGGATATTGTGTTTTTAGTTACTATATTTTGATCTGTGCTTTCCGGTAGTAGGAAGGTGAAAAAAGGTGAATTTAATAAGTCTTTAATATCTCTTGGCTATTCAGTCACAGTAACAGTGAAAACATGACTGCATGTCTCAGCCATTAAGGCCTTCATCGGTGCAAGTCAAAATGGTTGCCTCCCATGAATCAGTGTAATGTATGATGTGTATGTCTCTGTATAAAAGCGATGTTACCATATGTTACCTATGTATTATGAGGTCTTTATATGAAGGTGTAAATTTATACCATAGGTGAAATACCCATCATAAAGTTTGTATTTCTATATGCTGTTCTATATGTTCTGTAAGTTTCTAATACGTTTCAAAAGACAGTTTGTACATTATGCTTCCACTTCATGCAATACAGTATATTTCACATATGGAAATTCAATATACGTGCATTTACGCATGGGCTCTGGGCGGTTTCTTACAGATGTTGACGAGTCTCTTGATCAGTGTGAGGTACAGTATCAGTATGTTCAACAGGTCAGTAGTGACGTAATTAATGGAAGTAGAAGAGGTAAGTCACATGACAGACCATCCCTTTGTCTTCCCACCCACCAGTGTAAATGTGAATGTAGGAGTTGGTTTATTGAGATAAGTGGAAAGTGTGTATTTTAACTTTCACAAGATGACATAAAAACAAGCATATAAACAGCAGGATGGAAACACGACTATCGTCTCTGGCGAAGTCATCAGGCTACATTATATTCAGTCCTTTCTTTGAAAAGTAAATGAAGATGTTTGGGTTTTTTTTTTACATCTAGAATAGCCAAGAGATATTAAAGGCTTTTTAAATTCATCACCATTCTGAGTGCCTCAGATTTATTCAGCAGCAATCAACTAGTAAAATCCCCAAAGTGAAGAGCACCAGAGTGGCCCTTTTTACATTTTCTTCATATTCAAGCAGCATTCCAAGCAAACTGTTTTTCTCTCTTTTCCTGTTGTACGGATTTATCTCAAGAAGAGTCAGTAGAAATCTTCCTTTTGTAGAAATGACTGGCCATCGTGTAACTGAGCTGGTCATCTTTTGCATAGTGGGATCATATCTACTAACTAAATTAAGGTGCCCTTCAGATGAATGCTGAAAGCTGTGTCTTAATAGAGTTCAGAGCAATTACGAATCAGCCAGATGTGGAGATATAACATCTATTAGAAGGATGGAAAACCTGTAGGTGGTAACAAACGTATAGGTACTGATTATAAGAGAACTGATAAAAGCTAGGAGTAGTTGGGAGTATATAATTGCTGGTAGAGTTGAAACTCTCTTTGAAGTATAGCACATGTAGAAAGAAACGGGAATAGCTAAAGAGGCATCGGTTATCTATCAAAAGCAAACTAAGGTAATGTATTCTCCATGAGAGCAGAAGTATTGACAGACAACAGATAGAACAGTGGGCTGTCTGTCTCTCCAGATGGCTGGTTTCACTTTTTACATTTATCAGAAGCCTTTTTGAAGATTTTTGTCGATGTTTCATAAAAAATTCATCAAAAAAAAGTTCTTAGAAGACGGTGAAGTTTGGTCTTTTTTTTTTTTGGGGCGCAAATAGAGCAGGAGTTGTAGCGAGCCCACCTTTTTGCGCACACTGTATTGTACGTGACTCCACTTTTAACGCGCGTGTGTCTGTTTTTTTTTTTCTTTCTGGCAGTTCATAGATGTGTTTCTGTGTTGCTCGTTTACACTGTAAATAAGTAATGCAGAGAGGAAGAAAGAGACCCAAGAGATGAGAAGAGTGAGGGGCAAGAACAAACGAGTTAGGTAGGTCATTTAGTTATTTGAGCTCGGAGCTAGTCCAAACTTGGCGTTGTATAAAGAGGGCACGCGCGCTTTGCTTTTACCCCCACACGTACTGCCTACAGGCATTAACAAGCACATACAAAACAGAGAGACACATACATGAAAGCACGTATGCAAATAGCATTTTTGCCCAAGACACACACACACACAGTCAAATTATTCATTTATTCGGAGAAGGCTGAGTCAGGTCGTGGAAATACTCGTGCACAGGTCCGGCCCACGCTCCATTTAACACATGTGAATGAATTATTGGGTGTTTAAATGGACAGAGCAGTCACCTTTTAAATAGACTGTGGACAATGCTTCACAGAGGAGGATGCACTACATTACACACAGCTCCGGCACCTATTACACTTAATCAGAACCACATCCAAAAACAAGTTACACACCATGTCAGCCCCTTGTTCTCTCAAATTAGGACTGTTATTTAACACTAGAGCAACCATGGCATTAAGCGTAAATAATCCATGCTTTCCAAGAAATATAAATCTATTTTGAATCTAAACCGTATATCATGCAGGTCCGTGACATATCCTGTATCCTATATTATATATTCAACGTGTGTACACATTTATGGTAGGCTGTTAAATATAGATAAATGCACACATACCAGATTTAAATACCAGCAGTTCAAATAGGTGTTTTTGCAGACATTCTTTCTAATTTCCAGTATGGAATTCAAATAGCCACTTACTTTTTAATATCATGTACACTTTGATTGATCGCAGCTCTGTCTCATCTCAGTTATTCATTTGCTTAATAAGTGATACAACTGTTTCCCTCAGCGTTTCTTCCATTTGTTTTTAGAGGCAGCGTTTTTTGCCGTCAGAGGCTCGTTTAGTTTTTTTTTTCCACACCGGTTTCATCACTCATCCAATTAAATCTTAAGCATTATCTCGCTGTGTATTGTCATTTCAAACTGTATTTTAATGATTTGAAGACTCATAAGGACAGAAGAGCTCACATGTTTAATTGCATTTTTGTGTTCTCTATCACACCGTCGTTTCGTCGTTATCAACTAAAACTATCACATGCAAAATACTTGATCTAATTTTTCCCTGTAAAGTATTTACAGGCGGCTGTTGTACTATCTTACAATATCCAGAGTCCACGATTTCCACTGTGGGAGGCCCAGTGGGAAATGTGGGAAAGTCCCGACCCAAGCTATTTTCATGTTATGACCTTCTGTTCAAAGCTGCAAAGCAGCACAAATACAGAACCTGTTGGTCCAAAACATTTCCCCTCCTTTCACCCTTGACTCTGCCTCTTGCTCTGGATCTTTTCTTACCAGATAAATACGAGAGAGGAATAAAGTAAAGGGTACGGGAATGAAAGGGGGCAGCATCTATCGAGCGATCTGGCAGTACGGAAACTCCAGGGATGAAATTCACAAAGAGGGGGAAGAGGATGTTAAAAAAAAAAACCCCAAAACCCCGCATTTTTCAAAACGCGACACTTCACAAAACACTTTTTATAAAGCACGACATTTCACAAAAACCGACAAACTTTAACAAACCACAGAAGCATTTCAGAAAATTCTACATTCCATCATCATTTTACAAAAAACACACTGATATTTTGCACGACACAATGGCCTTTCAGATTACAGAAAAGGTTGACTGGCGCCTGAGATTCCATCCTTTTTGACACCGTGTAATCACCACATCCGTGTGCTGAACGTGACCCGATGACCTTTGCCATGTGTCATCCTCCCAATTCGCTGTCTTCGTTCAGTGGTAGCTACTAACTAAAGCCTATCACAGTCTTATTATCCCAAACAAAGTGACGCATGGTAGGTAACATGTTGCTTTGATTCATTCACCTCTGTCTGTCTCCTCTTTGAGCTATTTATGTTGTGCTGTTTGAGTGTTTGCTTTGACATTTGGTTTCTCGGTCTCTCTCAAACACAGACACACACACACTGTGATAGACCCCCGTTGGGCAGATTAATTAGAGATGCTGTTTAGAAATGTAGACAGAGCTAAAACAATGTGCAGGCTCGCCCTGACTGCGACACACACGCTTCTATCTGTCTCTGTGACCACACACACTCACTGAGCGGGGTGTCAGATCGGTATGCAGTGCCAGTAAACCTCGGTGTCTCATTAGTATGCTTCGGTCCATTAAAGCGTTTTATTTTTGACTTTTTAATCTGTCTCGTTCTTCGGTTATGGACATTTTCCATCGTTTCTAACTTCCTGTTTGGCTGCATATTCGCTAATTCCCTTCTGTCTCCATCCGTTCCCTCTGTCTCCCATTTGTCTCCCTCTTAGCCTCTCATTAGATTTGAAAACCCTAATGAAAAACAAACAAGATGCGAAACACCTCCTCTCCTCTCCCCTTCCTCTAACCTCCATTTTCTCATTTTCTTTCCAAACCACCTCTTTTTATTTTCTGCCTTTTCCCTCCGCCTCTTCTCTTATCCCTGTCTCCCTCCTACGCCCCTCTCACCTCTTCAGTGCCTCTGTCCTTTTTTCTTTTTTTTTTTTTCCACAGCGATATCCACCATTTGGGGAGGGGAAAAAAAAGACATACTAAACAAAACAGAAAGTCCGCAGCACCTGCTCTGACAAAATGGCTGCAGACATGACGGTAAAAAGTCATTCTGGAAAAGCAAGTGACAAAATTGCAGCTTTTTAAGAGGCTGTGAAGAAGAGTGGAGACATCTGTTTAGACAGGTTTAAAATGGACTAAAATTATAACCCCTTGCTATAAACCCTCACTTCTTTTTCTTTTTTAGCTTGTAAACATGTTCTCTCCTATTTTCTCTTTGTCCTCTGGATGTTTTTTTGTGGCTTTTACTCCTTTTGAATCTCATAATTTCTCCTTCCATCCTTCTCCCCTTCATTCCTCTTCTGCCTCATCTTTTCTTTTCCCTCTAAGTCTGTTTCTTCCCCCATCTCTCTGTGGCGATGAATACTGAATCAGTCGGAGACAGACGGTGCGTGGGGTCTCCCCAGAGGAGGGATAAAAACACACCAAATGTACACATACGACCCCACACATGGACAGACATATTGCCCAGGCAATAAACTCTCTACTATCTCCAACCGTACAAATACACATGCACACGGGGATGAACGCTGGGATGATTTTCACGTTGATAAATTCTGACAGTGTAATTTTCCTTATCGGTAATCTGAGTCTCAAATAGCTTCTTCAAACATGAGTGATGTCATGGTGAGGCTCTAGGGAGGAGATTAATGGAAAACACACATATGTCAAAAAACACACACAAACATATGCTTGGATACTGCTGTACACTTTAAGGCAGAGCTCAAAAGGCCCATTAATCTCAACACTGTTGCTGCCTTTGATCCAATTTTCACTCATACTCTTTTTATATGATCTTCCTGTTATCAAACAAACAGTAATCAAACTTGTTATTCTCTCTCTTTCCATTGTCTTTGTCTGTCTCTCAGTGTCTTCCTTTCATCTTTGAGTCTTTCTTTCTTAACACTAACCATCTCCTCTGATGCTGATGCTTCACTGTGATTTTCATTAACGTTAACAACTCAGCGTGTGTCTGTTTGTAATCTTCTTTACTTGGAGCCCCCATGCCACCAGATTAAAAGTTTACACTTAGAAAAGAAGCAGATATCAACTTTACATAACATTTAACATACTAACACACACAGAGATGTAGTGGGGTAGGAGATGTGTGAATGGACTACTACATCTCCGTGACCCGTTTTCCACTAAGGAAGTTCGAGGGCTGACTCAGAGCTGATCTCCAACATTGCTGTTCTTGTGCTTGAAGTTGGCCTTAGCGTTGCTGGGAAAGCAGAGCAGAGCTCAGGTGGGAATGTGTGAATAAGTGAGTGAGATACATTGTAAAGCACCAGTTAGGTAGAAAAGTACTATATAAATGCAGTTCTTTTACCGTCAACTAGCCCCAGTCCAGAACCAGCGCTAGGTTTGCGTTGGTAGAAAAGGGGCATTTAAAGACGTCCTAAAGCATGCAAAAGCTGTGGTCGAAATCAGGTGCTAGATCTTACGTGGTCCACTTTTCTTACACCAGATTGGTAATTAGTATTTTACAAGGTTCATGTGATACAATCAAAAGCTTCAAATCAGCTAATGTGTGGACCATGTGTTGACATTGTTCTGGTCAGAGGCCAAGGTCAGGATCGAGCTTCTGATCTCAGTCTGTCCCGTTTTAAAAGGCTGTGGCAAATGAAGTGGAAGAAAGCAGCCTTTATTGGCCTGAATTCGGATGTCATCCATCCACCTGGTTCATCCTTTCCTGTTCCCAGCGAAATGGAATTCAGTGAGTGCAATTTAGGTTGTTAACAGACCACACTTGCAATCCTTAAAGGTTCGGTAACCTGAGGGACAAAGATGCACAGGTGCAACATTTTCATCTAAATATTCTTCACCCTATGACTGTCTCTTTCTTTGACCCTTAGTAATTATCACATGACCGTGTTATAATGCATGTAACCCTTTCAACGCTAAATGTATATCACCATATATAGACCAAAGAAAACTTCACTGCGAGCTAAAACAGTCGACTGTTTTATTTGACCAGTAAGCAGAGGTTCAGGTTGTAAAGCCTTCACATTTTTCACCTGTGGGCCAGTATGACTCAGTTTAACTGCTGGAGGTGGAAGTGATATGTTATCACCCTAATACCCCACTCTACTTATTGAGTGAACCCTCACCCCTAGCAGCGTATTTTTTTCTGTTTTCTAATCTATTGATCCTATCACCTTTTCCCTGCAAATTCTGGCAAGAAGTCAAATAAGTCTGAGTTCAAAGTGATCTACAGAGATAGTTCTGATCATTTTTAAGTATTACAAAACGATGTCATTAACACTAACACAATTATCCGCAGAGTGCAAGGCTTGGACTTTTCTCTCTCTCCGTGCCAGCATGTGTTTTAGCAGTTGGCAGATGGCCACTGCATTACTCACAGAAAATTCTAGAGACATTTTGAGTCAGTCATTGTAGACCTTCAGACTGAGATGCAGCAAGGATACAGACTTGTTTGTATGGAGAGTAGACTTTGCATGCCAGAACATAATTTAAGAGGGAAGAGGGGGCGCAAGGCAGTGTGTACGGGGTATACTGATCGAATCAGGAAGCCTTTTTTATTTTTCTCTGACATGTTGATTCACGTGTTCATTCTTCGCAGAGAAAACAATGTTTTACAGAAATACGGCTCCGGCAAACTCAGTGTGATGGAAACTATATGATACGGGGCTATTACTGAGGTTGTGTCTTGATGATAAGATGAGCAAGCGACGAGTCAGTGCTTAAAAAAAATAAAGTTCATGGATTTCTTTGAAAAAAAACGCTGACTGCTTAATGTATATCATTTACCGTTACGTTTACCAGACTGCATTCCTGCTTCACTTGCACACGGAAGATGAACCATAGCTTCAAGCACAGAGCTGTTTGTTGTCTCACTCTAAACACAAAGGACAGGCAATGCGGTGGAGAAATGACAGGGCAATTTTTAGGAAGAGGGTGATATAGGGGACTTACAGGAAGATGGAGTGGGAACAGACGGAACGAACCAAACAGAAGGAGAACGGGCCAGCAGAAAGATTTAAAGACTGTGGAAGATTAATGGCAAAGAAGTGGAGGGCCAGAAATTAGAAATGGAAAAAAGAAAAGGACGAGGTGGAGAGATTTAGAGACGTCAGCTGTAAGAGAAAGTGACATGCAAATAATAAAACGGATGAGGGACTGAGGTGCTGAAAAGAAGAAAAGGCAGAGGAAAGTTGGGGACGAGAAAACAGAAGATGATTTTTTTAGACTTTTATAGTAAAATAAAGCAAAAAGCTCAACCCAGCACTTCCTGATTGAAAATGAACCTGAGCCTTCAAACTTTGATGCTGACATAGAGTCAGCTGTTTGGTATCATTCTATGCCATGAAATTCCCCAGTGGGGAACTGAAGCATTTATATCGCTCTATTTGGAACAACAGGTTTTGTTTGACAACCGGGGATAGGATCCCCTGCGCCTCAGTCCATGGCCACCACCCGATCTACACAACAGAGGACTGGCTCCAGGGTGGGGGCCCCAGTGACCTGGCTGGGCTCTCCCATAGAGGTAGGGCGAGGAGCTCAGCCATTTGGGAGGAGCTCAGAGTAGAGCCGCCGCTGCTCCTCTACATCGAAAGGAGCCAGTTGTGGTGGTTTGGGCATCTGGTCAGGATGCCTCCCTGGTGAGCGGTTTCGGGCATGTCCAAGCAGGAGGAAACCCTGGGACAGACCCAGGACACGCTGGAGGGATTATGTCTCTCGGCTGGCCCTGGGAATGCCTCCGTGTCCCCCTGGAGAAGCTGGAGGAGGTGGCCGGGGAGAGAGAAGTCTGGACTTCCCTGCTTAGTTTGCTCTTTAGTCTTTTTGTACTCTTTAACTGTGCAATTGTTGAAGTAGTGTTCAGTTAGTTCAGGGCTGTTTGACTGGAAGCAACGACATTACCCCAGCATTTTCTCTCATAACAATAGCAATAGCAATAGTCTTTGCACAGATGATTCACGCTTATGCCCCATCACTAATATGATTTTTCTGCCTCTAGGCCAGCATCAGAAAGTTTTTGTACAGTTTTTGGCACACCAGGTTTGAAAATGGAGCAGACCACATTTTATGTTCAGCTGTAACGATTTTGTATCTTGATTTTTCCAGCCCTTCAATTTCTCCCTCATTGGTTTTCCCATTTCTATCATTTTCCTCCTCTCTTTCGTGCATCTTTTTTCACCACTCATCCATGCAAGGCTCGCCCAGTAAAGCAGATTTCACAATGCAATCTTTGAAACAATTTATTTGGCTCTATAACACTGGTGTAATGCAGTCACAGGTGTGTGTTTATTGAGCATTTCACCGTGGCTCAGCCAATCGTAATAAAAAACTGGAGGTATCCATTAAAAAAAAGCAGCGTGAAGAAGAGATGAAAAGCAGGAAATTATCCAAAAGGAGGAATAGATTGGTGGACAAATGGACAGATAGACTATATGAAATAAATTACAAATTATACAGCCTTACAAAGAGATAGATGGCTAACTAGATTTTGTAAGCAATGTTTGAAGAAGGGAATGAATTTCCCTCTAAATTCCTGCGGGAACAGAAGAGAGCCAGTAAAGTCAAAGGGGCTGAAATACAAGAGAAAAAACAGAATAAATTAATGATGTAGTGGCAGAAGGAAGAAAAAAAAAATAAAAGGATGACTTTGAAAGTTGAGATCCTATGATCTCATGGCTTGGACAAATAACTCAGCAAGTTTTCTTTCATTTTCAATATTTCTATCTTTATATTCAGTGTATCTTTGTCGCTGTTTCTTTCATTCTATCTTACCCTCTAACCCGGCCTTGATTTTTCATTTCAGTCTATTACATACTGTATGGCACACGGGTAGGAAGGCATAGTGGAAAAAAAGCAGCAGGTAAGTTCTGCTATTATATCAATTTATTCGGGGAGATATAAAAACTAGTAACTGACAGGTATAATGACCAATTTCTGTCAAGAGTTTGTCAGATGCTGCCTCTGTGGCTCGTCAAAGAAGCAACATGGCGGCTCCCCTAACTGTGATATTTTGGCTTTACTTTTTCATAACAGACTGAGGACAGGTTGTATTTGTAATTCTGGAGTTTGTTTCTCTTTTTTTTTTTTTTTGCTTGCTTTTGCAGATTTTGACGAATCTAGCTTTAAATTTCATGGCAATCTTTCTCTCACAGAAATATGCAGTAGTCCCTACAGGGCCTTCTTACTGTGTTTACTTTTCTTGCTCAGACATATCTGACCAATAAGTGGACTGAATGTTCTCACATGGTTTGTAGTGATGCATTTTGCTTTGCTCGGAAAGAAACCGAACCAAGGTGT
>JAPQRN010000011.1:1199391-1214060 GCA_037367275.1 Coranthus polyacanthus
GATAGGTCAATATTGCTGTGCGTTTTTATTGACTCCACATGTACAATAAATCATTGATCCTCTCCTATACCCGAGGCCAAACAGATACATAGAATACTGAGCCCATAGGCATTTTATTTGGTGATAAAAATGATAACGTAGATCCATGATGACCTCTTGCTCTCCAGTGCATTTAAATACTCGGTCCAACATTAAATGGGCAATGCGTGCTTGGAATATCATATACAATATATAAACCAAAACCTATCAAGTTCAAGGAGAAAACCAACATGGAGTGTCTTAGGAGGGCGCTGGGCCAACACGCGCCTCCACACTGGTGTCAGTGCATCGTGGCATTGATTCTGCAAGGCTGTGAACTCCACTGGAGGGATGAACTGCATTCTTGCACAAGATATTACTTCATTTGGTGTTTTGATGACAGAGGTAGACAAAAATCTCCAACAGGCGTTCAATTCATTGAGATCTGGTGACTGTGAAGGCCATAGTGTATGATTCATATAATTTTCATACTCATACCATTCAGTGAGTCATTGTACATTATTGATGAGAACATTGTCAACCTGGGAAGTGACTCCCATCAGGTTTTTCTTTTCATTTGTCACCTGTGTGTTTCAAATTTGATAGTGAGGATGCTTTTCAGGCAGGTCAGCTGAGAGAAAAAGTAACACATAATGCATAAAAAAACCCACAGTCCTGAAGCACATTGGACCACATGACCACAAACTGAACAAACCAAAACTAGTCTTATTAGCCCATTTATTTACATTTAATGATCAGCTACCTGTTGTGCTGCTGCTATTATCGTGATTCTGAAATGCATCCAAAACATCCAATTTCAATTAGAAATAAAAGAACGACAGAACAGATAAAATTAAATATTACACAAAATGTGTGCGAAATGGCGCCAATCTAGGAGGTTTTGGATCCTGTTCTGGCAGTCATCATCAGGCACAAATTAAGCCCTGTATATGATCATTGATGATTTTTTCAAAGCAGCTGCAGAAATGACCAGCCCTAAGAGATTGCCAAGACTTTTAAACTATATAATTATTTTTATTGGCACAGGAAGTAGAAGGTTGTCAAGAGTCCAAGTGTGATCACTAATGTAGCCCTCGATATAGATTACCTTAAGTGGTTTATATTTATGCGCTTGTAAAATGGAGTGATTTGCCCAAAGGCGTTTAAATCATGAGTCCTCGCTTCAGTGAAAGCGGAAGCTGATTGTAGCCCTCATCGGAATTGGTTCATTTGGTGAATGATTTTACTGCAACAAATGGTGACAGGTCAAACCATGACTGAGCATTCTGAGGTAAATTAGAGCATATTAGACCAGGAGATTAGTTTGCCGTAATAAAGATGATGTCATTTTGTGCAAACTGCTCTCGTTTTTAATTCCCCTTACTGGGAAATGCTTGTGTTTTAAGTTAACTGCGTTGTCAGTATTGATGTCCAATAAAACAACGGATACTCCCCGTACCCTATGTGTGTGTGTGTTGCGCATGTCGTGTGCATGTTTTGCCCTTGCTTATGGAAATTATATTGATTGTGCCTTGATTGCTTAAACCACATTTTTAAAGAAAAGAGGTCCCCGAAGAGCAAGCGTGCAATCAGCCAAAAGCTACTTGAGTGGAATAAAGTGTTTGTCCTGAGTGCTGCGTTACTGTTATATTATATGCTTGTGTGTTTCTTGGCTCCTCCATATGTGGAGATGTATTATTAATTAATTAATTTATTTATTGTTCGTCTTTATTTAATTTCACTGCAGGTTTGGAAGAACGCTGGGTCAGACAATCAGTAAAAAAGAATTATGAGTAGGAAGGAATGCATTTGTGAGTGCGTGTGTGGGTCCCATCTGTTTTTCAGCCTCTCACTCGCTGCACTTCCTCTCGTCTATCTGCTCTTGGCTACGATCTATCTTCCTTCCCATCTGATGCTGCAGCGTATCATTACAAAATCTACCAAGCTGAATTCTTTTTGTCCCCTCCTTCACTTTATATCTTCCTTTTTTTTTTTTTAGTACATCAGCCTTTTCTTCCCATCTGGTACCTTAGTTTCCCTTTAGTTTTTTTTTTTTTTTTTCCACTCCTCTGCCTACTGTAATATTGAAGACTTCATCTTCCCGCGTAATTAAGATACAGTGAAATAACCCTAATCATGTCCACGTCATCCGAGCATCTCACTCCGCCTGTATAGATATAATAAAATATGTATTTATGTGTTGGTGTCTAAAGCACTGCACTTTGATTCCTGTTGAACATATGTGAATGGCTCTATTAAGGGACTTGTACAGCTGATTAAATTGCTCTTGTTGTAAAGTGAGGTGTCACTAAGTGATGTAAAGTATCACTCTCAGCCTGTTCTATAGGGTCTCTAACACTCATGTATTTATAGATAAGAGCAGAAATCTAACTTTAGGCCTGTCACATAATCACCTGATCACAATTATTTGATCTAACCTCCTAATGTGTAAAAATAGCTCGATGAGACTAACATATTTTCCATAACTTTCCATCGTTTTAGACTAGCGTTCTTAGCTTAACTTCTCTTGGTCCGTGTCTTAATCAGTCATTTCTTTGTATATTTCATTAAGGAGCTTTGTATATTTAAGTTATTTATGTCAGTTCTGCCCTGCAATTTCTGTTGAAAGCCTAACAGGCAAACAGAAGTGCAATATTTATGTGCTCCATTGTTCGGTGCCAATAAATGGCTCTTCTTCTTCACACCATACCGGCAGAAGAAGACAATTCAGTCGTTGATTGCGTTTGTTTGTATGACATCGTCAACTAAAATGTCTTTATTGTGAATGCCTCAAAGATAAGCACAGTGTTTTACTTGCACATGATTAAAGATTTTAGGACATAGCAGAATTAGGTTTATTATACACGGTGTGACAATAAAAGTTGAATTGAATTGATTGAAGAAAATATAGCCAACCTTGTGCTTCATTAGCATCGTATATTACAAAAGAAAACATTTTTTTAATACAGAATCAAATGCGTCAGTGTTTATTAAAGAAGACTATTCAAAGAGAAACTGTAGTCCAAAGTCTGGAGAGCACTACCTACCAAGAAATTGTGTTCTTATAACGTACTCTGTCCCCTTTTACATTGCAGATTTTAGTTACAGATAAAATGAATGAGGCGCATATACAGTGCATGTTGATCCACATAGATTCCCTGAAAGGCAGTGAAGAGACATAGATTTTCAGCACAGCCATTCTTATACGTGCAGAGACAAACACGGATGTCTTATATAAAACGTCATTCACACTATAGTCACCAAACTGTGTAAAAACAAGATAGTACAAAGACACCCACCAACACAAGAACATGAATTCACTGCACCAGCAGACGTCTATTCAGTCAGTGCTTTAAGGCTGCATTACCACACTCTTATAAGGTAACCTTGAGGACACAGCACAAGTGATTTAAATGTTCATTGTGATGGATTACCCTTCGACACACAAGTTTTAAGTTTGCAAGTTGATTTTTATATATTTGTGAAAAAGGAAACTAGCAGCAACTTGGAAAGTCCTAAAATATGTGCAGAAATGTACAAAAGTGGGAACTGAAATGCTTTATAAAACATGCAAAACCAGTGGTAAAAGCCATACGCAATGCTAACATAGCCAGGTTATCTATTATGCATAATACGCCCTCTAACTGATCTCGGCTCTGTATTAAATGATGCACTATCCCCAAAGAATAAGTCACTTAGGATGTTGGCCAAGAGTTTACTCCATTCAGCCACTGAGGCAAATGTTGAGCTTGACTTTCAGTTGAAGCCATTTACATCGCCTTGCAAAATCAAATCAAGTTAGATCATTTACAGATGGAGTGCAAAAAGTTAGATCAGCGCCCGAGTGTTGCAATTTGAGACCTCAACAAGTCTGAGGGGGCTGAAGCTTTTTAAAGACTGAGGAAGTCGCCCAGTGGAGAGCACAGTGTTTATTGTTTATTAGTATTTCTTCTCCGCTTTTTGACTGGTTTGAGGCGCGTTCTTTTCCCAAAAAGCGGTCTTGCCAGCTCTGATGGCAGCAGGGGATCTAATTAGTAAATTAAAAACGTTATCAGTTCCCCTTGTCCTTTTTGTTCATACGTATTTAGAGAAAACTTTTCAGTTAGTACCCAGGCGTGTTCCTGTGAATGTTAAGCAGGGTGTTTATTTCCCAGTATAATTGAAGGTTAAAAGTTCACTTGAAAATCTATATTGAGAAGTTCTGAATGAATGTGAGAGTGACAGTGCAATATATTTGATGCCTACTGTCCACTGTGTTGGCTTTGACCCTTGCACTCCTTATATTGGCTGCTTGTGATGGTGGCTTCTTGTAATAATAGTGCAGATCCAAGGTGGCTACCTCTAGGGAAACAACTCAACTGGTCTCCATTATTTGGTTTCAGTGTTGCCTTCAACAATTAACTGGAAAAAAAAGAAAAAGATTGGAGAAAAAGAGAAAAGGCAGAGAGAGGAAATCAATAGAAGTTGTTTTTCTTTGTGGAAGTCAATACAAATATGGAGTATTTCTGCTGTGTGACGTGAATGAATTTGCTCCCAAATTGGACCAATTCAGTCTCTACTTTGTGCTGCTTTTGTTTTCTTTAAATAAAGTCAAGAATGTGATTTTCAAGCACGAGGCATGCATATAAAGCCTATTTCACGATGAAACAAATCTGTATTAGAAAGTTGCAGAGGTGTGAACTGGTCCGACTCAGCTCCATCACTGTCAACTCATTCAACTTTCAACTCATTTCGTCGTGTCTTTGATCTAAACAGTTCTTAATGAACAGAGAAAATGTGTTTTTCACTGTTAAGAGATGTTTACATTAATTCACAATACAATTTAGGTTCAGAATCTTTAAACGAAGTCCTAAAATGAACACATTTAATCAGCATTCATTCTTTTAAAGGACAAGTGGTTAAGGTAGTGTTGTAGTCAAGACCACCAAATCATGACCAAGACCAGAATGTATGGAGACAAGACCAAGATGTTGAGGGGTCAAGACCAAGTTGAGACCAAAAAGAAAGCAGTGCCAGTACTGAATCAAGACCGGCCAGGTTTGTAGCTGAAAGCACAGGTCGCTATGTTAGTGAGTTTATTTCAGTCCGTTTATTATATTCTAGTGTCTGTCCGCACTGAAGTGCTCGGTTTTAGTCCGCTTTAACTTGCAGAGTTTGTGTAACATGTTTTGTTGCTGCTGAAGAAATGATGACAAATAATTACTGTAAGTCTGTGACCTACTGGTCTGATTTACACAGATGGTTTAGAGTTATGTTAGAGTGTAAAATGTTTTTGATTCATTATAAAACTCTGCTGGGACAAATTAGGGCCACAGTCTAAGTAAATGCATGGGAGCTGAAGAAAATGTGGACTTAAATTAAATACAGCACTTCTACAACAACAACAACAACAACAGAAAAATGCCGTCACACACAGCCTAGGCCTCCAGAAACCAGAGAAAACTAGAGGAAAACTCTGAAGTTTGAAACTCGTCTACATTTTATGAGAGAAAATTGTGATTCTATCTCAAAAGATCGCAAGAATCACAGCAGCCATCTTCTCAGACCTCTACTGTGGTCCAGAGTGAACACAACGTGAAAACAAATTAACATTTAAATTACTGCAAAACTTTAAAGTATCAAATCTTGCATAAAATGAACTGCCAATCCAACAAAGACACGCTGCAGAAAGAGGCAATGAAGTCGTTAAAGCGACATATTTGTGATGGATTATTTCCTCTCTGATGCCTCCATTTCTTCCTTGGAGTGTCTGATGATTGACAATAAGTGGCTTGCAAAATAACAAGCACACTCATAAGAAAACATTCAACTGTGGGATAATGAAGTAACAATAAAACCAGCACTTTGACAAAAGCAAATGAAGGCTTCGTGTTTAATGTGATGGATTACCTCTGTCTGTGGAAGCCGTTTATCGTACTGATGCATGGTTGCGGAATTCTGCCTGAAAGTCAAAGCCAATATCCAAAATGTCTCTCTAAGCTGAGCAAAAATGCATTAAGGTGTATTAATGTATTGACCAAAACGTTATCTCCAAGTTGTCAGTCTATGGATTATGAAGCTTTAATTATCAACTGTCACACAAACAGGTCTTATCTTTAAACCAGTGAACAGTTGGAACTGGCTCTGTTACTTTGCCCTTTTACAGTTTCCAATGTATTGTGTTTGTTTTATTGTTTTTGTATGTTTTATGCTTTTAGTGGTATTAAATGTCTTGTCAAATATTTCCATGTCAGTATGATTTTATTGAGTTTATGAAATGAGGTGGACGGCAGCTCTTTGCCCAAGACGAATTTCCCTTCGGGTACGATAAAGTTTACTTTGCTTCACTTTAGTTTAATTTACATCACTTTGTCTACCAGAACACAATGAGAGGACGTCATTAGCTTCATTAGAGATTCTGACTTGGCTATTAACATGTACGCTAAACAAAGTGATCTGACAGGACGTGCATTTACACACCCCAAAGAACTGAATCAGAATGAAACGTTTTTGATCGCTCTCCCATCAGGTCCTCCATAAGACTGTAAAAATCGACTGTCTGGGTCAGAAACACAGCCCTCCAATAGAGAATTTTCACTGGCTTTTCCCACATTTTTGACTTGGATTAGTGGATTAGGACTTCGTTCATCATCTCAAACACACACTGAACGTCTCATTGTTTCGAGCCTTTCAACCATCGAGCTGTTCGACAATCCTTAAATATTTTAGGGTCTCCAACAAAAAAAAAGTTGTATCAGCCACAGACCAGCTTCGTTTTGTTTCGGTCCCTCTCAGAAAATCATCACATCGTTAGATGTAATTGGCAAACGTGCAGAAAGAATATATTTATTTCAACCAAAGAGAAATGATCGGTTTAAGCGTTTACATGGTTATTAAACCCCTCTTGACACTGTTATCTGATCGGGCCAGTCTCTTATAGCATGCGTAACAACTCTCAGTGCCTTCATTAAAAGTCTACATTCAAGTGCTTTTTGTCCTTCTGTTTTAGACTGAAAAGCACAAGTCCGATGCCTCACGAAGATTTGAACAACACGCACCTGAATGCAACAAAAGACTCATCCAAGGGGGCTCGTTCCACATGAAGATCAAACCAGCTTTCAGCAAGAGTAAGTACACCCACACACCCACACACTGTCATAAACACACAAGATCCCTCTGGTAGGTCAAATTGGGCCTGTTTTTCATTAGTATGCAACATAAGTTGTGTAAACAGTAATTTAATACACTGCACTACAGCCAGATGCACAGTGCCTATCAAATCTAAAGGATTTGATTAAAATCTTTCTATTAACTCCAGTATAGATTGCCCACAATTATCTTTCATAAAGGTTAAGGACAGTCAAATCTTAATTTTAACTGAATTAATTCCAATAGCCCTTCTACAGGAAGGGCAACTGGAGTTAAACATTTGTTTTGTGATCTCGCCTATAATATTGCAGAAACATTACTGCTCTCTATTGTGATACTGCAGGTTAATGGGCTTGTTCTGTTTTGCGTTATTATACCTGTCTTCCCTCATTTTAAGTGAAAAGTTTTGTGTTCATTAGTTTGTCAAATGAATCTTTATTAAAAGCTTTTGAATCTTGTTTTTTTAATTACGCGGCGATGGTCCTAGCCGTAGATATAACATACTTTTATATGAGCAAACTGGTCAAACATTTTGAGGGCAAACTAACATTAACATTAAGTGTAAAAAATGTAGCTAGCAAGATAACTTTAACACTTAAACGTAGGTTTCTATTTAATTAAATAGTATTAAGACAACAACTTTAAAATGTAACGTTACCAGTGAAGCAAGCTCTGGATGGTCGATCAGCAGCAGGTTTTGTGGTGAAATTGTATCATTCTTTATTTGTATTAATCGTCAACTAAAACTGAATTATTGTAACAGCTGGATAATGGAACAAGCTGACGCCTCGGTGCGCCGACTTGCGCATCCAGTACCACGGGCCAAGCTGTACCAGTTTCGGCAGCATCGGTTATTTAAGAATGAGCTCACGCGCGCTCAACATACATTCGCATTACACGGATCCAAATTACACACAAATCGCTTACACACTTGCAACAGTTATGAGACTCTTTTCAATCCATGTCTTTCTGCCTTCAAACCCGCCTCCGACGTAACTTGACTCGGTCTCTGCCGTTTCGCTCTGTCTCTGTACATCATGCTTTCCCGCTGTCACGTGACGATGCACCCGGTCCATCTGGCGGTGACGACTGTGCCCTTGTATTGATTCAAATTACGCACACTCACGTCTACACACATGCTCTCTGGCAGAGAGGAGGAGAGAAAGGTCATGTCTCTCAAGTTAATTAGTCTTTCTAGCTCTCAGCTGTGGAGGAGCTTTCCTTTACTTCTTGCTTCATGTCTTCCTCTCTCGCTCTCTCCCTCCCTCATCTTTCTGTTCACAATTGCCTCCAGAGCGTGAAGGTCAAAGAACCTCTCTCAACTGTTCCTTTGCATGTATTTATTTACAACAAATAATGAATTGAGACAGCATTACACAAGTAATGCACGCATACTAACGCACATAAACTTTGGATTTTATTTACAATTTCTTTGATCCTTCAGCCAGAATCAATTTGTTTTGTCGGTGCCGCAGAGGTACTAAGTTTAATTACTTCTTCGCTGTAGCTAAAGGGGTTAAATGCGTGTGTGTTCAGGTGTGTTTGGCTTTAGGGATCCGCCATAATGAAGTGTGAATTTATCTGATAAAAATGTGTGTGAGTCAGTGAACTACCCGAAGGGCCAAATGCACAACTTTAACACACATTACCTCTGTATCGGTGTGTTTTTAACACTCTTCCTTTCTCTTACTTCTTGTAGAATAGAAAATATAAAACCAATGAAATTGAAGCCAACGTGGAAGTATCTTAAAGTGTAATACTAGTGATGCTTGCTAGATGTATGGCTCCTAAACATCTCTGACTCTAATTCACTCTCATTACAAAAAAAAAAAAGTCAACTTCTCTAGAAAGTCCATAATCTTTTTTTCAAGAGTCACTGTGGTCTCATTTATTTTGACCCTTTATTAAATGCACTGGTGGCCCTTTTTGTAAGTTATTGCTCCATTAATAAGATTAAGATATTGTGTTAACCTCACCAAAATATCTCTGCCTTGTCAGACTGAAATTAATGACCTATTGTTAAATCGAGATCCTTAGGTAGCTAACGTTAGCTAATTAGCCGTTGCCTTTGACAGTGAAGAATTTCATCTCATTTGTCGTTCACCTCCCACACAGCAGCATTATTAACCCGTGCAGACTGAAAATAAATAGAATTCTTTATACTTTGCAGCAGTGTAAGCAGGATTTTCCACAAAATATATTGACAGGGACTGATTGCTGTGGTGGGTGCAGATCGCTAGTGCCCAGAACTAAATCACATACTGTAACCTTTGTTTTAGTTCTTTTGATAGGTGAACTAAATATGTGTTGCTTGAAACAGATGAACAGTTGACAGGGCTGTGCATCAGTTTTACAGTGTTCGGTGTTGCCTGTCATGTTGGAACGGCGTTTTGCCCTCCAGGGCTCTGCACCAGTCATGTGACTGGAAACTATGAATAGAAGGCTTTGATGTCTCCCCTCTGGGTCTTGATTGACAGTTGCGATTGACAGAACTTCTGTTTATGGAATAAAACTTTTCTTTTGCTTTCTGACAGACAGCTCTACTTAAACAAAACCAGACATCAAAGGATTTGATTAAACAAAAGTTTCGTGAAGTTTACTGTGGCTTAATTACAAAATCTGGCCTTTTAGCATAACTTACCTTAATGTTAGTGTTAGATTAGCTAGCACACTAGTTAGCATTTTATTTATATCAACAATTTTATTTCTATCTACAACAGGAAGTTGGCATTGTTTTTAGCAAACTGCTAACATTAGCAAGCAGCTGAAATTACTAGTCAGTGTTAACAGTTGCTAGTTAGTTGGGTGGCATGTTTTCATTAACTTAGCGGTAGCTTTAGCTTGGCAAGTTTCACCCTTTGCCCTTTCCTTCCTCCACCCTCTTCCCCAAATTTGGTCACTTCCGCCTCCAAAAACTGAAGATGGTGATGACCAAAATACTACCTTAAAACCGTGTCAAAACAGTAGTCCACAAACCGGTGGGTGATATCACAGTGGTTACATCCCTTCTGTATAAAACAAATGATGTGCACAAGATGTGGTGGCATCTAGTGCTGAAGTTGCAGAACGCAAAAAAAGTGGAAAAAAGTGAAGGGTTCTCATTAGATCCCGTGTCTGGTTTGTCCCCTCCAGACGTTTTTTGTTAAGGGAATATCAACTCCACACTCAAACACAGTAAGTGGCGGTAATGCACCTCAACGTTGGATGCCACCCGCTATAAAATGGACCTATTGACCTATTGCAAAAACATGGTGGTGAACAATGATGGTGCAACATGGCGGACTCCATAGAGGCGACCTGCTGCCTCTGTAGATATAAACAGCTGATTCTAATGTAACATAACAAAAACACAATGATGTTTACTTATTACTATACTTATTTCCAGGTAATTATACACTAATAAAAACATCATTGTGAATACTATATCCCATTTCTGCAATTAGATCCCCCTAAATATTACACACTAGACCTTTAAAAAAAAAAAAATTTACAAAAAGAAGAAGACTGACTCCATATTTAAACATTTACTGAAGATGTGTAAGGGTGCTACATATTTTTTTAGAAATGCTTTCTATTTCACCATGAATGCTATTTTAGCAAAAGAAACAAGAGATCCCTTTCTGAAGGGCTACTCCAAACCAAATGAGCAACAAAATGAGCGGAAAGGTCAAGAAGTAGACCTGCAATAAAATACTCTATTGCTTTTTTGCTTATATTCCCTCTATTTTCCCTTGCTCTCTACGCAGACATCAGCACTGTTCATTTTCTTTCCTTCAATTCATCTTTTAAGTCGACAGGGAAATATTCGGGGCTTCAGCAAAGTGTAACTGACATTTAAAGTTTAAAGGTACAGGAACTGCAGTAACACACCTCTCTGCAGACTTTATGCCTGCAGTGTTTGTAATATATACGGTGAGGAAATCCAATTTATTCAATGTTTGTTTCTTAAGAGTTGAAGATATGAGGAGTAGTGGTCAAATAAGAATATGCTTCAGAGTTTGTTCAGAATATACCCCCATCTACCTGCCTACCTGGCCACAACCAAATTCTGGGCAGTCGTGGCAGCGTGCATTTCAATTTCAAACCTTTTCAATCCTCCCTAGATTCGCCATGTGCATCCTTCCACAAAGATTTCTGGTGCTAGTAAGTCTTTCTACGCATGACATATTGGAAACAAAAATGTTGGAACTTCAGTGGAGATTAGAGTTAAGAAGTTAAATATTCTGACAGATGGACATGGTTTCTTAACGTTGGGGCCATGCCCAATAGATCTGCACCATTTCATTTCCAGAATTGGGAGCTTCCATGATTATCTTGTTTGTAAATTTGAGTCAGCATGTGGATAAATCTTTCCACGCTTTTCGATAGTCTGTACCCAGATGCAGATTTGTTGGGCGTGGCCCCAAAATTTTGCAACCATGTCCATCTGTCAGAATATTTAATCTCTTGGTTCAGATCGGCACTGAGGTTCCATCATTTTTGTTTCCAATTTGTCATGTGTATAAACCAAACCAAAGACTAGCTAGTAACAGAAATCTTTGCTGACCCTTACTGCATAGTTGACTTTTTGGTCTCTATGTATTGGTTTTATAGGGTGCATGTGGCAAATCTAGGAGGTGCTAGTGCATATCTGCATCAAAGTTTCAAAAATCTTACCAAGTTGTAGATCACACGATACCAACAGAAACATGAACGAACCAACATATGAACAAACTCTTCAGATTATGAGAGTTAGATGTTCTTATTTGACCACTATATATGATTTTCTTGCATTATGTGCACCATGTGTTTCCAGCTTTTGCCATTTCTTGGCCTATCTTATATTCACTCTTCTTCTGAAAGTAAAATTCTTAGACTATTTAAAACACTGTGAAGGATAGATGTTATTGCCTTTACTATATTTCACTGTTACTGCTAACAGAGGACTCAAGGTATCAGTCTTTGATGTCAGTGGCACCTTGCAAACTCAATCGCCATTTCCTGTTGCTTGGTAACAGAGAATTTCTTCTTTTGTGATTAAACACCTTTTCAATTAAGATTCTGATTCAAGATTCTGAATGATTTTATATTTATCCTCCCTTTTCATTATGCTCCACTATGCCTTCTCACACGCTCTCTAGTTGGTTTTGGCCATACGGTGCCAAAGTAAAAGTGTCTCATTCAGGACTGCAATTCAGTCAGTCTCAGTGCAGACACTTTACACCTCTGCACTCACTCAGCTTAATTATGGTTCATAACACTTGAGATTGTCATTTTCCATAAACTGTGCCTCCTCCTGCATCCAATGTAGTGATGCTATATTACTGGGCCTACACGTGGTGCTCTCAGAGGAATTATTACTATTATGTTGTGTCGCTTGTAGATTGAGTATGCAGAGGTGAGTCTTTGACTTGACCTTAATACAAAGGTACACATTCAAGCAGTATGCAGAATATATTCCTGTCCCTCTCCCATCTCCTTCTCAGTATATCACGCCATCAGCCCTGTTGATGTCTCTTCTCCTTGCTCTGCAGGCACTTATGTCTATTGCAATAGGCCTGTTTTTATGCATTAAGATGACGTCATGGTGATAAAATCACTGAAACAGTAATTTCCCTACAGCTCTATGGTGCTATCCATAACACTAACACACTCATTTCACCTTGCATTTTTGCACTTGCTTTTTTCTTTCCGTGGTGCTGACATACATCTTGTGACAGGTGTATTTCTCTGCGGCGCTATAACACTATCCAGGGTGCTGATGCTTTCATTGTGACTGCTGTTTTCTTCTCTCCTGCACTGTGATGCTTTTTTTTTTTGTTACAACAGGTATACGCTTCCACACAGACACTGAAATATATACTTTTATTTACCAGTGAGTACAGTTTTGTACTCAAAATAGTGATGGGTTTTGGTCGGGGCCTGCAGTGGTGGATTCAGATTCTTTCCTTTAATACTAATAGCACACTGTTAAAATACTACACTACAAGTAAAAGTTGTATAATAAGAACCCTACCTAAATCAAAGTATGTACAGCAAGTGTTATTTCAAAAAGTACTAAAAAGTATGAAAATTAAAAGTAGTCATTGTGTTGTAAAATTGTCCCTTAAAAAAAGGACCTACAATTTGTAAAAATTTGTATTTACATATAGTACTGGAGTAAAATGGGAGGGACTGTCTCTTTTTGCATGACCAAAGCACCCACACAATACAAAACACCCTAAGCCCTAATATGGAAAGACAAGGTCAAAACGAGGCATTGCAATAATTTGATGAGAATTCTAGGCAAAAATTGAGTTTTAGGTTTTTAAGTACCAACACCAGGATACGCTGGAGGGATTACATCTCTCGGCTGGCCTGGGAACGCCTCGGGGTCCCTCTGGAGGAGCTGGAGGAGGTGGCCGGGGGAGAGCGAGGTCTGGGCTTCCCTGCTTAGGCTGCTGCTCAAGCGACCCGGGCCCAGACGAGCGGTAGAAGATCGAAGGATCAGGTCGTTGCTCTAAATCAAGTCCTCAAACCATGAGTCAGCGTATTTTCCTTAGTCACTGTCCTTGGTGCTGATGTACTCATCAGGTGTGCTTTTGCAGCAGAGGTGTTATACTGTCTCTTCTACTGACCCACTTGTTGGAGTGGGTTTATTTTCAAACAGCTATGACACTGTCTGTTGTGTTTACACACTTTCACATCAGATCAGTACTCAGGTAAGTTAGTGTTTATTTAGCTTGATATAACATTTCTCCCTAACTATATTATTTTCCTTATTAAAGATTCTGCTTATAAAGTAAATCGTTGCAAGGTGCCTGGATCGTGAACCTTGGAATTTAAATACCCTTGCATGCACTGACTGAATTTCTAAATAATGAGAGCATGACAGCAATTTGTGCCACTATTCCAAGTAAATCCACCCATCACCTTAAACGTTCTGTATAGGGGCTGCGCAGAATCTGCGCTCATTCCCAATATTTTCTGTGACAAGACATGCATTAGCCTCCTCATTCCTGAAAGGGTTGTGAGCCAACATCAATTCAAGTGGTCATATTTTAAAATATATATCTTCAAGGCCAAAGGGCAGCGCTTCAAGCAGACAATTAGTAATTAACTGGAAGGACCTATAACCACTACAATGACTTCAAATTTGTGTAGCACCAAATATAGAAGGTAATCATATAGATGGGCTCTTCGTCTTTGGGACAAGCAGCTGACAAGCCATCACCATGCCTCTGCTGGATGCAAAAACCTAAATTAGCTCTCCACACACCCATTGTATTTTTATGAATACAGCAGACATATGTCTCCATGTACCAGGCAAATGGTTGTCATTATTTCTGGTGCTGTTTAAATCCTAATATAAAATGCTCAACATTCTGTTTTCAAACTTTATTAAGGTCCTAATAGTTTGCCACTGTGAATTATGTATGAACTATGAATTATGTAAAAGAAAAGCAGCAGCCCTCCACAGACTCATAGATGAAACCATAAAACTCAAGAATTCATGTGTCAATTAAGACAAACCAGGATGGCATGCTGTTGTGATTACATTCTCT
>JAPQRN010000011.1:1214160-1224745 GCA_037367275.1 Coranthus polyacanthus
AAAATTGGGTCAAAATGAATTAGGTCAAATTAATATTGTTCTTAATAGCCTTAACCATGGTGATTAAACTTTAATTTGATCTGCTGATTATATACGTACTGAACTGCTGGGGGAGATCCGAACACTTCATGGATCAAGTATGGTCTGTTACACCACTATTGCCGTAAACTCCTCGATCTCAGCTGGACTCAAGCAGACTGATGGCAATGCTTTAACTCAGCTGATCAGATGGCAGCTTAAACTGTGTGCATTGGATAGAGAGCAACATGCTTTCAAGTTTATACCCAAATGTCAAATTTAAGACTTTGAGAAGAGTGAAGATTGGCCAAAATGAAAGCTTCTTCAATCGCCTTCATTTTGAGACTTTTTAAGCATTAGTTTATCATAGCCACACTGTTCAAATTTCAGCCTTCTAGCCCATAGCACTGAGATATTGACTTGACTTTGACACTGACATCCAATATAAACTTATACCCAAATGTTGAATTTCAGACTTTGAGAACAGTGAAGAGTGTCTGAAATTAAAGCTTCTCCAATGACCTTCATTTTAAAACTGTTTAATCCTTAGGTTATTAAGGCCACACAGTTCAAAGTTCAACTTTCTAGTCCATGGCATTGTGGAGATATACCAGCTAGGTAGCTGCATGCTAGACAATGTGAAATGAATGGAGACTGTTAACCAAAAACTGTGCTGTTGTTAGTGGGAACAAAATTCTTTCTGTTACTATTCTCATTATTCTATGTCCAGGGAATGTCTGTAAAGTGTATGCTCTCAGCCAGGGGCACCCTTCACAAAGGCTAAAGGTTCCCCAAAGTTTGCCTCTACTGTTGAAACATATTCTGCCCAATTTCCTAGACATGTAGATAATAATGCTACATTGAAAGTAAAGGTAAAAGTAGAAAATTGTACACTTTTGGGACAGCATATATTCAAAGATGTGCATATTGTAGGGAGACACCTCTGCAATAATGGTGACTTGATGGTACATCCCCGGATTCATCTTTTAAGTCACTGTGCTCTTGACTAAATAACTAAAGCTCCCTTAAATGTACAGTGAATGTTTCACTTTAGATGACAGAATATAGACGAATTATGATCGATACTCACCTCAGCTTAATATGTAGTAAACACAAAATAATGTCTGTCTGCATAATATGCACAAGCACATATACTCAACGAGTAATTGCACCCCTCCAGGCTGTCGATCAAATCCTGTCTGGCTTTATAATGACATGCTAATAAGGCACTAACGACTGAAAAAAAGGCTAACAAGCTTTGCAATTAAAATAACCAAAATTTCTTCTCCTCCTCTTCATTCCTGCCTCTCCTCTGCTCCTCCCCAGGGGGGCCTGGGTGTTTTGTCAGCCTTCCTTGGTTTAAGTAGTCTTTATAATAGAAGAAGGCACATCAAGAAAGTGTCAGGAAGAGAGTGTGTGTGCCTGTGAGGGGGAAAGTGTGTTAAGTGTGTCCTTTTGTTTAATCTCCAATAATGTTCCTGTTTAAGAGTGGAGGGCTGTGTCAGAACGCTGAGTAAAACTCCCTGGAGGGCCTACACACACACACACAAACACACAAATCCACAGTGTAGGCACACAGACACCCACGCGCACAACAAGGACTTTGGTACATTTGCAAACACACATACACAAAGCTGCACTCCCACTCTTTCGTCTTTCTTCTCTTTCTCAAAGTCGTTTTTGTGATAATGCACAAGGACAAGGTCCCTGAAAAATTCAAATCAACCCGAGTGGGAGCCAGAGGACAAGAGAAGAGGGCGAAAACGAAGAGATGGCCCTGTTCAAGTGGGATAAAGCGGTTTAGCATCGCCCGTTATTAGCATAAATTATTGAACGCATCTCTCCTGTTGACTGTCGAATCGATGGAAACAGCGAACTACCCACTCAACAACCCTCGTTATGAACCTGAATCCCGCAAGGTGTTTGTGTGTGTGGTCCAGAGAGAGGACAGAGAGAAACAATAGGTGGACAGTGGAACTTTTTTAGTACACATTTCAGTCTCTGTGATTTATTTTTGTTGTCTGTGTTACATTCAATTTTGATCAAGTGACCACCTCTGGGGCTGAAAAAATGAAGCCAACGCAGAAGTGAGTCTGGCTCCAATCCCTATAGTCCTCAATGTTAAAATGCTCAAAGAAGAGTCAAAGGATTTTATCACACACTGTTACTTAATTACAGCAGCGTTGCCAGATGTAAAATGTTGAAGTATCATACCATTGACTTAAAATGAGCAGATTTTGAGGAAAATTATCATACACAAGTCATAACCGATGTTATTCCTCTCGCCGACAGCGTCCATTACAATTACATGAACATGGACAATTGTGCAAATTGGGTGATGACTCTTAGGACAGCTAGTAGCTACCTTCCTTCTTCAAGGCTTCATAACAGCAGTCCACAAAACAATGGGTTACATTACGTTGGCTCTGTTCACTAGTTTTATAGTCTAGGATTTTGATGCTGGCAATAGTCAAGGCCAGTCAACTGTGATGGAAACACAACCATGGAGTGACCGTTGTGTTGCCTGCTGCGTATTTGTATCTTTGCTCCTCTGCTTTTGAACTCAGAGAAAGCTGCAATCTCTGTATAAGGCAACAACTCTTACCTCCTCTTTCCTTTTGTGTGTGGATGTGTGGACATGTGTTTGTGCGGTTCAAAGGGAAGAAACCACATGCACATGAGTGCAGGGATACAATGCCTTGTAGAGTCACTGAAGCGCCCTCTGAGAACTGCCCGCTGCATTTTTCAGTGGCAGCTGTGTTAGCTTCATTGTCTCGTCTTTAAAGGAGTAAAACTAAAATCTCGTAGGTTTTGTTTGTTGAGCTTTGGCTTGGAATCATTCTGTTGAGAAAAAACAGACAAAGCTGTCAGGAGGAGATTTACAGCCTTACAAACACTGAGCTCTTAATCTGCCTCACCGACAAAGTTGTAAACGTTGTATGGCCGGTAGTAGCATTAAAAGAATCACGTTTATGGGCATTGTTTCCAAAACAAAGTCCTGAAAAATTGTATTTGTACAAAGCTGCTGAAATCTATCCAAGGTCAAATTAAGAGAAATATTTTTCCTATATAGGGTTGTAAATTTTGTAGCAACCATGACAAAATAGCTTGTGCTTCTACTATTTTTCAGCATTGATGTTTGAGTTTACTGCCGTTTTATAATTTGGAATATGAATAATTTACTATGTGATGGACCAATTCATCAAAAATGTCCTACAGGAGTATGTAAATCTTATGAGGTCGGATGCCTGAGTTGACGTATTGTTTAAATGACCTGTGTTGTCACGTGGTTTGATTTCACAAATAAGACTAAAGTCTCCAAATCTGTGTAGAAATGTATTCTCAAATATTACATACCTCAGCATCTTGAATTTCACTTTTGGATGTGGGTCTGGAGCCTTTCTGTTCTTACAGAGCTTTTTAACAGTTTAAGGGATATGATTAAAGATTATGACACTTAAGCTGTCTGTATTATGCCTGGTGCACACTAGAAGATTTTCACAACTTTACTTGGATCATAGAATTAAGCAGTTTTTAATATTTGAATTACGAACGTGAATCGCACGTGACTTCAGAGAAAAGCAAACGGGGAGGTGGGCCGTCGTCGTCAGCTGGTTGTGTGAGCTACACATTAAACTCGTACTGTTGCCATAATTCCACCAGTTTGTTCTCTTTTCAACTGTTCACTCTCTTTCAGGAGACACAACGTTTGTGCCATGTTTCTGTTCTACACAACATCCGGTTGCCAACGGTGCCTGTTCGCTCTAATTAATTATTGCAAGTTTCTGCTTCATTTTCTGCCTTAACAAGTCAAGATGTCTGCTGCGGAAAATAAAAAAAAAGTCTATTCAAACTGTTAAAACATTGTTTTCTAGTGAGTATGAAATCTAAACTGTGTGCCTGTCATCGTAACCTTTATTAGTGGGAGTCTTTATTGTTGTGAGAAATAAAAGATCCCACAGATTTATGTGCAAAAGAAAACATTATCTTTTAGTGCCTGACAAAAGGACAAGGAGTCACATAAACTAGGCAAAAAATAGTCGTACAGTGGTGTGCTTCAGGGACGTGTAGGGGAGATCATCTTAAAAAACAAAGAAACTCTGGCATTCCTGTGAGGGGAAACAAATCTACAGGAAAAGTTTTGAATTTGAGGAGAGTCAAAGAGCGCATACTCATTCTACGCGACTGTAGTTTATTCTTTTATTCTTTTTTGCGGCAACACATTTCTTTTTTTAGTAAGAGCATTAGACAGCAAGGTCACAAAGCAATTCATCTTTGCCTTCCACTCCTCCTCTCTCTCCCCGTCTCCTCCTCTCATCATCATCTCGTCTCCTCCTTGACGTGACTAGTGACAGCACCCAACACCATAAAACTGCACACGTCACTGGAGCCATCAAGTGCCACCCACACGGCGCGCCGTCTGTGTGTGTAATAGTATTAAGGAGGTGGAGTGAAGGTGAAGGCTTCGGTATTGTCATGCCCATCTCTCCAGAGACTCACTTCTCTCGTTATATTACCGCTGCCCTTTAGATGAAAAGAGTGACGGGGGGAGAGGGAGTTTGGGAAGTTACCATACTCGTATTCCTCTGACATGCATATGAAGGTGATTGAACCGAAAGCCAACAGGGGAAGAGCAGGTGGAGCAAATAAAGACTGAAGTGGTAAATCGTGATTGAGGCGCTTGAGACGCAGCGCTGGAAAAAAAAATGAAGAGATCGGGAGACGGAAGGAGAAACTTCTGACAGCATTTCGGCCAAATTCCAAATAAGAATATTGCCGGTAGCCAGTCAAAATATCAAAAAATGTACTGTTTCAGACCATGAATAATGCAAATAAAACAAGTTCATATTCAAGTAATGTTTGAAGTCTTTCAGTCTTTCACATTGTTGTTGAGTGCTTTATTCCACTCCTGTAGCAAAAATGCAAGCAGCTCATCTTTGTTTGATGGTTTGTGACCACCCGTCTTCCTCTTAATCACATTCCAGAGGTTTTGTCCGGAAATTTAGAGTGCTCTCTCAATTTATTCCAGAACCCTATTTTGTCATGCTTTTGGGAGACCTGACCGAACGTTGTGACTTTCCTTCGCTTTAAAGAACAGCCTTCTCGCACAGCAAAAACAGTGAATAAAAAAATAAACAAATATGTGCACTCCTAAAGCTCTTTCAGGAAAATACCTGACTCAAAATGTACAGCTGTGACTGCGACAGGTTATGATCATTTTGGTTTCTGCATCACTTTCACCTCCCTCACCTCTTTCTACTTACTTTACTGGGAATGTACATCACTTCTCATGCACGCACTTAATCAGAATAATGGGCGAATCAGCACGGGTGTGAGCTCATCTAGTTTTAAACGTGAATATTGATGGACAGGCAGAAAGATAAGGCCAGATAAAGGGCAGCGTATGTTTGACAGTAAGGAAGACCCTCATCAGCGCTAATGGATGCTGTAGCAACCTGCTCCTTAATGAATGGTTTTATTATTTGTCACCGCTATGTGACTCGTATGTGTGTGTGTGTGTGTCTGTGATAGGAGCATTATGCTGGTCTTCACCCCATCCGTCTCGTCTCTGTTTCATAATTTGCTCTTACTTCGATAGGAAGGGTCACCTCCAGCTTTAGCGTGTGTGTGAAACAGGGTGAATGCGCGTGAAATGCGCGTGAGCGTTTGGCATAACTCATGTCCGACTTCATGACACATTCTTGGCTGCAACAGGAGATATTATGGTTCATCATCCTACGGTAGAGCAGTTAGTGTGTTTGTGTGTGTGTGAGTGAGGGAGAGCGGCGGTGTGAAAAGGGGAGACAGAGACAGCAATTTGCACCGTTTATGTTTGCCAGCCATAAATCGTTTGCATTCTATAACGCCGCTTGCGGGGATTTATCTATGCACGCTCTCTCAAAATGATCTTGTGTTTGTGTGTGTGTGTGTGTTTGTGTATGCAAGTCACTGATGCGTATTCTGTTTGAAATGGTCAGCTCACTTATGGTTTTACAGATAATGCTGCTTTTCTTTTTTCTTTTTCCTTTTTTCCTCCAAGTTTATTCAGTTAGACGATTCGCACCAAACATGTCCTACAGTCAAATATGTTTCCTTTGTTTTTTGCTTTTTGAAGCAGCACAAGTGGTGTTTTATAGTAGAATAAAACAACTTGAAATGTATGCAGCAGTTTTGCCCCTCAGGGCAGGAAACAAAAGAGGATACATTTTGAATATTATATTACATTAGTTTCATTTTATTGCGCCACAGTGGAGTTCACCAGCACAGCAGTAGGTGAGGCAATTGTGATCCAGGCTGTGCAGTTAATCATATTAAATATACAGTTGTCTGTATCTAAATTAAAGGTTTTTCGACACTAATTTATTACAAGGCCCCATGTGGGCTGTATTTTCAGTGTAAGAATAACAGCTAAAAGCTTAAAATAGCTGCTTCAAGAGGACTATCATATTCTTCAAGACCACAAAAATGACATAACATTATAATTTGTTTGGATACCAATTAGAGTCCGCCACAGCTAGTCTTTCTGGGGTCCACGATCTCAAAATACAATCGAAAAGCATACATGCGCAAAGTATCCCACCAAACAACGTCCAAAAGTCTGCACACGATGAACCACAAACAGCAGTGATTGTAAACGGTCATGTAGTACAGCTATGGTGTGTTTTTACATGTCTGTTAAAGAGTGTGAATTCTTGCTAATTCTCTAATCGTGTGAAGTGATTTGTTCCATTTGGATGATTCTCTGAAAATAACTGATTTTTTATTTTTTATTATTTTTGCCAAACCTTGGAGCAACAAAAATAGGTGGTGTCGGTTCTGATCAAACTGAACCACGGTTTGGTTCATTTCTGGCGTGAAAGCACTTTTTCTTTTTTTTTTTTGGATGATTAGGACGTTCTGATTAGTTACAGGAAATCGGCTTTACTTTCCCATCAGGCAGCACTTTCCAACAGGGAAGTGAAGCCTTGAGGCGCTCTACAAAACCACCAGACTCCCTCAAGAAAAGCAATTCTACCTCTGCAGAGCCACTGCCTCAGTCAGCCTGCAATGCCCGCTTTGTGTTATCGCGTGACTTCGGTGTTTTGACACATTCGTTCGGAGCCAAACTGACAAACAAGCTGAAAGATTGAGGCAGTGGATCTGCAAGGCAAAAATCCACACCTCTGACTAGAGGATGGGAACGCTGATTTATTCATGTTTTTTCATGACATGGAGGAGAGCCACTCTAAGTCTGGCAGGGTTCAGGATGGTTTTGAAACAGGAAGTGGAGTGTTTACCCATTTTCACTCGGAACATGCTGATTTGTATGCGCATTTTCCAACTCTTATATAGATTAGCACCAGTTTCATCACAGTTATATCATTCAGTTTGCATATCAAAACAACATGCATCAGAGCCTGTAAAAAAAAAAAAAAAAAAAAAAAAAAAAAAAAGCATTGAAATCTGAACGCATTTATTTTCATTACAACTGTGCAAACTTCACCTACTGATGGAGATTGTGTGAAGTGATGGAAAGCACCAAGAGAAAAGAAACACACTGGCACTACTGAAACATCAAATAAACCCAGTTCTTATTAGAGTTCCACCCTTAATTACAGTAGTAGAGTATGTTTGAGTTCACGTGGTTCAGCCAAGGTAAAATATTCAGAGAACAGACATAGCGATCCATCACGGCCAACCTACTGTTTACTAACCTCAGGGGCATACACACAACTGCCATAATTGATTTATCTACATTCTTTAATCACTGCAGCACTCACTTTCTGTCGCTGTAGCTCTGTGTATTGTTTCCCCTTTTAGTATGTTTGATGTCTACAGTAGCATTGATAACTATTTCTCTCAGATGTCTTTTTTCATTACCAGGCTAACCTTTTTGAAAATGCAATCACGCGGATCATCTTTAAAAAAAAAAAAATGCCACAGTCGTGATCGATCTCTCCAAAGACTCGCGACAAGAATGAGGATTTTTTTTAAGAGCAGCGAGCTTTAGTTTGAGAGACCGCAGTTCCTTGTGTTGGGATGAAAAAACAAAACAAAAAACAAACTCTGTTCATCTAAACGTCTGGATCTTTGCCCTTTCTTTTTTTTTTCCATTATGATTCTCCGTATTTCCTCTTGTCACGCATGTTTGCGATAGATCGTTGAAATTCTCTGTGTTCTTTGGGCACAGTTGACCTTCCCAACTCTCTTTATACCATCTCCTCTATAATCCTCCAAGACTTCTGATTAAAAGCTGAAGCAAAGAGAGAAGGAAGGCCCTCTCTTAAATATTCATGTTGTCGTTTTCAGACTTTCTCAGTTGACCATGAAATGTGGTCCTGGGATAACGTAACTGCAAACTCTCAAAAAGAAGAGCATAGTGTAAACAGTGGTGGAATGTATTTAAGTACTTTGACTTATGTTCTGTAATTAAATACAGATTTGAGATATTCGTACGTTGCTTGAGTGTTTCCATTTTGTGCAACTATCCTACTACACTACATCTCAGAGGCACATATTGTACTTTTTACTCCACTACATTTGACAGCTTTAGTTACTTTTCAGATGACAGTTTTTCATCCCCCTTCTTCTACCATGTTATCTCCACACGTCTTGATTTTGAATGTTTATGACAAACTGAAAGCGGGAAAACAACTCTTCATGAGTTGTTTTTGTGAGCTCATGAAGCGTTGACTTTAGATCTTATAGAATATGATGCACTGTTGTAGATTATACAACCAACAGGTTATAAAGTAGTGCAAATGAGCTCAACATTAAACATCTGCAGGAGTAAAATGTAACCTACACATGAATACAGCTGTAATTAGAACCCAAAAACACCATATATAGTAATAAAACACCGACAGGGGCCATTTTACTGCACAGTGACTACTTTGACTTTTCATACATGAAGAACCTTTGGCTGATGAGACTTATATACTTTTACTTTTAGAACTTTTGGTTGTAGTAGAGTATCTCCACAGTTTGGTATGAAGTGAGGGATCTGAATGACTTCCTCCACCACTGAAGTAAATGCACAAATATACAAAAACAAACCTGGTTGAAGAGAAAGATCTAAAGTGAAGTTAAAAAAAATATGCTTTTCCAGGTTGCAGTGACATGCTTTAACTGATTGAAAGGCCTTCACCAAAACCACGCTGTGCATTTCATTTCATGGTGCATTACCCTCAACCTCTTGGTGTGTGAATTATTGTGCATCTGTTTTTGGCGGTACAAAAGCAATCCCTTGTTCTTAGGTTTTTCCTGCTTGCGAAGCGTACGTCTTCTTTTGTGTCACGGAGCTAAATGAAGAGACAAAGAGACACATCAACAGATCTGCCTCAAATGCAGCTTTGCTATTAGTATTCCACTTGTCCCGCTCCGTGCTTTGTTGACTGGATCGTGTCGTGGTGTGAGTTTCGTGCCAATGGCGGCCAATTAAACAGAATCTGTTTCAGACGCAGATGGACGGCGACAAGACAGGCCGAGGCATTGAAACAAAGCAATCGCTGGGAGAGGGAAAATAAAATTCCTGAAAACAAGAAACACTGAATATGGCGCTGGAAATAAAATCTATAAGTAAGAGTGAGTGACAGCTGACAGGGAGTTGAATACACCTACGTATTTGGATTATTGGATGCTTGTGAAGTTGTTTGTCTCTCTAACCTTCACTGGCGAAGCAAAGTGGTGGCAGTTTGTATGACGGAATAAGCTGCAATATTTCAAATATCAAGCAGGGAAGAACCTCTGAGGAATGAAAAAGTCTGACATTTCAGTTAAAGGAAATGTCTCGTAATGTAAATTTAAAAAGATATCTTCAAATAAGTTAATAAGCAACATGTAAATGACAAAATGTGAAAAACAGTGATTTACACTTGCTGTTACAGTCCACAAATATTTCAAAATGTTTTATTCTTCACCCTGAAATAGCAGTTTGACAGATGCTCTCATTACAAGCAAAGTGAAACACTAGAAGACAGGAAAACGTGAAGTTTAAAAAAAGAAATATATGGCGCATTCAGCATCTCCATACATTTAATATTCCTGTTTTTTATTACTGCCTATGCGCTTATTTTTGCACGACTCTGCACACCGACCACAAATCCTTACAGCAAACCAACAAAACATTATACATCTCTTGGGAAAGCAAACATCTTTTAAAATTTACTGGGGGAAAAAAACCCATCACATTGCGCTTATTTTGACAGATATTGTGATATGAGTCACGATTTTAGTGGGAATGGTCATTTTTGCATTTCATTTTCACTGAAAAAAAGCATAAAAATGATGGTGTGATGGTGTGACAAGCATGTGTCCATAATTTGTAGACAGATCATTTATGATTTCTACATGATTCACCCAGCGACTAGAAATCTGTAGCAACGTATGATGTGACTCATTTCACCAAAAGAAAGAAGGACTATTTCAACGTAATATTAAACATTTTAATTATAGCAAAAATGTCTCTGAAATTAAAAAAAATATATATAAATTGGCCAAATGAGCATGTATGAGGCTCCTAAAACTTTTGGTGAACAGGTGACATGAGGCAATAAGACTTCATCCACATGCAATGAGTGTAAAGCCA
>JAPQRN010000011.1:1226376-1236803 GCA_037367275.1 Coranthus polyacanthus
ATAGTCACAATTGTATTTCCTCACACTCTAATGATAATTGTAGGTAAGTTTTGAATGTTTTAAAGTAGAAATATTACTTTACAAGTAATCCGCTGTTTCCATGGCATCTTTCTGGATATTCCCATAAGAATAAGAATAAAGTGTATACCACCACCGCACACCTCCTGACACTATGCAGCCTAGTATATTCTCTAGGGAAACATAATAATTCATATTTTATATGCTTTCTTTATTTCTATCTATATATTTTTTTTTTTTCCTTTTTTGTCATTTCAAAAGTTGGCTTCAAATTCACTTGACAGTTATATGGAAACACAGCTATTGATGTTGGGACTTGAGATTTCCTTGAGATGAAACAAATTAAAGGAGGGTGGAGAGCAGTGGAGGAGGGGGAAGAGGAGAGATATGAGGGATATGTAGGAAGGTGGCAGATTAAATGAAGCACACAGGCAAGAAAATAAAGGAGCGAATGAAGACGGAAGGGAAAAAGAAAGCCCTTGTAGACAGGTGAAAAGGCCAATTAGATACAGACACAGACAGCGAATAATGCTTAAAAAAGTGCAAATCGTCAAACTTGACACGAAAAGGAATAATGAAAGCAGCGGAATTTTAAACTGGCCGAGCAATACCAGCTTTAGTTTAGAACAGGTTTAAAAGGGTAGTGCGAAAACAAATACGGCGTGTGGAGTTATGGCTGGATGGAGGTTAAATGTGCATGTGCGTGTGCATTTATCACCATTCCCCTCACCTATTAACGTCAGCATCCATCAGCAGAGCCCTGACCTCCAACGCTACTGTGTTTAGATATACAGTAACTGAGCGTGTGTGTGAGGTTGTGTGTGTCGACGCCATCGTAAATCAATCACTCCCTCCTCCACTACAGGAAGTCCTTGCACAAAACAGTCTGTCCTTCTTGACTATGGGCAAAAAGGCTCAGTGATGTGTGCGATCTACAGCAAAACGGTCTCTTAAGTGTTCTCATTAGCAACGCCGGCCAGTTGTTTTTCCAAAGAACCACATGGGAACCACGTGTCGTCAGTCTTTTTAGCTTACATTTCATCAAACTTTTACTTTAACTACTGATAAAAGTCATCATGTCATGTTTCCAGTCGATTAATACTATACATGTAAAGTTTACCTTGTTGTTTGAACCATTTGTCGGTAGCACTTTACGGTACAGCTCGGCAATAACGCGGTAATAGTGTGGTAATAGTTTGGTAATACATAGGTAATAAAATAACATGCTCTTGTCAGGTGACCTGGAGTGCTTTTTGAAAGGTGCCTGTAAATAAAAGGTATTATTATTAATAAGGTTGTGATACCATGAAATTACCACGGTAATAGCCACGTCATAATTCCTGTACTAGCCAATGAAAATGCTTGGAAACAAAAATGGTAATTACATATTATAATGCTGAAATTCACTTTCCCTCATGTTCCAAATTTTCCCTTTTGCTTGAGGTTAATACTATAAAAATGATATGTTTGATGCTGTGTCACCTGGAAACACTCGCACTAGTTTCTGTGTAATGACTATGAATCAGGGCTGCAAAATGCAAAATGCAAAAAAAAAAAAAAATCAATTTAATTTCATGGCAATTTTAAGTTTAATTTTAAGTTTTGAGTTTAATTTTAGATTAAACCAAACAGCATAATGGCATAATGATTACCTAGAAACACTTGTGGTAGTTTTTGCATAATAACTATGAATCAGGGCGAAATGCAAATTTACCTTGATTAAAGAGCACTTTACACGACGCTTGTTCTGAATCAAACACCCTCGGCTTCTTGCTGTAGAAAGGGGGAGGTGGGTCTCAGTTTCTCAGTGCTCGTTTCTCAGTCAGAAAAGTTTCCATTAACGCCGCTAACACATTGGCAATTTTTGTTTGAGCGCAATTATACTGTAATCCTCAAATCAAGGTTAAAAAACACTGAACAAATGTAGGGTTTACAAACAGTGAACAGCAAGAAAGTGGTGTGCAGTAAATTCTGTCATTATCCGTGTTTTGTTGCACATGGGAAAGAGAGAAGCGAGTTGATACGTGGGTTACAAACTGCGATCTTTCACAACTCGATCCAAGACATTTTGATAGCTTCTGAGGAATATCAAAATGTCTTACACGCTTTTGGACCAATCACGCAGGAAATCACGCAAGGCTATCATCACGAGAAACAAAAGAAGAAGCAAAGCAAACAGAAGTTAAACAGAAGTTAAAAAGTTAGGTGAACTAACAACATGCCAGCTGCAGATGCAAAGCCGCCGCAAAGACGACGATGGCAGGATGTATTAGTCCGTTACCAAAATTGCAGTGTGAAAGCAAAACCAAGTGGACCAAATGCAAGAAAAAGCTGAATCTTACTTCAGACTTTCAGTCGCGAAAACAACCTTAAATTGAGACATTTTCATCAATTTAAACAGTTTTAGACGTTTGCCCCCTCGGCACCTCTCGCGCTCTCGTAGTATCCTTTGTATCGAGTAAGAGGTGGGCGGAAAAGGATGTAAGCGAGAGAGAGAGAGAGAGAGGGTGAAGAAAAAGAGGGAAGTGAGGGACGGAGATAAAAATATCTAGAGCAAGACCGAGAGAGCAAGATGTGTCACTCCCCCCCGAGTGTCTGCTTTTCAGTTCTTCTCCTCCACTTAAAATTTACTGGGAGGCATGGGGAGAGATGGATGGACTGAGAGAGGGAAAAAGCAAGCGAGATGGAGGAGTGTGTCACTGCCCACTCAAGGGCAAAGAGCACCTTGACAGCTTTTCTTGCAGAAAGCATGTCAGTCTCTTCTTCCCTCTCTCTCTCTCCAGTTTGTCTCTGTATTCCGATTTCTCTTCGAGCAAACTCGCTTTCTTTCGGGTTTTTAATTTAGAAGCAAAACTATCAGTATAGAAATCCGAAAACCAAACCATGAAAGCCGCTCGTCTTCACTTTGCTCGGGCTCTCTGCGTTGCGCTCAGTTGCCCGGTGTTCGCACACATTGCTGAGGTCTGCTGCCAGTTGGCTCAAGGAACGAGAGAAAGGCTTGATATTTCAATGACTGCGGTTTGATTAGTTTGAATGTTGCCCAATTTCATGATCTCCTGCCTGAATCCGAATGTGGAGTCCCAGCTCAGCTCTTCTGATGTTTCGTAGGGATTTTATTTTAAATTAAAGCGCTTCGTTGCTGCTTCAGCTTCACATTTCATACATCCAGGTGATGCTGTAAGTCAGTAATCTGATGCTCTCTCTTTTTTTTTTTCTTTAAGCAGAATAACATCCATCTTAGGGTTAGGTTGCTACAACAACTTTCTCTAAATGTAATCATTTTCACGCCAAAAGCTTACTGTTACTGTGATCATTTAAGTGTTTTCTCTGGGGCTTAAAAAACGTGTACAAGGCCTGTCTTACAATATCAAAAATGCATTTTGATGGGCCTGAAAACATAACTGTTTCTAATGCTGCAGAAACAAGTAAAATGGTGTCTTCAAAAGAGATAGGTGCCACTTTGTTTGCTGAGGTGGATGTTCAGTAGGTGTGGTATTTCATTCGATAACACACTACCAAGGAGCTCAAAGACATAACCAAGTCTTTGACCCAGCATGTCATCCATTTTGGCTTTAGTTTTGCCCCTGAACCATGACATGTGACGCTTCTATGGTTTGTTAAATCTTATGTCGAACATTTGTTTCTCTTGATGCACGATGGTGCTGCATTGCTGTTTCATCATTTATGGTATTTATGTCTTTTGTATTAACGATATCGATATCTGTTTTCACCCGCTGCCATTTTTCGTCTCTCCCGGAGCGTAAGCTTGGGCGACATTTAAAGGTTCAGGGTGTAAGATTTAGCAGAATCTAGTGGTGAAGTTGCAGACTGCAACCAACTGAACATAATGATATAAATACCCCTTGCCTCATCGTCCCATATGCTGGCCACTAAAAACCAGAAAGCCTGCTTGTTTTTTCCATTATTATATTATTATTATGATCATTGTCATTATTATCATTATTATCATCTGTTGTACACTCAAACGCTGGATGCCACCTGCCATAAAACGGAAAAAAGGAGAAAAAGGCGAAGTCTGTTCTGAGTTACTGTAGAAACATGGCAGCACAACATGGTGGATTCCTCGGAGGCTCCGCGCTCCTTCTGTAGATATAAACAGCTCATTCTAAGGTAACACAAATGCAAGCTCTTTATTCACGTCCATATTGAAAAGCAAAGAAAATGAAAACACCTGGACGGAAACATTCTGACAGATATTTTTGCCTGCATTTTTGACGGCCGTCACTCGACCGAAGAAAGTGCAAAACAGTGATGAAAAACTGCAGGACAGCACGAGTAACCCTTCAGTCAAAGTGACAATAATCTGGAGAGGCAGGTTCGTACAGGAGCGAATAAACTGAGCTTAAGCAGTGCAGAACAAAAATAATGAGGGATAGCAATTGGATTCCTATTAGTTACATATAGTGCAAAGAGTGCACAGGAACATGTCAATGTACTGACACTCTCCCCCACACAGATGCACAGCTGTAATCCATCTTAATACCTCAGGGTGTGAGTAGAGGGATCGAGGAGGATAACGGATCGTCTTTAAGCTCGACATAATCACAGCAACTAGGGATGATGTTCTTACTGCGTTTCCTAAAGACTGTTTGTGTGTGTGTGTGTGGGGGGGGGGGGGGGTGTAATGTGTGTTGTATAATTAAGAAAAAATGTAAGACGAAAAACGTTTCAATACACAGTGTGTTGAATATTGTTAAAGCCTGCTGTCTGTGTTGACAACAAGGGTAATGTCTGTTTTCGTCATTTGTATTCTGCAGGATGCATACATGCGTCTGATTAAAGACATATTGAGTCATTAACTTCACACACGCATGCACACACGCATGGATGCACGCATGAATTAATCTTCCTGTTGGATACGAATGGTAAGTATTTGCAGTAGAATTAGCATGAAAAAACCTTTAACCTTGCGGCTTGTGTGTGAATAGCAGCCGTCTCTGCAGTTTCAGTACACTGCAGATGCCGCACAAAGGCCTAAACGCTCACAAAGAAATGCGCCGCGCATGTACACACACTAGTCTCGTGAAAGTCATAAAAGTCACCCCTTTTATCCTTGGGGTTATTTGACAAAAAAAAAAAAAAAAAAAAAAAAAAGAGAAGCTTTCTTCAGGTTTGGAACAAATTGTACGAAACAAAAGCGCTCCTGCTCTCGCTCTCTCTCTCTCTCTCTTCCTCAAACACGCATTCATTGTGGAAATCCTTGCTTCCTTTTACTTGCTCACTGTTGATTATGTTATCACTGAATAAAACTTCTTACCTCACCGTGTCCTACATGTAAGTTTGCGTAAGCTGACATGTGCGTCATCTGTAGATTGTGTGGAGAAGTTCAACTTCACAAGGATTTGTATCTGTAATTGCATCAGGTCCCCATTTCAGTGACAACTACACAAATTTAAAATGTCAAAGCACAGACGGCTTTATCAGCAAAATGTGCTTTAAAGTGTCAAAAGTCCTCATGCAGACTGGCTCCTTTCACAGAGTTATATTGTTATAGAATATTATATTATTCTGTTTTTCTCACTGACAAATACATAGGAGGTGGAGCTAATTTTAGATAATTCTGCACCGTACCATACTTTTGCCTCGGAGATAGTCGTGTAGAAGTATAAAATGGAAATACCCAAGTAAAGTAGAAGTATCGCACATTTGTGCTTAACCACAGTAAGATTGTCATTGTATTTCCACACCTCAGAGCTTGTGTCGTCTGGTCCCAAGAAGATGATGGGTTTGTGAAACTGGAGCGTTTCCCCCACGTGGCAAACAAACAAAATTATCTGAGAATGTTCTTATTCGCACATTCACACCTGCCCAAACAAACTGCTCCAAGAGGTAAAACAAATGCATTTTGATTCTAATAGACTAAAGTCTGTGAAGACCCCCTCAAACTGGGGACAACAGAAACAATTATACGGGAGGTTTGAGGCACTGGATGCAGGGGAGTTGGTCAAGTTACACTGGCATTCAGTTGTTTTAACTCAGTATTAGCTCTAAGTTGCCCCTGTTCCCAGTTTTTCTTGAATGTGTCGCAGCCTGAATGTGAGGAATGGGTGTGTATTTACAAATAAATACATAGAAAGTAATATAGCAAATAATAAATGCGGTTGGCCAGACAAAACATGAAACACGTGTTCATACCGGCTACAATGAAATACAAGTCAAAGTCAATTTTAATATCGCTGCATTCTTTTTTTAAGTTGTGTTTTCCATACATTTTCTGACTAGTTCTTGTCTGGGGTTATACTTGGAAAAGAGAAGCTATTTAAACATGATGTTATTTAGTTAGTTAATTAGATTATTTCAGTCTCTATTGGAATTGATCAACAACAGAAATCAACAAGACACTAAATTACATGGAAAACAAAACAATATTGACTGAAAAGGTGTAGGCTGAAGCCGTAGCTTATTACACCTACCATTTTTTAACTTTACATGTTAAAGCAAAAACAGCTCCCTGGGTTAAAGCAACCCTGAAGCAAAAACAAAGGATGTTTTGTTTTTTTTCCCCTTCTCATAAGTAGTAAAAATAAAATAAAAGAGACGTTAGAGTGTTTTGTACGGCAAACATTCAATGTGCTCATACATCACTTTCATATTTGTTCAACACAATAGGTCATGTATGGAAACGCATTAGAGGTAAAAATGACAGTGGATTTTTAAAGGCTGATAAGATAAGATAAGTTTGCAGCGGGAAGAAGATGACAGCCGATTAATCAGCAAAGTGTAATTAACTTTTACTGTATCAGACTGAACATCTAAGTCAAGGTAATAAAGGAATACATCAAAACTCAAAGTAATTAATCAATAAAAGTGGAACTAAACATCAAATTAACCATAAAAAAATCCTAGGAAGCATAAAGTTAAATAATATGAGCTATTTTCACTATTGGTATTTTAACGGAGTGCGAAGCAAATAGTCACGCGGCTGTTCGGCTATTTTTACCCAAGCACACACACACAAAACTGTTTTTATTTTCAGTATTTATTACGATCACACTGAAATGCAGGCAGAGTTTAGATCAACATTTAAATCAGAGGCCTTGTGGCGTGTCAACAATGCCCCCCAACTGTGAAGCACCAGCCTCCACTAGTTACGGAGTAAATTTACTGAGTCACATTCCACCAGCGGATGAGCAATATGTGCTTACAGGCAAAATTCCTCTTAATAGTAACAACATGGATTTAGTTTCGATGTTTGATGTTTTGGCCATCATTCCTGTATACTCTGGAAACACGACAGCATGACAGCAAGAAATCAGACGAGAAATGAAACGAATTTTTACACGAATCCCAATCCAAAGTCACTTGGAAGAGAAACCTGTCGTCGTACAACACTGCAAACATCCATCAGTTTACACGTATATACAGTATGCTCATTTGTGTGTGCAAGTAGGTGATTACCGTTTGGCGTCGTCCCCAAAGTCTTTACGTAATGTTTCATTACCATTAAACCTATTGAGCCCTAACAGATGTAGAATCCTTGACCCCATAGCAGTTATAGGTTTATCTGGAACATGCTGCTGGAACATAACAGACGGAACAACGAATATATAAATACTGCAAAAAATAGAAATAATAAAGACTAGAACATAGAAAAGGACAGCTATTAAAAGTGTTTTCATCCCGTTTTGTTATCTTTTATCTGCATCACATAAACTGGCTGATAAAGTATCTGTCTACGTGTCCGTCTGTCGATCGTGAGGGACTGATGGACGTGTTTGCAGTCTATTAATGTCCTTTTGTATTGCAGAATTAGTTTTTTCTTAACACTGACTCTTTGCCAAACTCACCCACTGTGTAATTCAATTCAGTGTGGTTTGCTTTCAAGCAGAAATGTTCAATATTTCATTTGGCTTCCAGCGCCTCATTCTGCGTGATTAGACAGTTTCAGCTGCCTGTGCGGTTTAATCAAAAGCTCATGTTTACGTGATTGGATCAGTACTGCATGTGTGTGTGTGTGTGTGTGTTTGTGTGTGTGTGAGTGACATCTATAAGTATGTATTTAACAGTCAAGTCACAAAATCTAAGATTACGATAAAAAAATTTAAAAAAAAAACACAAAGGCATAAGAAGATAATAAGAAGAGATTTGAGCTCTATGTCCAGAGCTGAATGCATGTATTTGTGATCCAAACAGAACACACAACCGACATGTAAAACCCAGCTCTGCTCTTTCACCTGGGCTGTGAGGATACAGTGGCCAGAAGAACATAGACTGGCGGGCTGGATAAATTGCTCCTGGAACGTCAAAGGCTAATTTTGGATGATTTCCTGTCAGCACAAATGGAAAAGTACATAGATGTCTTTGTATTTTAACTGCAAAAAAATGGTATTGGTGTTGCTGCTGCTCTAAAGAGTGAAAGAGGGAAAGGAGGTAAAGGACCAGAGGATTTCTGGAGTGAACGAAAGGCTCATGGTGATAAAACCACCTCTGACACTTTAAGCCATAAAGTATAAGCCAGTGAAGTGGGGCTTGAAGGGTCTCACATGCACACACACAGTTGGCCAAAAATGTCCATTTTTAAAGAAACCTAATATTATGAAAATAGGTTAATGCGCCTTTTAATGAAGATGTGACGGCCTGTAGAGGAAAAAAGTATTTTACTGAAAGTAATAAAGCGAGAAAAAAAACAAACTCTGAATGTCAGATGAAGAGCTCCCTGATTAGAGGAGCTGACAGAACAGCCGATGCAATGAGAGTCAACTAACCGTTTATTATGGGCATTAGCTGCACATCTAGGGCACGTATTTGACGACTGAGGTAGCTCTTATGAAAAAGCTCCCTTGTATAAACACCCAAACATCTGTGCGCGCACACACACAAAGACACATGATGTACCTAAGCCACAACTGGACACCATCTGGTCCATACTACAGCGGGGGAAAGTCATGTATTTACATTCCACGACGGAAAGCCGTGTTTTATGGGAATTACGGGCACAGTAGGAGCGCCTCTTTGACCAACTGCATTGTTCAGGTTAATCTGGTTTATTTTTATGCTGCAGTTTTGTTCCGTTTCGTCCCATGTATTGCACTTTGTGCAATATCAAATATGCTTTGACGAGGTGCTGTGTTTGGAGCACAGGAACATACGGCAACGTGCATTTAACCCTCAAGTCTCCTTGAGGGTTAAATGCAGTGTGTAATTTCTGCCGCTAAGGATCTCTCGATTAAAACAATAATAAATGACATGATGAGTAGCAGATGATGTCGTAAAGTAGTGCGCAATCATGGGAGTTATTTTCACCACCGTTGCTGATGAAAATATTATTCATATTATGTTTATTGATGTATATTCACGTTGTTGATGAATGGTCATTTTAGAAAAGGGGATATGACATAGTACACAAGTGAACAAAATACATGCCTTGTTATTTTTAGATGTTTTAATGACCAACTAATTGAGGTAAAACAGTTTCCAAAAAGGTGTACACCCCCGTTAAATTCTTGCCTGGCGCGGATCCTAAAATCGATCGCAGTTTCGGATTCTTACGTGGGTTTTCCTCAGGCTTTCACAAACTGCTCCAGGTCCAGAGTGTAGACACCATCCTTTATTTTACTACCAACAAGTCTACTCCCATAACATACAATTCATTGATGACCAAAATGAAAGACATCCTGGTTCTTAAAGCACCTCCGCACCCGCCTTCCAGCCTCATTTAGCTCGTATTCCCCCCAACATTTGGAATCTTTCTATCACGGAACGGTATCTGGAATGATACCAAATACAGTACATCGCTGGATATTTTTTTAATATCGTTTTTTTTTTTTTTTTCTCCCTGATGTATTTATTTCCAATTTTCGACCACCAAAAGAAGTTGGGAGCTGGCTGACAGAGAAGAGTGTAGCACAATTCACACCGTAGTATTATAATATTCATAGGAGTCACCAAACACATATTTTACTGTCCCTTCAATCTCACGCCTCCACCATATTTCTTTTCCCTTTTTCTTTCTCATTTTTGCACATGTTCTCTCTAGTGTGAAATCAACTCATCCAACAGTCTCTTTCATTTTCCACAGTGTTACTTACAATATAGTTCCCACAGGGACCGCTGCCTTTATTACTCCCACAATACCGAACAGGAAAAGTACTGATTGCTTTGGTTGGACTCTTGTCAGGGTGTTTCATTCCCTAAAATGAATTTGATAAATGACAGTGGATAAAGAAGTCGCCATGTTTAAATTAAAACTTTAAAGATTTAAAGTCCACGAACACCCACTGAGGTGCTTTCAGTCAGTCTACATGATTAAAGCTCCTCTCGGGTTGGAGTTAAGTGGAGCTTTAGGGGAATAAGGAGGCGTTACCGACTCAACCTACCGATAAAAATGATAGAGGTGCATGTTATGCCGCTGTAACGAGTACCTGAAAGATGTCAGTCAAGTTACGTCC
>JAPQRN010000011.1:1236903-1254809 GCA_037367275.1 Coranthus polyacanthus
GAAACGGTAAAAACTCACTCGCCAGTAAACGAGTTCATCTGGAACTAAAATCTTGGCATATTGTCACAGTGAACGCGTTGGCAAGCAGTTGCCTGTTTAAAAATCCATTAGGTGTAGAGTGACAGCAGTATTAATTTAGGCACATTTCACTGTCCACCTGATGCTACAAGCCCAGTGTTTTCTCTTCTTTCCGCTGTCTCTTTCAACGTCTTCATATCTGGCTCCTTAGACCGTTTTCTGGTTCTTGGCGGGTGGCTTGCGATGCAAATCAGCGCCTTTCGGATGAAAAGTTCCCTTAAAGATCCAATATGTAAGATGTCCGCCCTAAAATATCTAAAACCAATTAGGCCCATGATGTATATTTTGTTGCACTGTGCACTTACATGTTAGGGAGAGATTGATATCATAAAATGTATGCAACAAGCCACGGAGCTAATATGTACCGCAACGCTATGTTTTATAGCCGACTTATCTTATTTGTAGCTCGTCCGTAAACATGACTTCTGTGACATCGCGTAGGCTCCCATCAGCAAACTCCCATGATCCCACACTACTTCACAATGTCATCAAACTGTGTCTTTTCTTATCATTTTGAGCGAGAGCACAAAGGACATACTGTGCGTTTAAGTCAAACAAGTAAAAAAAAAAGATGGGGTTTAGTCAATATTTTATATGCAGTCGATCAAAGTCAAGATCTTCAAGCAGTTTCTAGAAACGTAGTACAAGCCGACCAGAGGTTGGTTTGGTTGGAGCAGACACTTCAATACACTCCTAAGAACAACCTTTGGCTCCTTGATTCCTTCAGGAGCCTGTAGTTAAGAGGGACATTGTTTGAGCAGAACATAAATCAAGGAGAAAACCCATTTCAAAAAACCACTTTGAGTGGGTAAAAGTTTCTATCTGATTGCCTGTATTTCACTGAGCCGCTCTGCCCTGCGCTGCCAGCACCAATTGTTGTATCGCTTATGGTGTTGCTGTTGACACATCAACTCTGCTTTAATGGAATTTTTGACAGCAGCACAGAGGGGAATATGGACACACACACACACACACAAACTCAAACATGAATACAGTACACACACCTTCAAAAGAGTTGCCACAGAACAGACAGTATTTTGTGCACGTACGCACATATAGAAGTTGTTGTTTTTTTTTTTACCCTTCAAACTTGGATGGTTGTAACTTTTAATCAAAGTAAAAATAAAAGTCAGTTTCAGCTGTTGTTTTTTTTTTGGGGGGTAAAGACAATGATAGATGACAAATTGTAACCCTAAGTCAACCCTCACGCAGCTTTAACTGTGGCTCTTTTGCACATTTTAACATAGTCTGTCGGGTGGAGCGCTCATCATCATTTTATAGACCAACAAATGTGCAAACACTAGAGGTGTAAGTCTCAAGCCCGGGCTATGGAGTCCTGAGTCAATTCTCGGTCCAATTCAGTTCAACATTCTAACTCTAACCTGTCATAATAATAAATACCATAATGCAATGCAGCTCTGTTTCAGTATAAACAGTCTACATGTAGAAGCAGTTCACTAATATGCAAGACTAATATGCAAGACCATTTTAACTGTTGAACAGTTAAAATGGTCAAAGCCACATAGGGTGGAGAGGGTTCTGACAGCGAGCCCGGTCATTCTGGAGCTTGGACTTTGTTTCCGGGTTTCTGTAGTGAAGACTGATGGAATGAAAGCAGCGCATGAAGGAGAACGTCACGGTGCTCTCTTAAGTCGAGACCGGGGGAAAATATCAAGCCATCCAGAAGTGCAAGCAGAGTCACAAGCCACCAGCCAGATGTAATTGGACGGACTTACGACCAATCAGAACAATGACACATGGGGACTTCAAGCCAGCTGGTAAATGAAACTCACCAAAGCAGTCACTGATGGTAGAGTCCAAGTCGAGCTGCAAAAGTCTTTTATGATTTCAAGTCAAGTAAAGTCTACAATCTGCAAATCTTCAAGTCTGCAGATCCTCCCTTTCTTATTCATGTCTTTGCCTGGTCTAGTTTTTCATTTTCATCACTCTGGCTTTTGATCAGCATGCGCTCATAAAAGTCAGAAAACATTTTAGCTCCATACAGTAGAGCCAAATGTCCCATTTGTTTATCAAATGAACGATAAATTCCCATGTAAATTTAAATCTTCCACCAGCATTTGAAATTCTCTCCGGGTGTCGATATGTTTTTCATTTAGGGATCGTAACATTTCAAACGAGCAGCGCAAGATGATAAAATGATGGCATTTTATCAGTATATGGCAAAAAACGGCATTAACATTCAGCTGAAGCAGAAGTTGTTTTTGTCAATGAATAAATTATATGATAAATGTAAATGGAAGTGCTGGTGTTAAATAAATTATGATGATTGCTCAGAGCACGCCGCTTCGCCAATGGATCAGTTAATTACCAACCAGTTTAAAAAAAAAAAAAAAAAAAAAAAAAAAAAAAAAAAACGCCTGAAATACTTTTTTGAAATATTAAATGTCCTCAACAACTTCCAGAAATGTTGAACCTGCTGCTGCAAGCATACGCGCAGTAAGTCTTCTCAGTGTACTCTCTCAGTCAGTGGATTACCATATCTGCACCTCTCTGTTTCAACAATGCATTAGCATCCTAAAGCACAAAAACAATTTGCCGTATGGTAAGAGATTATCATAATGTACCTTTTCTACGCTTTCCTCCCTGGTCTCAAGCCAGCTCATGAAAACAGTCCTGAGTTGCATTTTCTTTCTCGACATGTCTAAAGTTCGCTCTCCCGTCTCGTTCTTTGCGTGGCCTAAATAATCTCTTTCAACAGCAAGGTTTATAAGACTCCTATTTAATTCCTCCATCCCTTTGTGTTTCATTTACTCTTTACAGTAGGTCTCTCTCCATCTTTCCCTTCTCTCTGTATCTCTCTCTCTGTCAGTTGAATGATAGCGGGTGATAAATGTATTCTGGGTCTGTTTCTGGTTAATAGCCAAGAGGCTTCTCAGGAAACATAATGAGTTTCTTCTTCGGAAGTGTGTGTGTGTGTGTGTAATGCATGGGTGAGCGGTTATACGTTCCAATTTGCGGAGTGTGTGCTGATTTTTTCTCTTTTTTTTTGTACAAGTCGAGCTGATGAAAAATGCTCTGTTTTCATTACCTCACTTATCAACTCTGAGTGACACTTTCCCATTTCTCTCCACGTCCCTCCGCTCACGTCTTACCTCCCTTCTTTTTGTCTACCCCATCATTTCTATCTGTGGGTTCAAGATTAGAAATTGCACGGTGGGACTCACGCTGTATACGCTTAAAGACACCCGTTAAGCAATGATATGTCATTGTCCAGTTCACCGAGAGACCGCGCTTGCGGCAAATTCGCGGCTGTGATGTTGTCACTTTGCTCATTTAATTAAGCTGAGTTCAGTGGATTCTGTTGTTTCTTGTTGAAGGTGTTCATTCTTCTGATTCCTTTTGAGATACAGTACAATGTAGACGAATATCCTGGAGATTTTAACATCCCCAGGTCACCCATTTTAGCGCTGGGGCTACATTTGAGCCATGTTTAGATAGTGTTTCATCCACGTTAAACAGAGAAACTAGAAGATGTTCCCTTAACGAAGTCTTTTGGCCCTATACTTCTGCTGTTAGAAGCCCAACCCTAACTCTAGTTTGAGGTTACAGTTCTATGAAATATTTTTTTTTTTTTTTCATCAGATGCAGTTTGCCCTGCTAGAAATTCAAATGATCAAAGTTTTATTTTACTCCCAGTGCTTTAAGAGACTTCTCATCTATGAAAGCTTAAAAAGCTGCAGGTTAAGAGTTCGCAGAGCAGCAGAGAAATCAACCTGACCACGACTCACGTTTTTGACATGAAAGCTGAAATGAAGTGCTCACTAGCCCTCATAAAATCCTCTACGCTTTCGTGGCAAGTGGGCAAACTCCAAATTTTGACATTTAGTGTAACCAAGAGCTCCTTTCGAGTGCCGTTTCTAGAGCCTAAGCCCTTGGATACACCGAACATGTGACGCATGTGGACCATTCACGGAGCAGCCGCTGCAGCATCAATGAAACCGGCTCCACCAGGCAGGAGAGCAACAACAGTGGTGCGTATGCTCCACGAAGATCCGCTCCGCAAATGTTACATTTTTTGGTTTCTGGGTCTTGATCACCCTGTCACCATTGCCTGTTAGCGTTTTGCGTGACATGCCTACGTCCTGTCGTTACCGCCTGCATGGGCTGAGCCTCCCTGTACTTGACATCGATTGGTGAATGCGTCCGACGTTGGCGTGTTTTCAGTTCAGCAGGTGGTATATATACTGCTCCCGGAGTTTCTTCATCTCCGTGTGTCATTGCTGTCCCATCCTCTCATAACCTCTCATCTTATAGAATACAAAATACAACATGTTTCTCTTTTTCAAGTTGACTTTTTAATACCTTGCTGGGACATATTTCTACTAAAAACGTCGTCTTCTCCTCTAACCATGTCCTACACAAGGATATTTGCACGTTCTAATCACATATGTATGATTAGAACATTTTTCGTTGTCTCTTTCTTATTCTTTTTTTCTCTTTCTTCTTTTGTCTAAGGCCTGACAATGACCTGCCTTAAATTCCTGTAAGTCCAAGCCATCGAAACGTTTTCCCTCAAAGAGTTTTCTTTTTCTTTTAATAACCTTTTAAAAGTACCTCTCCCCGTGTACTACCTGCTCATTTGTTCTTCTTTTTCATCTTCTTTTGTTTAATGCCTGCCTGAACTTCCTGTAATTGGTTCCAAAAGTCCTAACCGTCCAAAAAAAAAAAAAAAAAAAAAAAGTTTTCACACTATAGAAACAAATCAGACCATGGTTCAGTTCGACCTGCGCTGAGACCGACTCTCTTTGTCAGATCAAGGTTCGACGGTTTGATCCGAACCATGGTCCAGGGGAGCTTTTTTGCATCTCCAATCTTGGTTTGGCTCAAACCAAACAACTTAGGCGTAAGCTAAGTTTGAATTTCTGCTGCCACTATGTTATATGTTTTGGTGGATTTGATAGACACTTCCTTATCCTGGGGGAAATCCACATGCCGTAGAAGCAATGTACAACCAAGACACAAAAACAGGTGTAAAACAAACAAGATAAATAATTCAACCCCAGAGAGATGAATAAACCGCAGATTTACAAAACCACACACAGTATGTAGACGGCTCTGTTCCTTCCTTACTCTCCTTCCTTATTTCACTTTGTGTTACTTTCCTCTTAACGGTAAAACATCGTCAGTGCTCCATTAATATTCTTATTCTACACTGTCTTCTTTTACTCTGGAGTGCATTCATTCTCTCCCATCCATTCATCTCCCTCTCCCTCTCTCTGTCTCCGTGGCTTTGTCATCATCTCTCATTTGTATCCTTTGAATCTTTGACTTGTACACTCTCCCGCTTTCTCTTTCCCCTCTGTCTGTCTGCCCGCGGCGCTTAAAGGCTCGTCTTTCTCCTCCTCTTTGGCTTTGTATGCGGCTGAGTGTGCACTGTGTATAATCTCGAGCCCCTCGCCTGATTTAAGGAACGCTCTGTTCTGTTCTCCATTGTGTCTCAGAGCGAACGCGCCGCGATCTGTTATCTGTCTGCCCAATTTTACACACCGCGCTGTCATGCCGTCGACGCGCCGACGTGCCCGCACGCACAGACACGCAAACAGCGCGACATACACACCTCCAGAGCATCTGCATCTTATTCACTTAGCTGCACTTAGTACACACTACTTTGTCTTCTTTTCTTTCTTTTCCCATCCTTCTCTCTCATGCCCCTTCATAGGAGTTGACAGAAATAATATATCCGAGGCAGTATTTACTCATCCATCCCCCTCTTTGTCTGCCACGCACACATATACACACACACTCAAGCAGATGGAAGGATTATGCGGTATCACATTAGCAGTGCAGCTCTGTGTTAATGGCCTTTACATCATCATCAGAGACTAAACTTTGCTGTTTTGAATCCTTGAACACGTTTAACCTTCTGTCTCTCCTTTCTCTCTCACTTTTTTTGGTTTTTTTTCCTCCTGAGCCAACGAACCAAACACCGATCCAACAGGGTGCTTTTGAAAATGCCCTTTTTTTTTTTTTTGCTTTGCACTAACAATATTTTAAACAATCTGTCCCTGTTCAACAACCTTAAACACCAAGAATTTTAGAAAGCGTGTTCAGGGTTTTGCAGAATTATCTAATATCACTGTTCTTGTCTGTGCTGGGGTGATTTTGCAAATTGAATGTGTCCATAAAATGCAACTAGTTTCTGTTTTTATTTCCTTTCGGTTTGAGTCAGTAAATATATTGGTTTGCCCGTTTATTAGAAACATAGTTGCACAAATCAAAACTTTCCCCTGTCTCATTTCCTCTTACTATGTGAGCACAATAAGTCTGATGTTGACTTTCCCTCTGTGGCCTAATGAAAAGTTATGACACCGCAGCTCCACGTTTTGCCAGCTTTGTTTCTCACTCGCTATCCCTCTTCTCATTAACTCTGTATTTGTTGTGCCTCCTAGCTGAACATCTCTATATAGCTAACTTCCACAGTTCTTCGTTCATTTTTGGCATATGAATGAGGCGCAAAAAAAAAAAGACTACATTAGCAGATTTATTAGTTAAAGCTGAAAATTGAAATGGTTGAATGTATTATTTTAATTAAGTTCAAAGCCCTTTACCTTCTGGAGTCATAAATAATACAGCAATGGCTGCAAGCTGTCTTTAAATGATGGTGTAAATACACAAAATACTCAATTAAACTTTTCCTTCTCAAGACAACAGCCCTGCAGCATTAGCATTTTGTGTATGATTTTAGCCTTTCATGGTTTATTTTTAGTTCTAGGTTCTACCATCTATCCTTACTAATGTGCTTTGAGCTACATTTTTCAGAATAATAATGTGTGCCAGTTTTTGTTTTTTTTAAATAAGGAGCTCACTGACTATTCGTGTCCTATGACTTAACTTTGTGCTCTTTTTCTTCTGTCTCTTCGCGTGTTTTTTTTTTTGTTCTTTTTTTTCTCATATCTGCCTGTCTAAAAACTGCAATAGCCATAAACTACACCGAGTCCATCCGTCTTGTTCCTGTAATGGCACTCCATCTGTGCAGTCCATTAGGTGGCCCCGTGGCTTAGTGCCTGCGCTGATGAAAATGACCCCAGTGACAGTCAAACACAATCCATGTTGAACCTGCTCCTCTGAGCGCAGCTTTGTTTTGTTTTTTTTTTGGTTTTTTTTTTTATGTCAGTGTCAGATACTGTCACGGTGACCCATCGGGGCATTTTTCGGTATGAGATTGTCACTATCATCCTGCAATACAAATCCCTAGTGTCGGTGCGTTTGTTCATGCTCTTCGCCTTTGATTGATGGCTTCGTGGCCAAATACATAACGCACCAAACACTAACGTACTGTGCTACACCAGTTCATTGTAAGGTGGCTGTCAAGGCTAAGACATAAAGTCTTGGTTAGATTTGTTAAAATAACTCAAGCCGAAATGTTAGGTGAAGTTAGACTGAATCTTTTCCTCTATATCATTAAATAGGTGTCATTTTATGTCATTTTTGTTAGTTATCAAGCCTTTCATTTGATTATGTATTGTAGCATCTAAGTATGGTTTGCAGAGGTGGAATTAAGTGCTTAAGTATCCATTTGAGGTTCTTTACTCGAGTATTTCAATTTTCTGCTACTTTTACTTCTACTCCACTACATCTCAGAGGTATATATTGTACTTTTCACTCCACTACATATGTGTGACAGCTTTAGTTACTTTTCAGATATAGTTTTTCATCCGCTTCCTGTCCAGTGAAACCCATGTAAGTCCAGAGTGTGTTGATTGTGAATATTTGTGATGAACTGAAGGATGAAGCGTTCCTTTATGGATTGAGTTTAAAAATCTCCTTCTTCTTAAGATAAATAAACTCTTGGATTCGCTGGAAAATGCACAACAAAGCTGGAAATCGGGCCTTTTTAGATTAAACTAAAGTAGTTAAAATGACAACCTTAAGCATGTACAGCAGTAAAATGAATCCAAAAACGCCATATATGATTGTAAAACACTGAACATTTTACTGCACAATGACTGCTTTGACTTTTCATACTTTACAGACATTTTGCTAATAATACGTAGATTCTTTTACTTAAAAATAAAGGTTTGTAGAACTTTGTTGTGGTGGAGTATTTTCACGGTGTGGTATTACTACTCTTAATACTTCTTCCACCAGTAATGGTTTATTATGATCTGAAACAGAAACAAAGCACGTTCTATATCTTCAAATTCAAGTAAATATTCAATATTTTCCCATCCAAGGTACAGTTGGTTTGCATATTTACATTTTTATTATTTTTCACTATTCTAATCACACTTACGGAACTTCTGTTATTCAATACTTTTATACTGTTGCAATATCATTGTTTTCATTTGTAAACTCGACATTTCATTACCTTAATTTGGCCGTTGAGTGTTTTTACACTTTGCTCATTATCTGAGATTCTTCCCCATCGTACACTCGTTTTGCTCAGTGCTACAGTAATAAAGTTTTAAAGCAGGGATAATTTAATCGAAACCATGTGATTGTGGGTTGTTTTTTTTTTTTATCCACTGTCTGTGTGTTGGATGTAAGAACTGAAGATTGATGCTACATTCGCTTGTGCTATTGTTGTGTGGGTGAGTGTGGGAGTCATCGTGGTTTATGGAGGTGTTCAGTCACTTTTACCTCAGTTTTGATCTGAAATGCTTTTTTTTTTTTCTATCTCTCTCTCTCTCTCTCTCTCTCTCCCGCTCTCTTTTCTCTGCAGGCAGATGGATGATGCTGATCCCTCACTCCGGAGGTATGGAGTGACAGATGACAGAGGGATTTATACAGCAAGAGAGCGAGAGAAACAGGGAGGTAACGACTGAAAGGGTCACTGCCTCCGGTACCAGAAAACAGCGGAAAAGGTCAAGTACATCAATCGGGAGGCGCGGGGAGAAGTAAGTGACCAGATTTGTAGATAGCAGGATGACAGAAATGCTCACCTTTTCTTACATTCTCTCTCTCATTTCTTTCTTTCTCACTCTTTCTTTTTTAAATTTTTTTGTCTTTGGCCGCACCCCGAGTTTCTTCTCACTGCTGCCCTTTGCGTTTTCGCTTATTCTTCGTCAGTCACTGTGTCTTTCTCCACAGTCATCCCTCTGTGAATCGCACACATTTCCACCTGCAGTGGCTGGTCAGTATTTCTATCTAAAGGAGCCTCAAATTTGTATCTGCAATGCAGCATTGCACTTTCTCAAGACTTTTTTTTTTTTTTCAGTATTGCTGTCTTATCTTATCTTTGAGACATGTGGCTGAAGAAGATATGCTTCTTGAGCACTTTGTTAGACCGCAACAGTAACTCAGAATACAGACGGTACTATTTAAATTTTAATTCATACTACGCTGTGTCTTTCCCCCCCCTACCACGCAGGAAGTAATCAGTTTTATGCTGCGCCGACTGCAGTTATCGTGAGTAACAGCCAATCAGAGTAAGAACTGAAAAGCAGTGAATCAGATTTTATGGGGCTGTAGTTCTGTTACCTGATGTTTACAGTGAGGATACTAAAAGCAAATTCAAAGAGTGCACAAATCCACAGTGTTACCGCCTGTCTGTAAGCCTGGTTTTGATGGTTCTTTGCTGTCCGGTCTTTCTCCAATAACTCCCACCGTCAGTTTCAATGGCAACACTCGAGCATCTTCATGTGCTTTTCTTCACTTTTTTTTGGGAACTGCTTGATTCTGACTCTGAGTATTCCCAGTCGCTCAGAGCGCTATCCATTATAACTCTCTTTGTTTCCATCCAGGATAAACTAGAGTGGCTGGTTTAGCAAACTAGTCTTTTTTTTCCTCGGTAATTAGCGAGTCATTGGGTTAACAGCAGGCTTCAGGCTTCATGTCCTATTGAAGATTATCTGGCACAAGTAAATACAAACTTACACAAACTTCAGATGGGTACAAACAAAACCGCTCTCACTTTAGCTTGTTCACTCTCTTCTCTCATTACAGCATTTTTTCATTCGATAAATCTTTTTTTTCCTCTGAGCATGCACGTGACTAAGTTCACACGGGCCAGTACACAGGATCATTTACCCTTTTAACAATTTACCCATGAACTTGACATCTTAAATACAATGGAAATGCATGAATTGGAATATTTTTAACACTATTTATATAGTATCTATATATATATAAATATATCAGATCACGGAGAAACGAAATGAAGTAGAATGTGATAAAACCAAAGATTATCAAGAGAGAGAGAAAATATACAACAATCAAACATATCAAAAGTCATTATAAAAATATTATATAATGTACGAGTTCTATCTGTAATGTTTAAAATGCCATCGCGATCTGTAAGATAAAACCGTGTGTCTATGGATATAAAGTCTACACTCTTTAAATGTTAAGCTTCAAACTAAAAATGTTTAGCGTTTGCCTTTGTAGGACAGTTTAATAGGAATAAAATCCCTCCATGCCATTTCCCTGCAAACCCCTCCTCTGTTTTATCTCAGCGAGCAGAAATGGCTTAAACAAACATAAGTGCAGCAGCAATTTGTCCCTGCGGTGCAAAGTTGCGGCGAAAAGCAAGCAAACCGGCGGCGGCGACATCTGTGCCTTAACTAGGCCTCGGCGGCACGATCCTTGGTGAGTCTCCAGCCGTATCTGTAACTCGCTCCAGCAAGTGGTGTGGAAAATGTTTCTACAGTCACAACACCAATTATAGTCCACAGATGATGGGATTGGTTAACTGAGACAAGCATGCGCTCTCTCCCCAGGCAGGCATCTAATCTTTGGTTCGAACGTAATGAACTGTGTGTTCCATGCCATGTTGAAGGTTAAAACTTGATGACTGCGGAGAAAAAAAAAACACAATTATTGTTATTATGAACATTAGCGTCCTGTGCGGGTCAAGGGGTTGATTAAATTTGCGGGTGGGTTCATTGTATGTGTCAGTCACTTATCTCTCCTATCCTTCCTCTTTTTTTTTTTACTTTCCGACTCTACCCACTCATCTTCCTCCCCTCTCTCCACCCTCTCTCTTTATCAGACCAGTTAAATGGCTCGCCTGCAGTGCTTTTTACTTTCCTCTGAACTATGCTGATGCTGTTCCCTGAGTGCGGGAGATAGCGGCCTGTCTAATGCACACTGGGCAGGGCAAAGGTGATAAAGCACACACACATGCCTGGACGAGCATACAAAAACATATATATTTTGTTCCTATTAAAATCCACTTAGCTCATTTTCTCAAGTTGCATGTTTTAAAGCCTAGGTTCCCCCTCATGCATGCAAAAAAAAAACCTTATCGGTGGCTTCTGGATTAAGAAACCGCACTACTTTTTGACTTAAAGATCAGTTTTCCGAGCGCACACCAAGTCGAGACAAAAGAAAATCAATATATTCTAATAGGAACAGTGGCTTACAACTTCTTTGAAACATCAGATGGTGAGCTTCTTGGAAAGAAGCTTTATCCTGTTGATTACAAGATCTAAATGCAGGTACCTTTGAAAGGGCTGGAATTGAAAATCAGTACAGTAGACCACTGCTTTGTGCACAAGCATCTATTGATTGTCTTACTGTGACAAAAGAGACCTTTGTTTGCATTAAATCAAAGGTGTAGGTTTGGTCTCAACAATAGAGTGTATATAAGAAGTGGACTGAGCCAGTGAGACATCTCCCTTTGGTTTTTGGACTGCAATTTTGAAGTCATCGTTGGCTTTTTGGAGCCAGAAATGATTATATTCAGACAAAAAGGCGGAGCTGGGGGAGCGCAAGATGTGATGGGTGACACCGTAAAATGGTAAACTTCATCAAACATTTGTTGCGTAACAAAATCGATTGATGGTCGAGATGTGAGTCAGGGAAAAATTATGTTTAATTCAATAAATAGAAGCTCCAGAAGTCCAACTCGGAAGGCGAGCGAGCTGTCAATGGAGCAATAATTTACAAATGGGCCATAACACTTATTAAAGGGTCCGAATAAAACAAATGAGACCAGAAAGACTCCTAGAAAAAAAAATGCATTGCAGTTTTAGACAGAAGTTCAATGTAAGTCTCTTGGAGCCAGAATCCAATAACCGTCAGCAGTATTACACTGTAAGATACTTCTCGCATTGGCTTCATTTAGGAGGTGAGGTCCTTTGGTCCTTGGTTTGAGTACAACTTTGATTACTGAGCTCGAGCTTATTAAACCAACTTGCTGAAAATTGTTTTTTCAAAAATAAACTCGAGGCCAAATGTTTCGGCTTTCAAAGGTTATATTTGCTCAACATCCTATGATCCTGGGCCTCTCGATATATTCCCAAACCAGTTTATAATTGTTAATTAGGAACTCACCTGAAACCCACGAAGATGCACCTTTCCTCATCAGCCTGCCCTACTCCTCTAACCCCCATTCAAAATGACTCATTAATGGTGGCATTTATAGACTGAAATCCATCTCAAAACTTGAACGTTTGTTCCTGCTGATAAACTGATAGAAGACAGAGTTATGTTGCTTGTTAATGCTGGGTAACACTGTTAACAAACATCAATTGATGTCGTTTTCCGCAGAAAGGCTGGTGACATGCCTATATGTATTGTTTAGAAAGAAACTGCAAACATCATTACTTTGCTGTTTAGGTGTGAGGAGTTGCAAATAACAGATATTTAATGCATCTTCCCACACACGTGCAATAAGTCCTCTCATTGAATTATTATGTTTGCACACAGTCACACACAGTTAATTACATGCACAACCATGTACACAAACATGAGACATACACTCAAACACACAAACACCCTTTGACATACCATGGATTTGTAGTCAATAACACAAATGTTTATATGCCCACACACGCTGAAGAAATGCAAAGCAGAAGTTTTATTATTGTGTTTACAGTAATGAGTAAAATATGTAGACGTACTGTGCAAAGTGCCTATTCTGTTTTGCTTGATATTATCATAAACTCACCGCCCACTAAACTATCTCAGCTGGAGGCCTGAGTCCGTCTGGAGATGTGCTGCCTTTTTATCTCGAAAAACACACTCTGGGACACACAGGCACGCACTGCGAAGGAAACGCACACACAAACAGAAGCACGCATACAGAAGCACACATACCCATTCACATTTCATTCTTAAACATGCGCCCACACATTATAAAAAGTGTCTCTTTGCTTTTCACAGTCTTTCACGCTCTGTCTTTCTGGTTCTTACACTTCGAGACATATGCGAGCACACACACACACACACACACACACACACACACACACACACACACACACACACACACACACACACACACACACACTCCGCCACCTCTCCTTGAAGACATTTATGAGGCGCTAAATCACGAAGCCCTCAGAGTGGTAAGGGTAAATAGTGAGAACAGCCAGTACTTTTGTTCACACAGCGCACGCGTTGCAATGTAAGGCTCTAAACATCAAAGCATCTGCTGCATTTTATCTCTTAAAGTTTATTTAAAATACAGTGGTTGTGGTGGTTAACGCTGGCAGTTGTCTTTCCCAGACTTGTTAGGGCGGCAAATGAGGCGGGTTGGGGAAGAATTGTTGGCGGCCCGCAGTGAAGAGAAGGGAAGAGGAAGAAGAGTGGGTGATGGATGGCTGAAGAGAGGAAAGGAGGCATAGAGGAGAAGAGTAGGTCAAAGTAATGGAAGAAGTAGAGGAATAGGGAGTTGTGATGCGCAATACCACTGATTAGCTTTCCGATCTGAAGTAAAACCCAGGCTGCTGACGCTGATACTAACACCGATGCCAATACTTAAGATGCTCATGGAGTAAATTGCTTAAAATGGATAAATAAATGTCATTAAATGTATTTACTGGCAGTAAAGCGGCAATTTTACATCATCACATGTGTGAAAATAGTAACTGTCACCACAAGCTCAATTCAAAAGTTGCAGCTCTGATCTGTACAGAGTTATTTATTTCATTAGTTACTTCATAGCCAGATTAGTTTTGTTTCACTGGTATATGTTTCTGTCAATTTGAATAAAACAGCAAGAATGTGGGGAACTCCTGTTGTTTCAACATCAACACAGAAACTGAAGCCTAGATGAATTCATAGAGCTGTAGTTCATATATGACTATGACAGGTGGAAGGACATGTAGTTCCTATTAAACAGGTATTGTTTAGACTAGGTCCTGGTGACAGCAGCATTACTTTCTGCCATGTCCCCTGTGGATGATGAAATACACATTTAACACATATCGATCTTTTAATATGAGAATCGATTCCAGAACAGGAAATGCTGGGATGGGAAGTATTGATATTTTAGAATCGATGCACATCACTAATAGAGAACATAAGATGTTAGAATGGAAAAAAAAGAAATATAGAAGATGGTTAAACAAAAATGGAGGCAAAAGATTGAAGAAACAAAGCGGGTAAGGAAAACCGAAAGGAAAATTCATTTTTATGTTTGTCTTCTTTTCTTCGACAGATTCACCTGATCATCAACTCTGGCCTTAAAGAGGTGAAGCCAATTCCAACACATTGGATAAAACCACCCGCGGCAGGAGGATTTCTAGCTGAATGTACCCACTGAAACTGATTAATAGTCATCAGCAAACTGACAAGCAGCGATCTGGCGGATGGGAGCAGACAGCGGGCCAGACAGTAGCCATGGATATGACTAATGCAGTCTTCAGCTTGAAATATGAGACGTCTAAACTCTTAGTTCCAGCAGGAGGTGGGTGTGACTAGACACCAGGAAGTGGCACAGGAAGTTTGGGCTCAGAAAAAACCTTGAAAACTCATTAGTGATGAAGTATTGCCAAGAAATGGGAGACTTAAACCTTAGACTAGAATCTAAGCCTGTGTGGAGCTAGCAAGTCTTTACTGGAATAACATATAAACCCAAAACACGTGTAGCGTTTTCCTTCCTGTCCCATTTTCCCTGTCATTTCCTGTCCTGTGAGTAGCCCCTGTTTCCCAGTTTTGGCCCCAAGTCCCTTTGGTGTTAAGAAGCCGCTTTGGTAGAAACATTTTAAAAGCTCCCTCCTTTTTTCATACAACCATGTCAATCCCTTTTACTTCCCTCTGCTGGTGAAGAACTAAAACCAAAGGAGCCTTCCATCTTTTAACTTAAATTGAGTGAGGGTCTCTCTTTGGGATGGGCGGCCCAGCAAGGGCTCTTCTTGGTGGGTTCGGCACCACCACCTCATCCCTGGAGGTCGGGGGCCGGATGGCCTGGCCGAGCAACAACACCTTGGACCTCAACCAAAGCCGGTCATGGGGTATTGGGTCTGGAGGAAACAGTGCTGGTGCTGCAGGGCTAGGTTCAGATCTGGAGAACTATACCCAGGAGGCTGTGAGCAGCAGTGTAATCAAAGAGAAAAACTGGCCTGCGTTGCTCATACTCGTCATCATCGCACTGACCATCGGTGGCAACATCCTGGTGATCCTGGCCGTTTCACTGGAGAAAAAGCTTCAAAATGCCACCAACTTCTTCCTGAGGTCGCTGGCTGTGGCGGACATGCTCGTTGGCATCCTGGTCATGCCGATCTCCCTCATCAACATCCTCTATGGTGAGTGTGGTCCACCCGCCACCAGAAATTCACTAACATAACAAACTCTATTTAAAATGTCTCCCTTTAAGAAAATGAATTTCTCTCTTTATAATGTGGGAGAACTGACATTATCAATATGGAACTTACATTGATCCCCTAAAGATGGACTGTTTCCACCCACTGGAGAAACCTAACAAACCAGTCAGTCCGCTGTACAGCACAGATAACGACTGTTCAGCAATGGCTGGACATTCTGTCAGTGGACAACCAAATGTGAGGCCAATCGAGACATAGGAGGAGAAAGGGATGAGAGCAAAACAGCTGAGTCATCCACACTCCTATTTTCCAAAAGAAAATGAACAGAGCAGGAGATATTTCAAGCTAAAAAAAACAGAAGCCTCTCAAACAGTGACGACTATATTCAAACTGGATTCATTGTCCCAAAACCCTTTGCACAAGGGGCGTCTCAGACTTTGCAGCTTCACGATGAAGACATATTATATTATAATACAATATTAATGAATATATCAGCTTTTACAAAGGCATCAGTTGAAGTGTGCGTGTAAAAAATATCTAATAGCCTTTTATTTTGTCCTCTAAAACTGGGCACACATTTAACAGCACAATTAAACTTTGATTCTAGCGACTGGAGCAGATTTCAGTTTTATTTTGTCAGTGAACGACCAAATCTAACCATTACCGTCTGTCAGCGAGGTCTTCAAAAAAAACAACAACAAAAAAAAAACAAATACTGTCAACCTGCAGTTTAAATGCAATGCAATTTGTGCTGAAAATGAAATAGACATATACAAAAAAAAGAGGGAGAATGAAGTGCAGAGTTTGGATGAGATCCTCAAGGGAGAGTTCAATGTGTTCAACTAACCACCAACTGGCAACAAATGACAAATCAGAACTAAGACCTTTGTTCTAACATAACCAGAGGTGCTAACTGACAAAAATTAGGAAAACATAGGTCTTAATTTGTGGTTATGGTTAATTTGTTTCTTCTAGTTTTGGGTAAAGCTTTACAGCGACACCTTGTCGCTCATAAATGAACTAGTGTGATGTGTCTTCAATGTAATGTTGTATAGGAATATAGTCTCCTGCCAAAACTCAGTCACTTTTACCCTTTAAGTTCACACCACGAGCCTTTCTGCTCGTCTTTCCTTGTCTTCTGTTTGTTTGGCATCTCTCAGGCAGCAGTGCCATCATCAATCACCAGAATCAGCTGCAAATATATCTCAAAAATCTTTGTGAGAACAAATGGCCGTGACTTAAGACTTTACAAACCACGCGCTGCATGAGTCAATGCTGACTCTAAAGACAGACTTGATCCAAACGGTTAAAAAAAAAAGAAAAAATGACATTCACAGTTGATCTGAACTTAAGTCATTTCTGTCAGGAAAGTTGAAGAAGTCATTTCAGAAGAACCCATGCCACTTTGCTATATTATAAAAACAAGTTTTGATTATGCATATACACAAATGCTTTATACTGTAAACAGGAATACACACAAACTTGGCTGCCAGTCTGATTGACACCCTGACAGGTAAGCCTCTATTTAATACAGGAAATCAGCTGTAAGTGTTCATAATAACTGGCATAATGTTGTTGTTTACATTTATCTCCCTCATCATAAAACGGTAGTTACATGGCCATAAAGAGCACCCAGCATTTAAACAATCTTCCCTGCAGAGTCGTACGGCTGATCTTGGGCATCCACCCACTCACCAGCTGTTGCCAGAACACAGTGACATGTGCCCTGTCATTATTTCAAAACATTTAGCGGTGCAGTTATTGAAATGATTATTGCTTCTCGGAGACATTGCACACTGTTATTTTGCGAGTGATTCACGAACCGGAGGATGCCAACTTGATAATTGCAATATCATACCAGCTATAAACTGCTGTTCTTGCTTACAATATTCATGCCAGGATTCTGCTTGAACGCCCACATTAGCTTAATAGGTTGGCAGGTTGTTATATGGTGGGCTGTGTATGTATTTCTTGTCCAATGTTGAGTAAAAATATTAAATTGAAAGCCGTCTCGCTGTACGAATTTCAGCCAAGATTCCACCACAAATGACAGGTACATCCATAGACAGGATTGATAGATGGGAGTTTGACCGTGTTCACATTACTTTATTAACAACAGCGCTTTATCGCGACTGTATGACATCCAGGTACGTATCTGCAGCCGTGTGGGAATCTTTCATGGGGTTTTGTACCTCATGTTTCAAAGGTGTAAGGAGTTTGCGACTCTTGTTGACACAGTGAAAGATTTGAATATTTTCGTGCCAGCCCGTTCGACACAGAAACAGTAAAGGATTCATCACCCGGAGCCTCATCTGCACCCTGTGTGTCTCCAGTCTGTCTGATCCAGTGTCCTCTGTTCCTTTGGGTCTATGCACAGCG
>JAPQRN010000011.1:1254909-1272716 GCA_037367275.1 Coranthus polyacanthus
GGAGCCTCATCTGCACCCTGTGTGTCTCCAGTCTGTCTGATCCAGTGTCCTCTGTTCCTTTGGGTCTATGCACAGCGTAAAAAGACACACACGCTGCAAACTGTACTTGATTCGTATGACGTTCACGTTACAGAAAATCACTCACTATCCTGATGGTCTGGTCGTTTGACGATGCTGCTCCACATGTTGTCCTTCACTTCACCGTCTTCATCATTTCTGTGTTCAATACAACAGTGTGGCTAGAAATCAACAGGTCAGATCAACAGTCACATGATGTGCATTTCACACAAATGACTGGACGATGCCTTTATTGCGCGGCGTGAAAGCTCGGAAAAATTGACCTTGTTCCAAAAACAAAAAAAAAGCCACTTTTGTTTTTACCTTCCACAACAAAAGCATCTTAGCCACTCAGAGCTTTTCACTGAGAGGTAACTCAGTAAACTCACTAAATGAACATCCGGTTTTATTCACATGTATAATCACATCATTCAATTGAAATAGCCTCAAGTAATGTTAACTTAGTAAACAGGACAAAACACCACTAAACACCATTGACAGGTGACCAAATGAAAGCAACTTCATTGGAAATATTTGATCTAAAAATATATATAATAATATCTAAAATCGAATATAGAAATCTTACAACCTGTGTGTTTAAGTTCAGGTAAAATTGCAGTTTTTAAAAAAAAAAAATAGTCAGAAAGTATAAGCACAAAAAAATCTATTGTGTTACAGTATCAAGGTTAATTGAAATTCATTACTTCCATCCCTCGTCTACCTTTAGTTGGTGTTCATTCATCATTTCAATGGACATGCCTGAGAATCAATAATTGAGGTGTGTGGTCAGGATCTGAATGCAGGTGAAATTTGATTGATTCCAGCAGGTCAACATTTGCCCCTTTATCAATTTGCTTTCACATGTTAAGCAAGTTAAGCCTCATATTAGTCACACAGTCAGCAGTCCAGTACAAAGGTCATGTTTAGTGATGTTTACGAGCTTTTACCCCTGGAAAAGACTGCCTGCTGTGGCTGAAATTGTAGCTGAGTTTGCAGGACAGGAAAGTCAAAAGCTTTTCATTAAGTAACACGTTTTACATTACACTGATAGATGATCACAGATTACTGCGAATCAAATCCTCATATTAAGGATGTGGAAAAGCATTGTCCATTTTCACCCGAAGTCCCATCTGTGCAAATTCTTAATTTACTTAAATGGGTACAGATACACGAGGTAATCATTGCAAGGATGATTATAGAACGCTGACAGCAGCGGCGGGCAAATACGAACACACTGACACGCCGATTATCGTGACAGGCCAGTAGAGGTTTAGGCTCGGTTGGTGTTGATTCGTGATCCAATTTAGATTTTTAAATGTGTGAACGCTGATGTGAGAGGTCTCCTCGGTTATCAGCCAGTGTCACATGTGGCACCTTTGTCTCTCAGAGAGAAAACATTTTGATTGACTGGGAGCAAACAGCGGCGCTATTTGAGCCAAACAGAATCACCTGGGGGAAGAGTTTGTGCAATTTTACCAGCGTGACAGCAGAGATTGACATACTGGGGAAATGTCAACAAAGATGTTATCTTGGCAGGTCGATATTTTATGTATATGTCGTAGGGGTTTGCACTCGCTGCTTCGGTTGTACCTGACAGGACTCCTTAAGAATTTACTGTAGTTTTTTTTTTTTTTTTTTTTATTATTGTATCGAGAATGAGCAATAACACAATGTTCAAGGCTTAAAGGATGAATTGAGGACTGAAAAGGTTCAAGTAGGGATCAATAAAAGGTCAAGAACCAGCTGTCAGTTCAATAACCCATAAGAGCTGCCACGGTTGAGATTTATTTCATTGACTGGGCACCTTGAAAAACCATTACATTGTGTCATTGTTAGTTTCAGATCATAATCAAACATATGACATAGGAGTTCAGTAGCTTATTGTATATAGTAGGCTGTAAATATGAATGGAAAATAGCTATTATTGCAATTAAAATCTAGCTGCAAATTGAAACCATACTTCAAATCTTGTTTCGGCCCCGTCGCTGACAGCGGGCGAAGCAGATGTCAACTTAAACAAACCATAACAGAGACATACGGCCCATCCGCTCAGCTCTCATTACCATTAGAGCGACCGATCTATCTGGCCATATTATTTACATCAACATAGTACATCACCCAGGGTGCACAGCTGGTGACTCTGCTTAATCACATTCCAGTGAATAATTTTCTTTCCGGTAATATTCACTACTGTTCACAGGCTTCCTGATTCAAACCAGAGATGTTCTTCTTAAAGAGGAAGATTCCGGTATTTGGGTGAAAACGCATCGCGGTTGTGGGGTCTTCGAAGGGGAAACCAGAGGCTGTCTGCTGGGTTTTAGAATGATCTCTAACATCTTATCCATAGACCGGCAAATTAGAACACCATCTGATAAGATCCAAAGCAAACGAAATGATCAGTTTAGGTGCTGTGATAAGAGGGACCCGTTTAAAATCATTGAAATCGACGTTAAAAATAACCAAACTCACCAGGCACGCCGCCGTGTGCTCAAGGCTGAAGGAACGTCTGCTCTGCATTTGTTAGCCGTTATGTTTTCATCAGTGGGGAAACTAAGGTTGCCATCCCCCCTTTAATTAGAACAATAATCTCTGTCCAAAACCTTGTCAGTGTCATGGCAGCAGTTGAATGGCGTTGTGCGGAAGGTCTAATGAATGTGACGTAATCTGAGGTCATTAAAAAGCAGGGTAAAAATGCAGCTTCCTTCTGCAGCTCCCTCCTCTCTGTTCAAACCAGCAGACTAAATATAAAGATAGACGCCGCCGTGGAGAAATGAAGCTACTTTTCCAAGATTCTGTCACGGAGCGGACGAGTAGAGTCACGTCCAAACCTCTCAGACCACTTTGATTTACAATATGCTGAAGGTAATGACGCCACCAAAAAAAAAACACACACAAACAACAAAAAAAAAAACTATCAAGTCCAACTATCAAACCAGCACTTTCTTTATTGGGAGCGACATCAAGCATTTGAATGGGGAAAAATACCTTTGTTTGCTTGTTTGATTGTGTTGTCTGTTTGGAGGAGCCTCAGGGTTTTCAACAGGACCCTCGTCTACAGTGGAGTCAGTCTGTCACGGTTAACAACTACTTTGGCAGCAATACAGTATCTGGAGTACTGTCATTGTGCTTTTGTGTATAGCTGTTATTTTGTTAACTCATGCCTTTTGTACAGATGTGATTTTGTTTTTCTCTTGTCACTATTGGGAGGCAAGCACAGTAAACCATCCACCGTCATCTACTGCTGCCGAACATGTGTTTTTCCTTGTTTTAGGAGGGTCAGCGAAGAACCCCGTTGCACCTTGACAAACTACAATCACTTTGAGCTGTCCAAAACACTTAATGGGATTTTTCAGATCGAATCGATTTAGTTTTTTTTTTTTTTTTTTGCTTCCGTATCAGTTCGTGGAGGAAAAGTTTTTAGTCATGTAAAGGAAAACAAGAAATTCAATTTAAATGCGCATGTAATGCCCGTTCACGTAAAAGATAAAGTACCTCACGTTCATTTCTAAACCACTGGACCTGAACAGCTCGTATGTCTTTTCTGCTCGTGTTCAAAACCTTCTTCGCGTTCAAAACGCACCACACATACCTCTGTTTTGGGATGATTTCTAAGCATGTCGAAGGTGACTCTAAAGCCTACAACGCATTGTCAAAGCCTCTGCGGAGGATAATTACGCTTGTGACAAAAGATCCAGTGCTTGTACGAGCTCATAACTCACGTTCATGTTTTGGAAGTGAAAAAAAAAACCAACCAGCGCTGAAGAGAAAAGACATGCCGCCGTCAAACGCATTGTTGTGCCGTCTCCTACCTTCCTGTTTTTATTCAGCGGGGTGTATCCACTGCGTCCCAGCTGAAATCTACGCCTTTGTACACATACAGGTAGAGTGCTCACTGATTATTTTTTCTGTCTTTTGTCTCGTTCTATTTTACCCTGCAGCTCTTTTGTATCCTTGGCACAACTCGACTAAACTTGGTACATTCATGTCTCCACTTTGTAGCTGTCAGGCATTCTTCAGGAATACAAAACAGGACAGGGAAGGTTGATTGCTGCTTAATGGGCCGCGCATGGTCAATGGGCACACGCTCTCTCTGTGTCTATCAGTTAGTTCATGCTGCTGCTGCTGATTGTTCACCGCGGTAATCAATGTTTCACACAAACAAACACACTGAGGGGGGGGGGGAAGAGACGGGACGTCGACAAGTCTGTCTTTTTCTTTTGTTTATTTCGCAAACAGATGCGCATGAGCGGCGAGACAGATGTACGGCGGTGTGTCTCTGTCGCTCATGTGCGGCGCCACAAAAGAACAGCAGTCCCTGAACGAACACACTCGAATGGAGCCTAGATCTATAACTGCAGTGTTATCCATCAGACTGGTACTTGACTGCATCGATCACCGCGGCTGGCTGAGTGATAGACTAGACAAACGCACAAACATACAGTGCATCACACACACACACACACACACACGTCACAGGATGCGCTCACATAACGCAAACTGACAACGAATCACTCAGATTATGCTAATAAGCATTCTGACGATGATCGTGACAGAAGTTGACGTGGATGGTAATTTGGCAAGTTGATGCAGAAAATGCGTTTAGGACGGGGATAATTATTCTAATCTTCCTGAACCAATCATATTTCTCAGATAATGTTACATTTTCAGTCGATCTCAGTCGGGTTCACGCGCGCAGCGGGCTAGTTCTAGTGTTGATGAACGATACCGGCGCCATCCAAGCAATGCCATCATTGACGGCTGCAGTAATGTTTTCTAATATTTATTGGCCGGCAAATTACTCTGCTGACTGAAAAGTTATGTCTTTGTCTGCTAATTTATAAGAGCTAGCCTTCACGCTCCGTGGAATGATTTTTTTGCAAATGAAACACAAATGCAGCCGCTCAGGTGGCCTTATAGGCTGTGGAGCAGCAGTCTGGGGACATCAGTTACGTTAATGATGAGATTTATACACACATAAACCTACACCCATGAGCAGGCAGCATTCATTAACTTGACAAGCAATTTACAAAAAGTCTGTGCGGTTTGCTAAAATTGTCATAGGGTTGGTTTGCCATAACTCAGCTATAGCATGAATCTGTCTTCTATTATGGGAGCATGCATTTAAAACGTAGCCTCGTTACTCGACTAGAATACAAAATGTCAGGTATACTGTTTCAGCTCTCTCTCTGTTTATATATATTAAATACAGAGAAGGATTTTAAATACTTCTTGTTTTAGCTGATTCCCTTTGTTTGTATTTCAGTGACTCTTATTACTAATTACTCTTAAAATTCTTTCATTTTGCTGAATGGCCTTTTACTTATTCTATTTATTTCATCAGTACTGTTCATTTTATTGTGTATTGTGTGTAATACATATACTCGAATGAATGAATGAATGAGGCGATAGTAACAGAGAACAGTGTCTGTTAACCCCATTCTGGAAATTCCTAGAGATGTTGCAGAATTATACTCAGCATAAAGCGGGATGCTGCTTTTACACTCTCACAAACGAAGCAACATGACAAATAGTAGTTTAACCGACAATAGTAATGTGTTAAGAAATGTTTCATCGCCACCTAATAAAACTAACTGACATAACTTTGACATTTTGCGTTCATTCAGAATGTGAGCTCGGAGGAAAAAAAAGAAGAAACAAGGAACAAGGTAACACTGGGTACAAGTGTGATTTTGATTCAGTTGGCTTTTTTTCCTCACTTCACACTTGGTTTGCATGGCGATAAAACACAGGGGTGATAATAAAACACTGATAATATATGAAGTGATGAAACTTCTCCGGTGTAACATAAACAAAAAAAAAAAAGCACAGGGAGCTGTAATTCATCTCCAAAGATGAAGTCAAAACAAATACATGCGCATGTTCCAATATAACAGCAGATCAGAAGTGATAAGATTTTATTCGTACCAGCGCCGTTATCGATCCTGTGTTTCTGTCCAGCTCTTTGTCGATTCCATTACGGATTCCTGATACATTTTCTCTGAAGTGGGCTTGAACATAAACAGTCAAATAAAATGTATACACCTGTGTGATTAGCTCTGAGTGAGTTCAAGCGAGTTATGCGAGTTACGCGTGCATGTGAAAGCATGTTCACACGTGACATGATTATTTTGCCCGTCGGTGTTCATCAAACGTGATCATTTGTTGTATTGCACTCTCACTTTAGTCAGGCACAAAGTCTGAGAGCATAGGCAGCGCGTTTACTTAACACTAGTGTATTTGTGACATCAAATATGGAGAGCTGAGAACAAAAGCTGTTCCCAAAAATTCACTTTCATTTTTTTTTTTTTTGCGTTTGTTTATTTGTTTGTATGGTTTTTTTTTTGTGAGCTTTTGTGGGCCTAAACTTGCTTAACTTGCAAGCCAATTCAAAACCATTATATTGTTCTATAGACTGTTGTATAGCAATATAATCCTAAAACAGAGACTCCTTTATTGCCTTTGTTCTCCTTATAAGATCTGACAGTAAGCCTACTTTGAATTCTGTTTTTATATTTGTTCTTTACTTGCTCCCAGACTGCTTAACAATGCCAGAAAAATTAGATTAAAACTGTCTTACACACCATCTAAACAACACATTTATTTAATGGAATACACAATCGTAATTATAGTCAGATCAATCCGTGCCTTAAGGATGTGGTGTTGATAAGAATATAAACTTGTTTATTCAGACAGTCTGCAATTTGTTGTCACTTTTCCTTCCTGGCTTTGTCTTTGGTTTTGATCTGTATTATATATTTTTAAATTCCTTATATTTTTGCTTCCTCTGATAAACATGCAGCTCTAGACCCGTCGGTGTTTGTGATTGGTCTCCGCCACTAACGAAAAGATATTCTGAGAACGCTGAAGTTGCATCGTGGACCCTGGAAGGATGGTTTCCGCTTCATCCTCTCATCATGTCAGTAAACGTAGACATATGTTTTTGACTTTCATAATATGCGCACTGAACACATAGGGTGGCCCGCTCTGGTCTGCTGTCGCCACAAAATCGACAATATGGGTCCAACTGTGAAAGGGCTAAAAGTGACCCACGTTTACGTACCTCTTGTGGTCGGCTGTCGATCTCTTCCAGTCGTATCAATAAGTGCGGGGAGAAAGAAAAAAAGTGAGCACCAAACTTTGAGGTAAATGATGAGTTTATATTTGTTCCTTTTTCTCCTTCTTATTTTAGAAGACCTTTTTTCCTTACCCTAACTATTTCATTCTTGTGCCTAAACCTAACCAAACGTTACCCATGGCGTCACAGCTTGAACGCAACGCTTATGCCGCGCATTTTAATGCTACCAACTGTATTTTGTGTCCGCAAATTTTGTGAATATGTGTCATTTTGGGCGTGAGTGGAAGTTGACCTATGCTTTCGTTAACGCGTGAGGATGTGCTGTCAGAAAAAACATGCCGGCATCGATACGAGCGAGTGATTAACTTGAAGGCATACGAAACAGTTCTCGATTCCCATCCCTAATCAGAAGACGGAGGACAGGATGATGAGAGAGGGAGAAAGGAAGAGGACTCGAAGGCGGCAGAGAGATTTTCCAAGACAATTGATGAGGATAGTAGATCACATACACATACAAACACACAGTGTCACACTGGAACGCACAGTCGAAAAGTATATGACCTTCAAGGTCAACTCAATCAAAGTTATCACTGAAGGCCATCTCTCTGCATGGAGTCTAAATTGGAAACACATGCACTCGCTGATTCAACACACATGTACACACACACACACACCACTGGCTAAATTCTTCTCTGGCAGTGGATTAATATGAGATATGTCATCTCTTCTTTAATGAATTGGAAAGTGGAATGCCAGCTTGTCACAAACCCGAGAGCTGAGTGACTTTAATAAGAAATACAATGAACAAGAGAGGCAGAGAAACCGACACATATACACAGAGCGAGAGAGAAGAATAATTTAGTTGAAACAGTGCAGTTAAATGAACATTGCTCATTTCTTTGGGGGCGGTTGATGACTCGCTGCCATTTTACCCTAAAACAAAATCTGCAAGACAGCAGCATGAAATCAGACTCATTTACAAATGACATCTTTTACTTGTAAAATGTTCAGTCGGAAACGTATATTGCCACCACCGCTGTGACGGATTTAATTCTACACTTGTGCAGGTTAAAAATCCTTGAACTGGAAGACGTTCGTCAAGCAAAACTATCTGCCTCACAGCATGAAAATTCTGGGTATAAATCGCTATCTGCTCTTCGCATGCGGCCGTATCGGCTCCCTCAATGAGTTTTGGCTTGTTTGCATTTCAAAAGGGAGTAAGTCGGCTGTATTAAGAGCGACATTTATATCTTTGGCTGCTCAATATCCTTGGGAATAATGTTCCTTGTACACATTCCGCAACATATGTGTGCAACAATGTGTGTGCAGCACATTCGACATTTTCACAGACCTCGCAAGTAGTAGTTTGATTTTTTTTTTTTTGTCTTAACCATTATCAGATACCATATTTATGACTTAGGAGTTTTGCAGAAATGCCACTATTCTTTTTTTTTTTACCAACAGAGATGCTTTTCTGAGATAGATGCTGGCAAATTAGAGTCATAAATAGTCTTTACTGTCCCAGAGGGAGATTTGTTATCGCAAGTTCGTTCACACAAAACAAAACACAGATAACCATGCCACAGCATTTAAAGGCCCGGTGTGTAAGATTTAGGGGGATTTAGGAGAACAGAAATGGAATATAATATCTGTAATGATGTTTTAATTAGTGTATAATCACTTGAAAATGAGAATCATTTGTTACCTTCATAACTCATTTATATCTACAGAGGGAGCAGGTTGTCGTTTACGGCGTCCACCGTGTTACGTCGCCATGTTTCTACGGTAGCTCCACTGTAGTAGGACTCTCTCTTCTTTTTTTGGGTTTTATAGCAGGTGGCATCCAGGGTTAAGGTGCGTTACTGCTATTACTATGACTCAGTGTGGATCAGAGTTAATTTCCCTAAATTAAAAAGCCCAGAACAGACAAAACAATCACTCTAACAAGGGAGTTTGTGGCCGCCATTGGAATTTGCAACTTCACCGCTATATGTCATGACATAACACACACTTAACATTAATTCCCTTATACAAAGTAGAGGTGTGGAAATATTCATTCATTCATTTTCTTTTTGTTTTTCGTAATGTTTATGTGTAGTGTTTTTTGTAATGTTCACTTCCTAAATAAAAAACGGAGTTTGGATTCACCTGACTGCATGTATTAACTAATGGAAAAAGTAGCCATGTGCAGCACTACAGAAAAGTGACGATGTGATACTGAGATGCATCGAGAATCACTGTTCATTCAAATCGTCGTGAGGCCAGTGAAGATTCACCTCTCTCAAACTAAACCGTGTACATACATTCATGTGTTCAGTGCAACTGAGGCGGTTTGTTCAGGGCTGCAATGGCAGATGGAACAAAACTTCTGCCAAAGCCAGCTCTTCTCCATGTTAAAGTCCTGTATCCGCTACAGAATGGTAGGTAGTAAAGTGGATTCAGGGGAGAGATCAGTGTCATTTGCTACCCCTTTGTCCAGATGTGCGAGTGACTCCGTCCTTCATAGCAGGCCGAGGAGGCTGATGATTGTAGAGGCAGTTACGATGATCTTGCTGAGTTTGTTTTTACTGGAGATGGTTAACGTTGCGAAAAATATCAGAAGCACTACAACAGGATGGGTTGAATTATGCTTTTATGATTCAACTCCAGCAGATGGGGCAACAGACAGAGCTCTGAGTTTGCATATTACACAGTCAGAGTCTTTGCTGTGAATGTTTTTGGATGGCGGTGATGTGTTCATCAAAACACTTTATTGTCAATAGCCATATTTGGCTACATACACGGGACTAGTACTGCCAAATGTTGATGTGATTTAGAAACATTACCCCCATGTTTGTGTTTCACGCAGGATAAGTCGAGTCTGCGTTTTACTCTAATTTCCTCACATTATCTCCCAGATATAGTGCCAAAGCTCTCTGTCTCTGTCTCTACCCGTTGAAAGATTGAAAAATGTCCCTACCCACATGCTGCTATGCTTTTCATCCATCACATCGCGATATTTTGAGATTTCTCTCTTCTGAAGGATTTGAGCTTGCTCTTTCTGCAAATGGGTGTCCATGCTGCGTTGCGTCGCGAGCCTCCCGAATTCGCACCCAAAATGCTGTTAAGATTTCATTCACAACAGGAAAAATCGCCCAAATCACTGAGATGTCGATTCACACATTCACATATTCACATGGCACTAATATTATCGCAGGACCTGCGTTTGGCGGAAGTTGTGGTGGAATGTTGGACATGGCAGATTCTCGCGGGATGAACATCACGGATGAACTCCCCAATTTTACCAACGCACTCAACTCGGCAAAAACTGTGCTCTTGAGCTTAAAAATAGCAAAAAGTAAATGAGAGACTAGGACAGCACTTCGGAGTTTCCAAACTTTTTACTTGCCACAATGGAAATTAAAAAGTTTGGAAACTCTGGAGTGCTATCATCTCTAATGACCAGTGGTCCCCAGGTAATATTAGTAATATTAGTTGAGTTTATGATGAATCCAAGATATTTGAAACTGCTGACCTGTTTAAGTGACTATCCACGGGTGGAGGTGTGGTTCGGTCCAGGGCGTGAATGACACTTCTTTTGTTTTATCCACACTCAGTCGGAGGCAGCTGTCAGAGCACCACCGTGTGAAGTGACAAATTGAGCGTGGACGGGCTGCAGCAGAGTTATTGTTGTTCTTATTGAGTTGTCCCAGTCTGCCGGTGTCGTCGGAGTATTTGTAGTATCATGCAACCTCACATCTGGCTGTTACTTCACATGATACCATGATTTCATTGACAGTAGAGCGTTTCAAAAACAGTGTTGGGTTGCAGCAACTCTAGTAGATCTGAATGTATTTAACAGAAAATCTACCGCACCCTCTAGCCAGCTGAGTAACACCTTGTGTATGTGTGTGTATGTCAAAGTGTGTCGTGCAGTGCTCCCAATAAGAGTTTGACCTCTGGAAAGTTATGCAAGCTGCCTCCCACTCAGCACACACACAAACAAGCCCATGATTCACTCCACATGCATCACATACGTGCTGCTTGTCCTGCGAGTCAGAAATTAAGGAATGTGTGTGTGTGTGTGTGTTTTTTTTGTGTGCGCGTCAGTCTTTGTGTGTGTTCGGCTGCAGGTCTCATCCTCTGAAAGGAAGAAAGCACTGTTCACAAATAGCCGCAGGCAGAGAAAGACACAGCGAGACGGACTTTGCGGTATATGGCCTCTTTAGAAAGCTGACACAGCTGGAAATAAAACAGAGCTGCACAGGAGCATGATCAGTTTTCCCTGATGCTGTTTAGCTGTGTATTACATTTCATTTTGTTATTATCTTGGACAGGAGACCCTTTAGGGAAAATGCAGTACAGATCTGTCCACAAGATTGTCTGTTACAAAACAACTGCCTGCATCAAAGCGGAGTGCTCTGTGATTAACAGTTGAAACCTCTGGATGGGAATCCAGTCATCCACACTTTGAATAAAACAATGCATTTCTGGTTGTATTGAGAGAACGGTCACAGAAAAGACACGAACCACCTGGGAAAAAAAAAAAAGTTATAGCTTTTAATGTAGCCGTCCCAAACAGCGGAGGGCAATCTGGCCAAAACATAATATGACGGTCTTTTGGGGTACAGTCATGGTTCGTGATTCCTGATTTTCTCACTTCTTTTAAAATTGAAGCCAAAATATCATGGTTATGGGAGATGTCATGTTACGTCTCGGAAGAGCCACAGAGTAGAGATGAATTTGAGGGAATCTCTACAGAGATTGTCAATCACCCCCTACCTCTCTACCTCTTTGTACGCCCAAAACCTCCCATCACGAGGTAGATTTTCTACAGGAAGACGGAAGACTTGGTTCCTCTTAGACCACTTGAAATACAATATGCTGAAAGCCAATAATGGAATTTTTGACCAGTGATGCGCACTGAAGCTTTAAGATCAACCACAACCTAAGATAATCAGATCTCCCAGCACTAGTCTCACATATAAAATGAATACGAGCTTCAGTCCATTTTTGCTTTTGGCTTTCCTTTTCAATGTGCTCAGTAAAATTGCTGTCCCAGGCGGCACAGTGGCCCAGTGCTCAGAGACCAAAGACTTCCCTACATCTAGCCGATCCAGATTTTATTCCCTGTGACCCAAGCTGTTTGCCTCAGAGCACAGTGAGGCAAGACACTGAATCTCCACCAGCTCTGCAGGGTATCGCCCTGCCACCGACCATGACCTTTGACTTCCCTGTGGAGAAGCAAGAAAAATCAGAGTTTCTCCCTCAGGGATCAACAAAGCATCACCAAAAACACAAAGGCAGGCTGATTTTAGCTTCACATACTGTACGGTGTCTCTGATGTTGGCCTCAGTGTAAAAACTCTCTGCGGTGTTTGCACCATGCGAGTTAACGGGTTAAATCTCGACTGAAGATTTAAAAAGTCAAGGGTTGCACAGGTCCGCAACCCAACAAGATTGTTCCTTCTCTGCATTAATTCTTGTTTTAAGCCCTTGTTCTTTTCCTCTTGATTTTTATTTCAAGGGAAAAAACAAAATCTCTTGCATTTTGCTGAGATTTAATGTTTAATTTATGTTTAAAAAAAAATGACTCCCATTTACACCCTGCAAGGAGCACTGTGAAAATTGTTCCTTCAAATCTATCTTATTTTATTAATATCAGGATCACAGATATGCATCTCACTCCCCGATAGAGCCACACACTTCACTCCAACAAACACTAATACACAGTAAAGCTCTATCACATTATTCTGCAAGAAGCTGCATGTGTTAATATCTAAGCAAATAAGTAAGTATCCATGTCAATGGTTTATATTCGTTTTTGCTGCATTTCTATGCATGTTAATTATTTAATTGCAGCTTCTGCTCTCCATCTATGCTGTCTGTGTCAACACGTTTATGTGCTGATCTTAATCACAATAATCGAAGTAATACTTGTAAAGCATATAAAAGCTGTAATCAAACAACAGTCTTAACCTGATTGCCCCTGGGACCCAGGGAATTTCCTCTAATGTACTCTAATTAATCAAAGTTTAGTCAACCTCTCCGTGCTGCATCTGAAGCCTTGTGAGTCTGCTGAGCTGGGTGACATTCACTCAGCAAAGCCGTTAGAACAGATTGAGTGTAATTACATCAATGCTTTCAGATGCCCCTGTGTTTTAATTGCAATAAAAAAAAAAAAGAAACGGCAAGCAAATGTTATTTACTATGCCGTGAGGCATAAATGTTCAGATTATGTTCACATTATGTTCTTACATTTTTTGGTCTGTACGTCCAATTCTCGTGAACACAATGTCTCAGGAACGCCTTGAGGGAAATTTCTTACGATTTTACATTAACATTATGAAATATTTACTGGAATTATGCCAGAATAAGATGAGGAAAATCTGCGATGTGTGGTAACATTGCGCGCTGAAGGCAAACGGGGTATTTGTCCATCTGGATGTGTTTGTGTGTTGTATGCAGTTTGTGTCTACTTCTCATACAGGTCTGACAACATTTTAACTTCGTATTTATGAGTAAACTGTTTGTGGACTTATAACATCATACCTCCTCTCTGTCCCCAGACTACGCCTGGCCTCTCCCCACCGCCCTGTGTCCGATTTGGATCTACCTGGACGTGTTGTTCTCCACTTCATCCATCATGCACCTGTGTGCCATCTCTCTGGATCGATACGTCGCCATCCGCAACCCGATAGAGCACAGCCGCTTCAACTCCAGAACCAAAGCCATGATGAAGATCGCCGCTGTCTGGACCATATCGATAGGTCAGAACACCTCGCGCATGCTCTCTGTTCGATAGATCAGGTCTGAACTGGAAGTCTATGAAAGAATCAGTAACAACTTGCAATTGCAAAATAAATTCTAGCGAAGGGCATAATGCAATTGATTAGACTGACTCAATAATAGCCAGATTTGCTGTGCACATTTATTCTGTCAACATAGATAATCTTATTGATTTTGGAAACACACACAACACACTTTTCCAGGCTTTACTGAGCCATAATCTCAGTAAAACCTGCTCTTTTACTTTAAATGTTTTACAATCCATAACTAGAGGGACACTCCCAGAACGTACACCTCAGCTTAGGCCCCTCAGTCCTGTAATACAATACAAAAGCGCAGCACAAAAGTAACGAACCACAAACAAACCAGGAAAACACTTCAGCAATTGGTGCAATTTATTAGGTGGAAAATGAAAACCAAGTGGTAACAAACTTCAGGGTGAACCCAGGCCAACATAACAAACAACACAGAATTATCTCCTAAAAATAAACCAACTATCCCTAACCCAAAACAAAAGACAATTGCTACACCTCCCTAACTTAGCGAAAACAGGAAAAAAGGCAGTGCAAACCAAAAAGGCAGTTCACCCCGACTAGGTATGACTAATGTATCTGAACAGAAAGTTTGGAGGCCGAGGACAGGGACACGAAAAGCTGCTGTCAGGTTCCGCCTGGGGAGATCGGTGGAAACGCGGCCCATTTGGATTGCAGGATAATATGCAGGCAGCCAATCATAAGCGGACTCCGAGCCGGGCCAAACCCACGTATCCAGCCAATCCGAGACCTAGACCGACAGAGCTCCTAGCGGACACAGAGCACACGCTCGGACAAAAAAAATACAGAGACACAGAAAAAAACAAAAAAAAACAAAGGTTAGTGACAGTACTAAACACAGCTAAAAACCACCAGGGGTAAAACACCTGTCTCACAATGTTAGAAAAAGTGAAAAGAAACTCAGGATCTGCCCCTTTTCATGGATATGCTCCAAGTTTCATGACAATTAAATGCAGTCGTTTTTGTGTAATCCTGCTGATGGTAATGAAAACCTAACCAGCCTCCTCTGCAGAGATAGAAGAGCTCATCTGCTTAAAGCACACAGCCTGTACTGAGTAAGTTCACCACAGCAGAAAGTCTAGTCCAGTCAACTTTATTTACACAGCCCAATATCACATCAATTTGCCTGAAGGGGCTTTACAGTATATAAAACCCTTCCACCCTCGGAAGTCTATACCCAATAGCATTGTTTTAAGTTTTGGACTGTTAATTCCATTCATGGAGTACATAAAATGTTTGTTTTTTTTTCCATAAATAACATCCTAGTTATTCTAAACTATTTTGTAGCCAGAATAATGTCTGTGAAATCTAGCGACCCAGACCTTTTGTGACTCTTCAACGGTTTAAATGGATAAACTAATCTGCGATACAGAGTCTTCCAGGTCTTCTTCAGCTTTACGGTCAATTCTGGCACTGGATTCGCGGTGGTGGATTTTATTTTATTTTATTTTATTGTTAGGTTTTCCTGTTAATTTGCCCATCCCCTATAGGCTGGATCAGATAGATGCCAGATTGATGTCTGTTATTAAAGTTAATGACTTTTCAGGATCCCTGCAGTTTCCCCAAAAGATCCTTTTAATGCACACACTGAATTTCTGAAACACAGTGAACTTTGTGAAGTTCGTTGACGCTCAAAGCGCGATTTGCATCACAGACTTTTCTAATCGCCAGGGATCACAACACTTTTCATATGTATCTTCATCTGAAGTGATATGGAAATTAATGAATTATGTCATCTGGAAATTTATGGCCATTATTAGCAGTAGCAGTAGGCGATGTTATCTCTAGATAAGAGTTAATTACTATGCACACTGTAGACAGTATGCAAAAACCTTACTTACGTATAACAGCCTGTTTGAAGGAATAATCAGCGTTGTGAATCAGAGACGAAACCGAGAATAATCAAGCTCAATAAACAAGCTGACTGATTTTACATTAGTCGTGGTCTTAAAGAAAATGCTTTCCTTTTAACTCTAAAGATCTGTATCGCATGTCTTCCTGAAGCTTCTAAATGGTGTTAAATACGAGTTCCCGATTGGAACGAAATCAAACCCCCCCCCCCCGATGACTGTTTCTGCCTTCCTTCCTCCCATGTTAGAGGAATTGTTCCCTGTGTGTGTTGTTTCACGCGCGCCATAGCCTGCAGTTATCGGCGCTTTTGTTTTGTGTGCATGTTTGTTCATTTGAAAGCAGTGCCTCCCTCTGAGCAAAGGGGATTGGGTGACTTTTAAAACTTTCCTCTCAGCTCAGCCCTCCCCTCTCAGTCTGACCTCGGAGCTTCCGCTGATGTCGTTCCGTGCCCTTTGAGACCCGGGAGGCCGTTAATGTGTGAACACGTACAAACACGCACACGCATGAGTACTGTGTGTGTATCATTAGCCACATGTCCTCTGACCCTACAGTAAAAGCAGCTCTGTGCAGTCATTGCGCTACATGTACAGAAACCCCCGTGGGCCAGACTGTACATCCTCATGAAGTCACAGCCCAAATGCAAGTCCCATTTCATCCCATCTTGGATTTTATACAGATGAATTCCCTGACCTTAGAGTTATATTAGACGAAGATTTGTATTATTTATAATAACATATAATTTACGAATATAGAATTAGCTTTGTTTGCCTTATAATATTTTATAAAGTTTATGTAAAAGTTAAGTAAAGTTATGGGAATAGAATGACTCATGATGAGAATGTAGTCCATTAAAAAGTGTTTGATATGGTTTTATTTTCAATTTTTCTCTACATAAAAGGGTAAAAGCGTTTTACAATAAACTTTATTATCCAAATATGAGTCCGTGCACTGAATAGTACATTTCATTTCACTTATTTTAAGTAACTGCAATTGAAAAAACACAAATACAAAAAAAAAAAAATATATATATATATATAAGCATCTTTTTCTGCATTATATGTTCTCTGAAAAAAACAAAAAAGCTGTTCTCCTACCGACTGCTATTGAAAGAGTTCCTGCGAGTTGCCATGTCATCGGTCGGGCTCGAAAGCTGGTTATCATTCGTGTCGGTGAGAGAGAAGTGAGATCTTATTTAAAGATTAGACTCGTTTCATCAGATTAGCAGCAGCACTTCTGTCGTGTTAACATGTTGATGTCATCAGATACGAGAGATCACCTTTCCCAGTGACTTGGCTGCAGGTCCGTTCAGTAATCCTAAACTAATATTGTCAGTGTCAATAACAGTGTCCACGCTGAAATGTCTGGCAGAACGTTAAAAAAAAAAAAGTCCAGTCCTGAACTGAGTGTGTTGCGTCTATGGAGGACTAAACTAAACATTTAGCTAATTTCCGCTGTTAAAAAAGTTGTTTTGCTCTGAGTCATTCACACGTTTTGCTGTCAATCATAACAGGCTGCATGTGAATCATGAGAAGTCCTAGTTTCCCTTCATTACACTGACCCTGTTAACAGTTAACAGCACCACAGTATGCAGTGCTAACTGAGGTCGAACAATGCTTAAAGAATTAGTGCTAAAGCGAACGTTCTGCCTCTGTTTGCTTCCAGCGCCTAGGGGTGTATGATCTATCTCTGATTACCCTCCCCAACCTCAGCCTGTGGCATTTAGCTAGTGAATTACTTTTGTAAAACTGCAACTGGAAAATAACTAATTGTTCTTAAAAAATTCATGTTGAAATGAAGACAAATAGATTGAAGCGCAAACCTTTTAAGCAGCAAAAACATCACCATGAAAACGGGTTGGGTTGTGAAAGGGCTCAAAACGACCAATGTGAACAATACGTTTTTATGTACCTCTTGAAGTCATATGAATACTGTATGTGCAGGAATAAGGAAAAAGTGATGTAGGCCTTAGAAGGAGATAGTGGACTTAGACGCAGGAGACGAGTC
>JAPQRN010000011.1:1272816-1293617 GCA_037367275.1 Coranthus polyacanthus
ACTGTATGTGCAGGAATAAGGAAAAAGTGATGTAGGCCTTAGAAGGAGATAGTGGACTTAGACGCAGGAGACGAGTCCTGCTTCAAACTGAAGGTGAATGCTATATTTTATGCTATATTTATGTTTAGTTTCTTATTTTCTTTCTCTTTCTTCTTCTCGACCCTTTTCTCATCCCTAAGGAATGGAGATATTAATTCAAACTGCTAATCTGCAAAGTTCCTTCCTTCCTTCCTTCCTTCCTCCTCTCAACAAAATCCCATTTTATCTGTTGGCTGTGGACAGTAAATGCACAGGCATTTTTCTTTGTGTTACCAGTGTAGAAACAAAATTCAAAAAGTTCACAGGAAAGCAAAAACCCACTAGGTGTTGCATTTGACGTATATCAGTGTAAAAAACATATAACCATTGGATTAAACCAAAACAAGCAAAGTACATTTTCACCAAATGGAGAGATTTTATCTTACAAGCAGCTCTGACGGACTGAAATGATTGACGCCTCCAGATACCAGATGGAGGTGTACTTCCTTCCCTCTTGCTCTTCGGTCCTTCACAAGCGGCTGCTTTTGAATCAGAAGAAATCCGCTGTTTTTCCACTGGCATTTCCTTGACCCCTGTAGAGGTTCTGCACCGTTACATGCTGCTGTGATTGAGGTCTGAGAGGGCTTACAGCGATCAATGCCGAAGGATTAGCTACGAAACATCCGAGAGAAGATCCTTCTCTCTGGTGTAATAGCACACACTGTTTGACTTAAAGGTCGTTTCAATCCATTCGAACCTACAGGTCTGCCTTGACAACAAAGGACATCATCATAGATTTAAATACGCATGATGTGTTGTACCAGATGTAACTGGTTAACCTGAAAACCTAACAAAAAAACCTTGCTTCCATACTAATTTCACACACAATTACTGAAACCTCAATGCACCTGCTTCTTCGTCAGTTTCTCGAAGGTGCTGTGACGACATGGATAAGCTCACTGCAAGAAAACCTCAATGGCATCCTGTGGAGGGGGATCAAATGAGACGTGACCCTCATTTTGAAAAAAATCCAATGCACATTCTGTTGTTATAATGGAGATGACGCACACATACACACATATACACAAGAGATTTCCAAAACAGAAAAGGAGGTCGGATTGGCAATCAGAGAAACAGATATGGGGGGGGGGGGGGATTGTTGCATATTTGTGCTTGTTTGTGTGTTTCTTTTTCCTGAGTTTGGGATGGAAGCTTTCAATAAATAGTTCCTGACAATGAACTGAAGAACAATTCCACTTCATATCCTGAACAATATGCATATTGAGTATTAGGGCCACACAGAGGGAGGAAAAAAGCTGATATTTTCGAGAGTAAGGTCATAATATTACAAGAATAAAGTCATGATATTGAGAAAAAAGTCCTATTTTGAGAATATCGCTCATGTTAAATTACATTAGATTCAATTGTATTGTTATTGCACAAAGTACTCGACAACAATAGTCTGAAAATCAAACGTAGCTCAAGGTAGAAGCTGCTGATTGGGTTGTTTATAATAAAATGCTCTTGCTTCATTACATTATTTGATGCTACATAGGTAAGCTACGTAACGGGTGACATTTCTCGCTTGTGTTTGTAAACTTGGCCCCTCCTCTGCATTCAGCGAAAGAGGGAGGGAACAGCGGTGGTCGAGCGGACCACCAGGCGGAATGCACCTGAAGCACACACTTCCTGTCTGCCCCGCATGTACGACTCACAGGCGAGTGCGTTGCCCAGAGTTTTGACTCTCAGGCGGAGACAAGTGAGAAGAGCAGAATGAACTGGAGCCACTTTGTTTTCCAGATGGCTTCACCCGCGCATGCTGCATTTAATCTTGTACTGTTGTGTTTCTTTCTTGCTGGTGTCAGCTGTTAGGTTCAAAGAGGTGTGCGCGCCACTCGCAAGGGAATCATGGTTTTAGAGCCGCTCATACCCTGATGATTTTTCAGATCTCCCTCTGCTGGTACAATAATCTTCCTCCAGCAACACAACCCACAGGAGCCACGCCGTGATCTGCCACAGAGCGTGTGTCACTGCTCCCCATATTAGTGTGTATTGTGGATTTACAGAGTGGGTGAGTAGTTGTGGTTTCGGCAAATAACTATTAACACCCTCGGGAGTGAAACCCGCCGCAATTTGAGAATAGTTTAAACCCACAGCTTGAGAGAAAACCAGTGACAGTCGAAGGTAACAGTGTAGAGTACGCCAAGAGGCACCAAGAAGTCATGGAGATGAACCGGCCATCCTTTAACGTCTCTTCCACACTGTTTGGGTATGTTCAGACTGCAGGCAAAAGTGATCCGAATCTAACTCATAAGACTGGAGGGACAGTGAAGTGTTAGGAGTGAAACTTTTGTACGGAAATGGCAGCCACATAGTACCTCCTAAAGATCTTGCTGACAGAAAGCAAAAAAAGTCCCGGAAGCAATATTTTTTGTCAGTTTTGAGACGTGTTCACATACGCACACATCCTCTATGAGAAGGTCCGTTGGTTGGTCCCCATTATGTTCGTTTTGGGCCATAACTGTTAATAATTGAGAGAACTGCATGAACAGATGGTGACGTAAATATACTGGACGTATCTGTTTGATCTCATGTTGTTCATTCATTTTCAATTCATTTCTTAAAATCCGTCTCGTGGGTCCTCCTGGATTCTTCATCTCATGTGGACTTTGTCACTCTCATTACCGCCTCACCTGACTTCCTGTTTTTCAGATTTTTTTTCTGGTAAATTTGTGACTTTAATCACAGAGCTTTTTCTTGTTAATTCGCACCGTTAATATCGCGTAACCTCCCCACCCCCGACACAAATCTTGTAATTTTTTTCCCCTAAAACTTCGTACTCGTCCTTGTCCGCCAAACAAAAAACTGGAATTCTCAGTGTGAACGCGTAGCCATTAAGAAGGTATGAATGAACCATGAGTCGACACAGACTGCCAGTGAGGTCCATTAGTCAGAAATTTGGGTTATAGGGACACCAACGGAAATAAAATGCTCGCGATTAATTCAAGCAAATTCATCCTCCCGGGCAGAGTGTGTGCAGTCAATGACAACGATCGCATTAGAGGAGCTGCCGTTGACCCAAATTGCATTTTGATGTTGGCCTGGTCACCAGTTGTGCGAGGAAAAATAATGTACCTTGCACTTAAAGAATTACACCGGGCCACACAGTGTGGGAAAGAGAGTGCAGAGAGGACTGAAATGTCCCGCGTCTGTCTGCGAAACACTCCCGTAACCAGGAGCTGTAAAAGCGTGGAGTGTTCCGAGACAGAGTTCGGGTCTAAAGTCTTAACAGAAAAGCTTTTGAAACCGAAGCTCCACTTTAGTCTGCACTATTATCATAAGACAGAAAATGAGTTCAGCACTGAAAGACTTCACCTCAGTCTTTTATCTGTAATGTCCTCTAACATCACCAAAGCTGCTATTATATTATGAATGTCCATCACAGGCTGATGCATAATAAGAGCTCTAATATCAAATAGATTCATTACAGGTCACATTTAAAGTCCAACGTTCTTTATTCTGTGAAACCTTCGGTTTCCTTATTCTTTATAGTAATGAATAAAACAACAGCATTAGCACAAAAGTAAATAAAGCATGACTGAGAGACTAAGACAACATTAAACCTCTTTAAAAGAGTCTTTACTGGCCTGAGGCACATACTATGTGTGTATACTGCATTTTCTCCCTAGATTAGACTATAATTGGATTACATTATCTTTAATATTACAATGACATGTTCAGGGTTGGTCATTAGGAGGTGACTGTGCACTTGATTTATGGCCGTTACTCTGAATCTTATGTCTCTGCATAATGACTTGGGAGCTCAGTGTTTCTTTTAAAGTAATTTAACCTTAAAATAAAAATGCTTTCAGCTCTGAAAACTCATTATTGCATTATTACTGAAATCAGTGCTTCCACGCAATCAATCGCGTCACGTTAAATAGATATTTTTTGTAATGGTTCCCCACATAAAGAGAGGTGAGTTTTCTTGAAATTCTTATGGTTTGAAATAGATTTTATTTCATTTTCATAATATATATTGGGACGTGGCATTACAAAGCAGTTTTTTTTCTCCCCTATAAACCTATAAACCCTAAAAAGTATGATGACCTTTCTTTTGACCTGTTTGAGACTTGTTATCGTCATATTGAGCCATTCTGTATCTTCTTAATTAGCGCCGACTGATGAATCGTATTTTCATTGTCATCGCAATACGAACATGTGCAGTGAACATATCACAAAGGGCTGAAGTCTGAAATGCAGTGAATATGTGTGCTATATGCAATGCCTGTGCGCTCACGTGAAGTTAGCGTCGGAGTCTGTTTTGTGCTGGGAGACGTTCATGTGTTGACACGAGCTAACTCTGAGCTAATGCCGGTCTCTGTTGCCTACATTCATTGACAACAGGCGCAATATACTGAGTTCCAGGTAGAGTTTTTTTGGTCAGATTTTCTACAAGAATCCTAACACTCACTTCAGAGTACCGTTACTGTTACAGTCAGCTAATGTCGACAGACGTCTTGCCTCCAACACCAAAAAAGATTCCAACACAAACTTCATGTAAGTACACGACCACACACACATTTTACAATTATAACAATTCTTTTCTGTATATTGTTTCATTTTTATGGGGCAAGAATCTTATTTCATCAAGTCAAGCTGTAATGTAAAGAAAAACCTTGTGGTGACCAGAAAGTGATGAGTTGTGCGCGTTCCTTGAAGCATCAACATTTAGCCTGAAACAGAAAGAGACAAATGTTTCTTTCTTTCTCTCTCTCTCTCTCTCTCTCTCTCAAGGTGTGTCGATGCCTATTCCAGTGATCGGCCTCCACAACGAGGACAAGGTCTTCGTAAACGGCAGCTGTGTCCTCAACGAGGAGCGCTTCATGCTGATTGGCTCCTTCGTGGCCTTCTTCATTCCACTGGTCATCATGGTGGTGACGTACTGCCTCACCATTCAGGTATGTGTGTGTGTGTGTGTGTGTGTGTGTGTGTGTGTGTGTGTGTGTGTGTGTGTGTGTGTGTTACACCTGAACCATACCTTTACTTTTCATTTCTTTCTTCTTATTCGTCTTCTTCGTCTTTTCTGCGCTACAGGTGCTCCAGAGGCAGGCCACTGTCTTCCTGTGCGAGGCAAAGACTTCCTCCCAGCAGCCTTTGCACCCACCAGCAATGAACACATTGCAGCCTCCGCCCACCTCTTTCCACGTCCCTCAGATTAACACACTCGCCCCTCCAGAAGGTAGGCGCCGATTCCGCAAGTACCAGCCTGTGTTTGGTTTGTATGAACTGAAAATCACCCATTTTTTTGCGATCAACTGAACTGACTCACGGTGCAAAACCATCTGTAATACACATATGTTTATTATTGTTAAGTTACGGCGTAAAAAACAAACATTGGTGGTATTTTTATAACCGTTCAGAGTTTCCTTATGTTGGTGTTTTATGTTGTTTTCCCTGGCTGGAGATTTTAATCACTCCACAAGCCTCTGAAATCCCCAAATTAAACTGAGTGGAAGCACAAAACAGATTGATGGCTTTGCTGTTTTTGTTTTAGACTCTTGAGATAGTTGAGGAAACTCTTCAGTGCTGCGCAAGCATGACTGCATTTTTTTTCTCATTTTTAGTTTAATAATGAATTCTACCGCTGCCCACTGGCAGTATACACACATCTTATCCCGTCCTCGCTTCATATGTCGTGGTTTCTATTCAACTGTTCGGCTCGAGGTCCTACAACAGTTTTGCTATTGGATTGGATTCAGATACTGACTTAAGCTTTGCATTTACCCTCTTTTTATGAATCCACCGTAAGGGAAAGAAAACACATCATTCCCCCCAAAGTTAAGAAATACATTGTTGTTAGAAGACAGCGGCTATCTGTCCAATCAGTTTGGAGGCACATAGCTCGATGGCGGCGTCCTGACTCCAAGTCCAGCTTCAGATTTTTACACAGAGATAAAACTGCATGATGTACGGGGCACTGGTGGAAGAAGTTTTCAGAACTTTTACTGAAGTAAAATCGAAATACTGCACTACAACTAAAGGTTCTGCATTCAAATCTTTACTCAAGTTAAAGTGTGTCAAATGAAAAGTATGATCAGCAAAATATACTTAAAATATGAAAGGTAAAGTAGTTATTGTGCAGTAAAATGGCCATTCATTTACTGCTGTACAGGTTTAATGTTGAGCTCATTTGAAGTACTTTATATACTGTCGGTAGTTTACTTTCCATGAGCTCAAAAAAAAGAGACATTTTTTCAGCTTTGTGGCAACGCATTTTCAATTTCATGTGTTTTTTTAAGGTCGACTGTGTGAGATTGAGGTTTAGGTTTATTTCATGTATAATACACATAAATAACCTTACCCTTAGAATGAGCTGTTTATATCTACAGAGGCAACAGGTCACCGTTCACGGACTCCGCCACATTGCGTGTGTAGTATGTGATATGTTTCAGGTTATTCATAAGTCATATGTCAGGGAAGCCCCAGTAGATGGTAGCAGGATGTTCTGGCCTCAACTTTTCAAAAACAACCAGACTATAAATATGAAGACAATGACATTGTCTGGTCAGAGAACTCCATATTGGCTTCGGGTTCTCTCCAGGCTGTCCATGGAGCCTGTAAGATGCTGTACATATATGTAATAAACTTTTTATTTGCAAGCAAGACGTTGTCTGCAGAGATTCCTTCTTCATCTTCACATCATCGCTGCACAACTAACAACACGTGTTTCTCCAGAGGCTTTGAAAGTACTTCCTCTTCTCCTTTTTTTCCATTTAGCGGGTGGCATCCAGCGTTAAGGTGCATTATCGTCATCTACTATGTTGGAATTTGGACGAGAGTTAATATCCCCTTCACTTAAAAAGCCCAGAACACAGGCTATAACAAGGGTGAGGCAAAGGGTTGGTTGCAATCTGCAACTAAACCGTTAGATGTCACTAAATGTCACACTCTTAACCTTTAAAGAGTTTGTTTAGATTAAGAAGGAGGAGGATTTTCTCAACGCATAAAGGTTCTTTAGTTTATCACAAACATTCAAAACCAACACATTTGGGGATATGTGGTTTTCACTGGGCCGGAAGGAGAGGTGGGAGGTAGTGGTGTAGACATATTATTCTTATGTGCAGTACTTTGTCACATTCCACCATTGGTGCCAGGCTGCACATATTTTACACTTCGCCTTCTATCACAGAAAACTGTGAAACATTCACATCATGTTTGAACCTCTTCTTCTGTATCCCACTATAAAAGCTCAGCAGCCTTGTTAACACTACAACTGAAATCCTTACATTGGTTGTTGTGCGGTGTTGTGAGGCAGGCAGCTATTTTGTTGGTAACGAGTTCAGAGCACCGGGTTATTTATCACGGTTGAGATTCAACAAGGTCAGATAATTGTGTCATAAAAACTCAACAAGACATACAGTTTTATTCATCTTATGACAGATGAATAACCATCCACAAAATACAGTTGTCTAAGCACCCTTCCTTGTCTTGTCTTGTCAAGCTAAGCTAGGTTAGTCTTCTTAGTGCAAGCTTTTCAAATGGACTTTTAGATTCATGGGATTTTTCCCCTTGAGAAATGCTCCACATATCACCTTCATCTTTTTTTATCACCTTCCACTACAAGGCACTTGCTCTTATCTAAAGCTTACGGACTGTCCCAAACGAAAGAAGAAAACGCATCAGTATCTTTGGTCAGGGCTATAAAAAATGGTGGTCTGACATTGCACGGTGAGAAAAGTTCATAGTCAGTTGTTCTCCTAGTCTTGTGACCAAAGACAGCCTAGGACAAAATTCTTACAGTGTCAAAAATGTAAGATAACCATCTCACTGCGTGACTACTGCTACAGTCTTCATTATACGTCGACGTTCCTGAGTCACGACCAGGTCTACATTCTCTTCCTCCACCTCGATTTTGGATTTTTTTTAAATACAGAGAAATACCACTAATGCAGACATGTGATAATTAGCTCATCTTCGCTGTTTACCTCTATAGTCGTGCAGATAGACGGTGTTGACGTGTCATTTTTGTACATTGACTTGCGTCGTTTTCTGAAATTCAGTGTTCAGTTCAATGTTTTTCCACACCTAGTTTTCATTATTTCCTTAGTTTTCCTTGACGATAATAACTTTGTGTCAAAGGAATCATGGTGAGCTTCTGCTGACAAGCTTTAGTTGGGTCAAGTTACATTACGGTACATTTGAAATGGTTTTGTGGTACATTTTTTCCCCTGTCCACAGAGTTAAAGCCCCCGCCCCCTCAGAGCAGAAGGAACACCCTGAGCTGCCTGAAAGGGGCCGAGCCCAGCATACTGCTCAGAGCCTCGACATCAGACAGCATAAGCATCATCCCCAGCTCTGATGTGGCGTCTCAGCTCAGCTCACCAGCCGCAGGGCCCGGGCGGAGCGACACATCTGGTTGCCATGGGCGACGGGGGATGATGCAGGCCATAAAGAATGAGAGACGGGCCTCCAAGGTGAGAATGAAATGTGTAGCTGAGCCAGAGTGGTTGTCATGTGATTTAAGGTGCACTTAATAGTGGGCTCCAGGACAGGAAGCGAAACAAACAGATAAACTCACTCAGAGGTATGGCTCAGTACTTCCCCTATGATACTGGGTCTGTACCGATACCGAGTTTCAAAAAGGTTCAGGTAAAGAATGCATCTCCCGTTTGTGCGCTTATTTTAACGTCGCGTACGGCTGCCTCTGTTTAGACACTGCGCATCTGAGAATGTGGCTTCCCGTTTCAAAATGAAAAACAGGGGAAACAGCGCTATACGTCCTCGAGGAAGTTGAGTATTCGTGCTGACACTCAAGAACTTCTTTCACCTCGGTTTTGTTGTTAGCTGTTAGCGGCTCCATTATGTCCACCAGCTCATTATTCATGCAGTGATTCTGAATGTGTTTTAGTCTGGTGTACCCCCAAAGTGCAATCAGATAAGTACCCCTTTACCAACCCACAAAATTCTGCTCATATGGATTTTAAACTAAATGTTTTTAACACCAGTAATTGCAATCATGTCTATTTTTCATACAGATCAACTATTATCATTAGCCTACTATTTTATCTGTTTGTTCTACATTTAGCTAACTGTTGTCAGGTTGCGATTTGAAACTGTCAATTTAATCCTTTTATCATTTTTCTTTTACTACTTTGAGCTTGCTATATGAAACATATTACATAAGTTATCTGTGTTATTAGTTGTGTTAGCTTACACTTTGAACAGTCTTTTACTTTAACCCTTTTTCTCATTACTTTTAGCTTGCTAAAACACATTAGCCTACATCTAGTTAACTATGTTTTATGTTTTCTAATCTGCAATATGTGGTAATAAAAGGGCTACAACTGACCCATGTTGACAGTCGCCTTTCTACTTCTTGTACATTTACTAAAGATCAACATGACATCAGTTTGTAAACCCATTTGGTTGTTTTTCCTTCTTAACAAATGCATGCAGACCCACAGGCAAGTGCAGATGTACCCCCTGGGGTACCTAAGCTTCTGGTTGGGAATCAGTGGTTTATGTTGTCTGTCGGCCATTTGGTGCAGGGCAAACAATCTGTTCATCGTAACTGAAAATAGATGTCTGTTGGGTTAAGTTGTGTGGCAAAACCTAAACCACTTAGCTGAGGGTTATAATAACCCAAGAATGAGTAAAGGCTCTAAAACCCTCTATATATCGAAAGAAAGCTGCAGAGTGGGGTCATAATCCCTTGTGTTTTCACCCGCTACAAGCAACCCCTCACACATTTCACACACTCATTTCAGCCAGTTCATATAAAAGTATTGATTATTGCACTTTAAGTTGAAGCACTATAATGCAGGTTGCGATACGGAGTGCCGGTGAAGAAATCCTTTAGAAGGTATCATGTTGCACAAAGTGCAATATTGAGACATACAAATTTGTCTCTTGGAATGAAAATGTGCTCTTCTGAGGAACTCCCTGAAGCTGAGCCAGAGTCACAGTGTTCAGCTCAACGGTGGCTTCACTGAATTCAGATTCATTTTGGATGAACACCAAAGCACTCTTATATGTATATTGGAAATTTAAATCCTGGTAAAAGTGGCGTGGAAAAAAATAGACCTCATTAGGTTTAGAAAACAGTCTAGATGTTGTATTTGAGCTGGGGAGATTTCAAGAGTGTTAGCCACTTGACAAAAAGGCATTTTGATTTAAAGTAAGTAGTAGTTTAACTTTATATCTTCTTTTAATTCAAATGTACACAATTGCTTTTTCCTCCTTTCTTCTTCTTCTGTCTTGTCACTTCTGTTTTCTTTTTACTCTCTTTAATATCCTTGTCTTCCTTTTCATCCATTTCATCATTCCCTCTCCTCTCTGTCCTCTCTCTTCCTTCAGGTCCTGGGAATTGTCTTTTTCCTCTTCCTCATCATGTGGTGTCCCTTCTTCATCACGAACGTCACTTTCGTTCTATGCCGTGGCTCCTGCAACGAGTCGCTGCTCCACGACCTTCTTAACGTTTTTGTGTGGGTGGGTTACATCTCTTCCGGAGTAAACCCTCTGGTGTACACCCTCTTCAATAAGACCTACAGGAGAGCGTTCTCCAGCTACATCAGGTGCCAATATAAAGTTGGGGCTAATGCAGCTGGATGCAAAACGCTCCTGGTCCCTCCACCTTGCCCGTCACACGCCGTGACCCCTCTTCTGATGGGCGGTCATGGGAAAGGAGACATGGACCGCAATAGTAACTGTCGCAATGGCGGTAGGGGGGATAACGGGAGGCTGGCGGTGGACCCAGAGGACACAACAGATGATGGGACACAGTTCGGAGGAGCGTCGCAAAGCATCTCTGAATGTCAAAACATCGGCATACTGTCGGAAACTGAGCCGGAAACAGAGATGGAGCAGGAGCTGTCACTCATCAGCTACAGCCCCGCCTCCAGAGAACACACAAGCAGCGTGTGATTGCGTTGTGTGTTTGTTGTTCTATGTTCCTTTTTTTGAAACCTGCAGACGCTGAGACGAGCAGCGTATCCACAAGCAGGTTGCTGGGAGCCTTTTTCATCAGATTCAACCAGTTTGTGGGTACTCGTCTCGGTTGAGGCCTTATCCCCACACTGAAGTGCACTACTTCTACCATTATGTTAGAGATAAGGTGTATAGGAGGAAGAACAGGAGAAAAGTGAACGTATGTGCTGAGAAAAGTGGTATTTTTCTCCGATTTTTTGGAATGAAAACCATCATCTGATTTTGTTTGTTTTGTATTTACTGCAAAAATGTTGGTTTTTATCCCATAGTGAGAGAATGAAGGCATATTTCAAGCTCTTATCCCAACACAAGTGCGTCTACAGTACGATTCGGTGTACTTTGTGGGGTCTAAGGTGTCAAATAGGGAAGGGGTGGACATGTCAGTAAAGAGCTTACCTTCATTGTTAACCTGGAGTGCAGTAAAGCAGCCCTTGATGGAGGCCCCCGATACAATCGAGCACCAACAGCTGAGGTCACACTCTGACTTCAAGCCTTCACACAAAGTCAAAATGCAGTCGGAGCTATGTGGAGCCCCTCCACATCCAGCAAACTAAACCAAATCTATTTTTTTGCCGGTCAAGCTTGACAACAACAGTCATAAAAATCTATCTGAATGAACCTATCCAGCAAGTATAATCGAACTATTCAGCTGACAGAAATGGGATTTTCACTGATGAAACTTTCTTTCTGGAAGCTGCAGTGAAAGAAAGCTTGTCTGAGAGGACCGGGATGAAGGAATGTACAACGGCCACTGGTCTCTGGTGGACTCATAGTGCCATCTGGTGGAGAAACAGGCAACCACACACAATGTGGTGACACAGAAGTATATCCCCTTAAAATGTACAAGGGGCTAAATGAGCTAAAAGAAAAAACATGGTGCAGGCCTTTGGTCCAACACAGATGTCAGGCTCTTGTTTCCCTTAATCAGTCAAATCATCATGGAAAGAATAAACTCCCAACTTCTAAATGTTTTTACTGATATTATCATCATTACATTGAATACAAAGTTCCACACACCCTGAAAAGTAAAAAAATATATTAATTTATCACTCCTTATAACTTACTATCATTGCTTTCAACAGTTAGCCATCATTATCATAAAACGTTAGAAGAGTCACATCGGTTCCTCAGCCAGATCAGACTGATCTCTGTGTTCCCAAAACAACTACAGACGGGTGACAAATTAAAGGAAAAACCTGATGGAATTGGTCTGTTCCAGGATGACAGTGTTTCTATCCATAGGTAGGAAAGGGAATCGAGGACCAGCTCAAATTGAGAACCAGTTCCAAATTGTCCGATCCATCAGAATCATACGCTTCACAGTTTATCAGCTCCATTCATCATATGTTTAGCATGTTTTTTCTGATAGTTGCACATTCCTTATATTTCACCATCTTATTGAGATTCAACAATTCATCTGTTTCACTTTTTTCTGAAGGTGACTGGCCACACGTACTCTACAGATAATCTGCCGGACATTATTGTCTTTTTCAACCATTTCGTGCATGAATTACGAGAAAAATGATCCATATTTGTTTTCTTTCTTTCATCCTTTCGTCCGTCATTGATGAGGAATCAGATTGACGAGCTGAATCAATAATGGCACTGGTATCAATAAAATCGTATTGATTCCCATTCGTAAGACATAGAGGGTCAGTGAATGGTTGGATCAATATGAAAATGATGTGAGTGAGATGCTCTGGCCTTCACAGTCTCAACCTCACTGAAGACCCATTGGAGGTTTTGAATAGACATGTTGTACAGTGCTCTCCACCTCCATCATAAAAACACCAAATGAGGAACATATCATTCTACCTTATCTATCTGCGCACTTTATGTGTTTTTTTTTTTTCCTTTAATCTGTCACCTGAAACATGATACAAATGACTGACTGGTTTATGTTTTTTGTAACTTCACCACATGCAGTAAATTCATTGTGTCAATGAGTGAAAGATGTAAAATAGAAAAAAGGAAAATGGGGTATTCAATATAATTTAAATCACAGATTGAATAAAGCTTATTTTCGAGAGGTAATAGCTGGCTCGACATTTAGAATATCCCTCTTCAAGGTTGTTGTCCTACACATCTATTTAACAGTCCAAATACATATCATAATATCAGGATACATATCGGAATATTCCCATCATCCTCAGGCATAAATCTGGGCTGTTTGAGATTCAGGGCATCATCTCTGGAGGATAAACTTCTCAATGAGAGTGAAGTTTGGTTCAAGGTTAACCATTAAATCAGTTCAATTTTTTCACAAAAATCTCCTAGCTGCATCATTGCCAGTTATGCTGACCAACCAAAATGTGTTAAGATCATACAGTGCAGTAAAAAAAAAAAAACTCTACATCTCAGTCAGTTTTTCCCTGAGTCACTGCGGCCCAGAAAGAGACTCAAAGACCAAAATGTGTTTGAATATTATCTGTAGCAAAAGATGGACCCAAAGTCCATACGTTAGGAGACAGACCCCTTATTCTATCAATACAGGTCAGTAACCCTCACTAATGCAATCGACTGGCGGCGTAATTTCTCCGCTCTGCGTCTCCATCAGATGACAGATCTGGAGTATAGCATCTTACAAAAATGATCTAACGTCGTGTGGATTTCAGAGCCAAACAAGTCATGGCGGAAAGATTAGACTGCAGTACTTAGCGTCAAATGTCACTTCATATGAGGTAATATAGAAGGTAAAACCCAAAGTTATGCATTTAGTGATTCACTTTGTAGATTTAGTTCAACAGAGCTAAATGGTTGTGTTGTAAATTAACTTAATGGCTAAAAAACTGAATAACAAGCAGATAGCAAGTGATTTTTTTCTTTCGTCCTAGCAATATTGTAATGACAGTAGGTTGCCCAGTGATCAATATTCCCCACAGACATGAAACAATCAAAAGTATAAACACCTGAATGTAAAACTGTTTCTTACCCATAATGCCCCCTGAGCTAACAGATCAACAGTGGACCAATCGAATCCAGAGCCTGAGGTCTGCAGCCACCTCTGCGTATAATTAGAATGAAACAGAAGAAGTGGGAGCAGCCAGGACGCTTCATTCTAACTGTATGCATCTCTGTATAATTTATCCACTATTTGTATGCTACAGTCTTACATAGTGGTCATTTGCACCACGTTTCCCTCCACAAGGGGAGGTCTACATGAGCTAACGTTGGCAAGCCGGCACCCAAGGTTTGGCCTCCGAATATTGTGCATGTTTGAAGCGACGTTCAAAAGGTCCTCTCTGCCTCACTCAGCTATTAGTTCTCTCTGGAAGACAAAGAAAGAATGAACAAAGAGCAATCAACAAAATGTACTTGCATGCAATTCCTGCAGGTATTTCATCTTTATCAAAATGCAAAATACCAATAATAACTGATAAATGAGAGAAAAGCAGAAAGGTGGAGAGGAGAGGACTCTCTGAACTAAGTCTAACGGATCATGTTTGATCCACTAAGGTGTGAGCAAGCAAAGAGCTACAGCCAGGCCAGCCAACTCAGTATGTCGCAATGTAATAACTATATGTTACCCGTGTACCTGTGTGTGTACCAGGCCTGGCTCAAATTACTATCTGAGATCGATTCAGTACCTTTTTCTGTGTTTTTATCGATTGTGTCTGGCACAATGGATTGAATCAGGTTGTCCTCGCAGATGCCAATCCTGTCTGGCTCGCAGTGCAGACTGATGAAAGCAATCACTCTGTGAAAATATCTGGAAGGATTCCAACTAATAATTCGATCCAGGTCTGGTGTGTATAGAAATAGCTGGAGCTGTTTATTGACAGAGTTACGTTTTAATACATTGGAAGATGGCTGATTTGCTCTGTTTTGTGTCTTTTCAAAACCCCGGCAGCAATATACCACTCTGCAAATGTGCAGTGTGGTATATCCTGCGCTATCTTTCAATGAATTGTCCACCTTAAATGCTTCTAAAATAGATCAGGAAGTGTAATGCATTACTGGCTGTGTTTTCTCTTGAAGATGATCCTTATTCTACCAACATACTGAACTCCACTCCACTCAACTGGGATCCCTAGAGACCCCAAAATGAAGTACTGCAAGAAACAACTACCATGCCAGAATGCTAACTTATTTCTTTGCAAAACATTATATTATTTATGCAATTACTGTCATATGAAAAAAATAGATTAATATGATTTTAGCCAAGTTAGAGTTCATTTGCATATTATGTAAAGCAAATATATATACTTTTATACAAATTTGGGCTTTTTTCCTTATCCACATTAATACATAAAATTTTAATGTTATTTGTGTTTCAATATAAAAACAAAGACCTTGCATCTCAATATGAACGCCTGTCAAAATAAAGGTTGAATAAATGTAAATCAAATTTAGATCTTTCAGTTTTCGAGATAATCTTAAATAGTGTATGATCTGGCAAACATGAACTAAACAGTTATATTTATTAAAACTGAGCTGGGTGCTTTTGACTGTAGGCTGTAATGCACGAATTAAAACGCAGATTGACAAAGTCATGAAAAATTGGAATGATAGAATAAAGCATGTGATAAAAAATGTACCTCTGGGGTCTGCAGGTCCCCCGGTCAGAGGGATTAATGTTAAATCTTGAAAAACTAATGAGACCAGATAGGATGACATTCAATGAGGCTACTAAAGACAATTTCAACTTTTACTGAGGTCAGTGGAAAATGTTATCGTGTACTGCATTTAGCATTAATTGCAACACTTCACCACAGAGTGCATCCTATAATGCATTCAGAACCAATGTAAGAGAGTCTGACAGTGGACAGCCAGAGATAAGGTTCACTGATTTCTCATCTAAAACTGCGATTTATTGGAGGTTGTTCTAAAGTAATAACTCACAAGAAAACTTCAAGGAAGTGTTTGAATGTGAAAATATTCCAGCATGCCAAGCATATAGTTTCAGATTGGAAAACACCATTAAGGTGAACTTTTTTTCCTTCCGTAATAAGTAACTCTGTCAGTGAAACGCTCAAAGAAAAGCCAGAGTTGCAGGTTGTTCAAGAGTTTGGCAAACCCCACTTCTCCAATGCACCTGCTGTGCAGAAAACGTTGGCTCTTGGACCAGAAGCGGCAGCATTGACACAGACGAGTTGTCTGGTTTGTCTCGCTCTTGTATGATCCAGCGCTCGTGGGTTAGCTATCTTTTTCTGTGTTGAATCTTCTTTTGTTATGCAGTGGCTGTTTTTTTTATACCATTTTAATTGTGAATGTTTGTCTATGACACATTTTCTTGAGTTTATACAATGATTATGCCATCATCCACACAATGTATATTTTTCTTTATTTTCTGTGTGATGCTGCTATTTATTTATTAAAATATTATTCTAATGTGTGGACAGTTGCCTTACTTGCAAATTAGCGGCACAGTTAAAGCTTTTTTGTCAGTTCTTCTAACACAGTAAGAGAACTAACAGAGCAGTGTAAAGGGATAAATAACAACATGGTGTTTTGAAAATAGAAGTGGCAGAGGTGAAGTGAGACGGTGGCTGCATTTAAAGCGGATTTCACAAGTGCTTGCATGCTTCCTCTGAGTGAATTATTTTTTTCAGTCAAGATACATAATAACAAACCAGAGCAGCAGAGCAAAAATCCCACATAGTTTTGTAATTTGAATAATAGGAAAATAGCATTATAGATGTTGTCAGCTTTTTGGCTACACAATCCACTCTACAAGCATGTTTTTTCTACTGCAGACAGACATGTGCCAATCACAGTCAAGTCACAGCTTTCATTTCAAGTGTTTCACAGTGCAGTGAGTAGAGGTGAACCTGGAGATAATGAAAGTCTCAGCACTGGCTGTGTTTCAGTGTGAGTCATCCAGGTAATCCTCCTCATACTGGCAATGAAAGGTAAGTATTTACTTTTAGTGCACCACTCAGTTTGATACAGGCATTCTAAAAACCCATTATTTTATAGATTTTAAAGCAGTTTGAAATTTGAAAAAGCACTTATTATGTTGCTAATGGCATAACTGGTTTAAATAGCATAGGGGAAGATTGCTAGTTTCTAATTGCATGAAGTGACTTTAAAGTCAGTGTTGGTGACCGGTGACTGCCTAAGTGGTTGCTGGTTTTCTTTCAAAACTGATTTCCTGGCAGATGATCTGTTTTTAAACAAAGAACCCAGTCATTTAACCTTACAGAGACTTCAAAAACCCACCTGCATCTCCAGTTTTAGCTAAGTGGCGAATGCTGTAAATGACATTATAAAGTAGTAGCTTTATTACAAGTTTTGTGTGTAATGATATAGGGGCCAGTCAACAGTATACACCTGTTGGGTCCCATCTAGAAAAATATACTATATAATACTGAGAAAATGTGAGTACATTAATTAAGAGCATACATTAAATGTGACCCATCTGTGTTGTTGCTTCCTCTAAGGCCTGCTAGGACAGGCATAGGAAGGTCTTGAAATACTTACTGCACCTCTAAAACAGAGAGCCTTTTCTTGCAACTTGATGCAGCAATAGAAATGCATAGCTATCACACAGCCACAAGGTGGCACTACAGCGTAATCAAAAGCATTCTATAAAGTAACAGCAATAAACTATGAACTGCAACAAAACAGCCCAAACTACTCAGATAATAAAGTCTAAACCTGTAAAGTCTAAATGTAAAAAAAAAAAAAAAAACCTGAGGTGAAACTGCGGTAGGTGCTGCTATCATTTATAGTGTTTGAAAAAATCTTCTGAAATATCTAACCTGCTTTGTATTTTATAGTGTTGGGAATATAGCACATACTCTGCATCTGTCCTGTAAACCTCTCTTTAGCGCATCGGCGGATTAGTTCTTTGAAAATGCATTCTTAAGAAACATCTTACATCGAAGTAAATGCAACACTGCAACTGAAAATAAAGCTGAGACTATTAACAATGTTAGTGTGCAGAATGTAAAGGAGTCTGAAGAGAGTTGGAGCAGCCACACAGTACAATTATATTGAAATTACAATGCTTTAAAGTTGTGTTTTAAACTTTATATTGCTAAAATTAATAGTAGAGCCGAATGGGACATTGTATAAGAATATATCAGGAATATAACATTCTACTTGTGGAATATTCTCGACCTAATTAAGCTGCACAGTCCAGTTGTATAAGTTCAGATAAGGTGAACTGTAATTTATCATAAGGGTAGGGATGATAAGCTTTGGCTTCACCCTACAACTTTCCAGGGAATACTCTGTTTTATTTGCTTGTTTAAGGCCTTAAATGCCTTTCTTTTATTATTATTGTCTCATTTTCATAATTATAGACCAAAATAAATGTCAATCAATCAATCAATAAATGTAAAGGGAATCCATAAATAATAGTGACCCTTTAGTTCACTGAGGAATTAAAGAGTCACAAGCTGCCCTCTGGGTGAATTCAGCACCACGGACAGCGACAGATACTGGCATTTGTTTGTAGCGTCATTAAAATCAGCACCACGGACAGAGACGAGGAGTCATTAACCCGCAGGAGATGCAATAAACATACAGAAACAGCGCCGCTGAGTGGATGAGCTGGGAAATAACAGGACATTAATCTGGCTGCATTTACAGCAGGATACGTCATCCCATTGATGAAATATGTGGGGTGATAGATAGATAGAAAAAAAAAAAAGGCAACATCCAGGCCAAAAGTATACAGTTGCAAGACAAAAGTAAGGTACTGGAAGACAAAAACATATAAAGTAGTCTGCGCACTGTTGGTTCCAAATTAATAGTTGATAGATTATCTTTTATGGTAAAGGTTTGAGCCCAATGGACTGAAGAAGATCGATCAAAATGTTGACAACAGTGTACGAAAGAGGTTTATAATCAGCCAAGACTGGGTGAAGTTATAAGATAGGACAATACAAATATGCATGGCCAACTGTACAGCAACAAAGGATCTATTAACAATAACAATTATGTGCTGTGATAAGAGACAGTAAAGGGTAAAATAAATAAAAACAGCATACCTACTCTGAGTTTTAGTAATGTCACTGATCTACTGAATTACTGGTCACAGTAGTGTTGTTTGTTAATGGGATAACATACATTTTTAATGTAACCACCACTGTATCTGTGCAACACAATCCCAACCACACTGGTGCCTTCACACGGAGATGTTATTCACAGGAGTAATTCTTTTCCTCAGTGGTCACCAGCAGAAAGAAAAGAAGACTGAACATTTCGCAGCATTAAATCATAACTATTTCTACGTACCGCTTGAGTGGAAAGCACTTTAAATCAATCTTATTCAAACTGTTTGGGTACAATGTTTGTAGTGCAATGAAATACAGTGTGTCAACGCTTCTATATTCTAACAATATTCTAAGCTTCTATGTATTCTAACAATACATCTCGGGGCATATGTCACTGTTTATCACGGCTAAATTCATTATGCAGGTCGAAACCAAACAGATCAGCTTGTTTGGCTGAAATCAGATTTAGACGGTGATTAATTTGCGCGTCCGAGTTCATTAATTACAGCGAAATGCAGCCTCCGGTTCACGCGTGTTTTTCTATGCCGTATTCCCCACGAGCCAACAACGGCTCTGCCTCGTCTCCTCCGCCTGCTCGTCGATAACGCTCGACGGAGTGGGTGGTGGTCTCGGCTGTCATCGGCAGACGTCGGGAAGCTTCGGTTACGCACGCGCCATTACATCAAGTTGCTGCGTCCGTGGTTTATTTCGGTGAAGAGCTGCGTCAAGCTACCGCGAGGTACGAATACAAATACACGTCTAGCTTTCAGCGTAAGTCTCATTCAGTCACACTTGACGTACACAAGGACGGCCACGTAACAGTGTGAAACGATGCGTAAGTTTAGTTGAATGGTGTCTTTAACTGCCAGTGGCTATTTGTAGCAACGATGCTGCAAAATGACATTTTAGCATATCGCAGAGTATAGTATAGTGTGTATTAGAGGCTACTCTGAGAGATGGTTCGTTTTTTTTTTTTTTCTGACATGCATCAGCGTTTCCCAAGATGACATCCTCATATTTCTTGTTTGGTCCACAACCCAAACATATTACTGTCATGGAAAGAAACCAGAAATCGAATTGAAGGAGCTGGAATCAGAGTGCTTCTGAAAACTGAATCATCCAAATAGGCGATTCATTTCATCGATAATCGATTAATCAATGCATCTTCGCAGCTTTACTTGTTTCATTTATGTTCGACTGACAAATACGCATCGCATTAGTTTGTTTGTGTTAAAGCTGTGATGGATGTAAATGTATATGATATTTAGATTTATTTAAAACATTAGGCCTGAAAGGTTAGCTTTCATTAGATTGACATCTATCCATCTTTTCCAAGATGGGGGGGGTATATGTATAATGTATATAATAAGGTATATGTATTCACATACATATATATACATATATATTCACTGAATATGGTAATATCCGTAATAACATGCTTATGCAAGGCCTCCATTTAATTAAATATAGGCAATATATTTAGCCAACGACCTAATATAGACAATTTGATGAATTATAAAAACAAAACTTGTATCAGTAATGTAGTTTAAACACCAGGCTGAAATCCATTACAGCTCGCTAAGAGGTTTTCTCCTCAATTTAGTGCCGTAATCGGGAATTTTGTTTTATTTTGAAACCCCAACCGGAAGTGCTCCTTTTAAAGCTGGGCATAAGCTTGACGCTCTTCAGGTCGACGGACGCTGCCTTGGAAACGACATACATCCAGTCCACGCAGCTGGGTTGGTGAACAGGGACCCAGATTTCCTCACATCAAAGGCTTCCGCTCCTCTCCTCCTCTTCCTCTTCCTCCTCCTCCTCCTCTTCTTCTTCTTCTTCTTCTTCTTCTTC
>JAPQRN010000011.1:1293717-1308663 GCA_037367275.1 Coranthus polyacanthus
TGATGAACGAATGCAGAGTTTCTAGTCACATCCAACAACACAAAGCATCACACACAGACTAAACCTCCACAAACCAGAGAAAACAGGTTATAGTTTGGTTGTAACTCAACTACATTTAGCTAGAAGTGAGGAAATTGTGATTCAGATCATGGATCATGATTCCACCCCAAAAGATAGTCATGTGAGCTTTTGGCCAGCTTGTCCAGCCCTGCATGAACCTTACATGTTCTATGTGGATACTTTTTAAAGGTGTTTTTACACCAGAAAAGAGCATGTTCATCCAGGCTTTTTAAATTTGGCTAAATCTGCTAAAGACAGGTGATTGAGTCATTTCACTCTGCCAGTAGACGAGTTTCTATTTTTTATTTCAGTCATGTTTGACGTCTTGATTCCCCTCAAATGAGGAGCAGCTCTCTCATCTCACTGTTACATCTTACACACTATAAAGAACTAAACTGCCTTTGAACAGTGTTCTTTACTGTAGAAAACTATAAATCATGTTCTTGCCTCGATATTTACGCATTCCATGTCATATTGTAGCATCGCAGCAGAAGAGAGGTGACACATAGTGGGTGTTATGTTTCCAAATCTGCTGATCAGAACTGGAGCTGATAAATACCTGTGAAATCTGCTCATCTGGTATCAGAGCAGGACAGAACATCTGTGGACCGAAGACTAAAACTGAAACAGCAGCTGTTTATAGTCAATAGATTGTGACTTTTCTGCACATAGGGTCAGATTTGTCTCTGTAGTAAATAGAATTGATAATGGTGACAAACCAAGCTTTCAAGTAAAATGGACAGTACTGTAGTATAATGCTGTTCAGGGTTTTTCCTTCAAAGAGGATTATGAGGAGCCTGAAGCTCTGACATGTGCCTCCAAAACACTTCTGGATTCCTCTCATTTGTAACTGTAACTGCAGTTTTATTGTGAAATAGTGATTCTATATCATATCAGCTGCCAGATATTTGTATTTACCAAATACAAATATGACTTTACTGATGTAGAAACAGGGCTTTTAAACTTTCTTGTAAGTGTGAAATGAACGATTTATCACACTGATCCTTTTTTCTTCACAACTTCCAACAAACATTTCTATTTGTCTAAACTGTGAAGTTGTAAATCTGTGATCACAGGAACACTGTAGTATCATTTAGTTTTTATTCTTATATATATATATATATATATACAAACTACCACAGAAATGGCTAGAAAGAAGCAACTGAGTAAAGAAACAAGAGTACAGATTTGTACATTGAGGAAAGAAGGATACACTGAAAGAGAAATTGCAAAATGCCTAATGGTGTCCAACAAAGGAGTTTACTACACTCTGAAGAGACTAGAAGAAACTGGAAGTTATGACGACAGAAAAAGGCCTGGAAGAAAGAGGATAAACATATTATTGTCACCAGTAAGAGAGATTGGCAAAAAACATTGCCACAAATAAGGGAGGAAATCAACATGACAAGGTCAAAACCTATATCTCTGACTACTGTGAAAAGATGTTTGAGCAAGGCTGGTCTGAAGGGATGTGTATCTGCAAAAAAAAAACCACTACTTCATCCATAGAACAAGAAAAATAGATATGAGTGGGCAAAAGCTCGGACCTGTGATGACTGGAAACAAGTTCTCTGGACTGACGAAAGCAAGTTTGAACTATTTGGATCAAAACACAAAGTCTATGTCCGCAGACAAACTGGTGAACGTCTTAAAGCAGCATGTGTAACACCCAAAGTAAAGCAAGGAGGTGGTAGTGCCACGGTAGGGGGATGTTTTGCAGGTGATAGAGTAGGAGATTTGTTTGAAGCAAAAAGGTATCATGAAGAAGGAACAGTACCACTCCATCCACCAGCATCATGCAGTTCCATCTGGACTAAGACTTGTGGGTCAAAAGTTTGTTTTGCAGCAAGAAATTGACACTAAGCATTCTGCCAAGCTCTGTCAGGGTTACAGAGACAAAAAAGAGTAAGGTGTTCTTCAAAAGATGGTTTGACCCCCTCAGTCTCCAGACCTCTCTCCAGTTGAGCTTGTGTGGGATGAATTGGATCCATCAGTCAGAAAAGCATGTCCCACAAATCATCAGTCTCTTCTTGATGAATTTAAGAAAGCTTGGAATGCAATTACTGGCACATACCTTAAAAAACTTGTGGAACAAATGCCTCATATATGCCATGCTGTTTTTAAAGCCAGAGGAGGTTACTTTGAAGAAAGCAAAGTCTAAGCAAGAAAAACTCAAGTACCTGATAATTATAGTAAAATGTCTTCTGATAAGTTAGTCTTTATATAACATCACGTTTATTTTGTTGCAAAATATACCAAGGAAACCATCTTTTTTTGGTCAAATTTGATCCAACTTTTGGCCTGTAGTGTATATATAGATATCTATAGATATCTATAGATATATATATTTTGTTCACTTGATAAAGTTTTGATAAAGTACCAGTAAAACTGATTACCATCCTGCTTTATCATGATAATTGGCCATAATTTTATTAGAACTCCTCAAAATACATTGCTTGTAAAAAAGTGTTCAAATGAGTCATTTGAAGATATGACCAGGATCACCTTTAATTTTGTAACGTTTCAGTGAGCGGTGTTCGATTATCTCTTAAAGGAGCACGACCAGTAGAGGGCGATCTAAAAACCAGACAGAGAGTCAAAGAGGAGGATCGGTCTCTTTGACTCTACTGAAGTCATTACTTTGTTGACTACTGTTACCTACTTCTGGACATTCTGCTCAGTTTTGGTTGTTTCAGTCCATCAGAGTATCATCCTCCTCCTCTAAATGTCATCTTTATAATCCTCTTGTGTTTAGCTCAACCCCTGCAGATGGCCTACATTCAGTATGAATGAAGGGACGGGGGAGGGGTAGTGTTGACCTGATCCGAGTCTGTCTGCAGCAGCTCCTCCTCATTGTAATGTACGTTTAAACCATCAGAATAAACTGAAGGTCAGTGGTCAGTTGTAACTCAAGTTCTCTGAGTAGAGAGTCTCAGTATGTTCCATATGTTCCATGTGTAACTCGGGTTCTCTGAGTAGAGAGTCTCCACATGTACAGGTGTAACTCAGGTGTCAATATGTCCCATATGTTCAGGACTGACTAACTGCCTTTAAGATATGTTATTCACCTGAAACTGAGTCGGATAATGTTCATACAGGCCTGGTGCAATGCTGGGCTGCATGTTTTTCATTTTGTTGCATTGTTTACATCATTTTCATCTTGTTGCATCTTTTTCACTCAGGACCAAAAATCTGCTTTTAAACTGGACAGAAAAAAACGATTTGACATTTATCACTTATTAGTATTTAGTGATAATTATCGATATCGACTGATATGAACATTTTTATCACAATAACATTTTTGGCTGTATTGCCCAGCCCTAGTACAAACTAAAGTGAAATCAAACTGAAAGAAAATAAATACTTTTATAAACTCTGTCCGTGTAAAAGGAGAAATTAAAGCTCAGTCTACAGTTTAACATATCTGTCTGGAACAGAACTGGATGATCTGGTTTCACTTCAATCTCTGGAAAAAGTCGACAAATACTGACTCTAAAGACTACAGAACCCATGAGCCTCAGCCGGTGATTCTACACAGTATAATCTGTAGTTTTACAATATTCCAGGTGTAGAAGTAGCTCTAAGTGAAGTTCATACTTATCATCTTGTTTGGTGACATTGAAGCTCAAGACCATAAGGAAGTAAGTCCAGTTTCAGGAACACAATAGTTGCAGTAAGTGAACATGTTCCTGTACATTTTTCATACAGCATGTTGTGTATCCTTCACAGCTGACATTGATTAAATGCAGACTTCTTCACAGTCATTAAAGTATAAGCTCCTGTCCTGCATTTACTTTTTAACTTCATTTCATGCGTGTGAATCTCACACTGACACATCATCTAACAATGACAGAAAAACTGAACAGGTACTGAATTAAAAAAATTAACACTCAAGTCTATGTTCAGAGTATCCTGCAATAAAACTCCATAATTTGGTGAAAATTTAAGCAAATGGAGCACATTTACCGTCCTCCACCTCTGTCTCCCTTCCCAGAGGTAGATACTGTGATGTACTGTATAAAATAACCCTCCGTCTGTCTCCACCCGTCCAGGTCTGATCCTGCTCTTCTATCTGATCTTCTACCTGTTTCTGGCGGGGATGTTTGCTCTCACCATGTACATCATGCTGCTGACACTGGATGACTACAAACCCACCTGGCAAGACCGTCTGGAGACTCCAGGTGAGAAATCAAACAGACCTGATCAAAAACACTGACAATATTGTTTAACAAGGCTCAGAATGTCATTGATTGAATGATTGATATGATAATGATATGGTATCTTGTTGTTTTCAGGGATGATGATTCGTCCAAAGGGTGATCAGCTGGAAATAATTTACTCCGTCTCAAACACTGAGAGCTGGGATGGCTTTGTCGCCAATCTAAACACCTTCCTGTCCCGTAAGAAACATCAGTAACTCATCAATAACTGATAGACTGTATATGTGAAAAATAACTGATATATGATGCATAACTGTACTGATACCAAACTGAGTGTCTTTCTTTCTTCAGCATACAATGACAGTTATCAGGTTCAGACCAATGATAACTGTCCTCCAGATCAATACTTCATTCAGGAGGACAGTGGAGAGGTACAATCTGTCTGTCTAAATGACTTGTCTATCTGTACAACCTGTCTGTCTGCCTCTCTCTCTCCACCTGTCTTCAGATGTCCTTTTACTCTATGTATTAAGTATTATATTATGTATTCCTGTATGTATTATCTATGTCCTCTGTCCTGTCTCACTCTCCACCTGTCTCCCTCTCAGGTCCGGAACAATCCTAAACGTTCCTGTCAGTTCAATCGGACGATGCTGGAAGAATGTTCTGGGATTTCGGATCGTTTCTATGGTTACAGCAGAGGTCAGCCCTGTATCCTCATCAAGCTCAACCGGGTAAATTCAACACACTTTTTGTTTTTATTTCCTTTCCCGCATTTTGATTTTAAAAGGAACGTTCAATCAGATGGTCACTTAAGGGCTATGAAACATCTGTTTATTCTTACAGTATATACTTAGTGTGGGAGTTGAGAAAGTTAATAAAATACATGTTAATTCCTTCACATGTTGAAGGTCTAACCATAACCTCCACAGTCTATTGTGTCTGTTTATTTTTTAAGTTAGACATACATTATACCTACCTCTCAGTAGCAGTGGTTTAGTTCTGTAGTATTACTGCCCACATAGTGTTTTTCAATTGTATTGTTGAGTATAAAAAAGTGCAATAAAAGCTTAGGGTCAGGTCCACAAAAGAACTTGGTTGCTTTTGCGGCCGTTAAACCACTGCAAATGACAAAAAAATATATCTATATATATATAAATGATATATACATATATATATATATAATATATATGTATATATATTTATATATATATATAGATGTACATCAGATATATATATATAACGAATGGTGAAATCCATTCAGTGTGGATTTGGCCCAAAGTGGACAGAGCTCTTACTGCAGCTGCAGGTTATTAAATACAAACACAAACATTTCTGCTTTGGCAGCGAACAGAAATACAACTCTCTACTACTACTACTGTCTCTCTACAGGTGATCGGCATGTTGCCAGGAAAGGACGGTCAATCTCCTTATGTCACCTGCGGAGCCAAGGTCTGAATCTAATTGTCTGTTTGAACCTGTCTGTCTGAACCTGTCTATCTGAACCTGTCTATCTGAACCTGTCTGTCTGAACCTGTCTGTCCTCAGAAATACAAAGTGGGACCAGATGAGTGGGTAAGACATGTAGACCAGTAGAAGGTGATAGAAACAGGTAGAATCTACACAGGTAGATTATAGATCACAGGGCAGGAATCACAGTAAATCATGATACAATACTATCACTTCCATGTCCACCTGTGTCACCCTTCCAACATGTAGAGACTCTGGAAGGACAAACAGGAGGAGGATCTGTGCAGAGCACTGCATGTTGTAGTAAAAATATTAAGATATTGGAGCCAATGTAACAATAATGTATCAAGAACAAAAGTATCAAGGAACACAATACAATATATTCCTGTAGCAATATTTTGTCCCACACCTAGCGATGCATATCATTAGGGTTTTATTGATACTTCTCTCTGTAATTTGGTGCAAAATATAAAGACATGACATGAAAAGATGGTCGGAACCGGTACCCATCCCTACCCACACCTATACATCATAGAATAAAGATTTCGGATCATAATTCATAGAACCTATAATAGAGTTGAAATAGAAATAGAAATAGAAATAGAATAGGATAGAATAGAAAAAGCTGTGGGTGTCCTGAAATCCAGGACTTCCACAGAATTTCAGGACTGTGAACTGGCTCTTGGTGGATTGTCACCTCAGCGGGGTTAGAAATCTGAGCTGGTTATGGCGGTTCAGAGATACCAACTAGATATAGTCCTCACCTCTACTCACAGCATTGAGTTGCAGAGTGGAGTCTTTGGGAGAAATGCTCTGATCAGAACCTGAGTGTTGAGATGTTTTTGGACTTCTGTTGTAGTCACAGAGTGTCCAAAAAAACACCATGTTCAAACACAACATGGTTTATAAGTGTACCTGGTACAAGAAGACCTTGGGCCAAAGGTCCACGATCTACTTTAGAATGGATTCAACTGACCTGAGGCCAATGGAATGACATGAATATACTTCCAGATGTCCACTACTTAAATACTACTAACACAGTAATCTGTCACTGGTCCAAAATGGAGATGGAGCCGAGGGACTTGCCTCTCACACAGGAGGTAGAGCTGGAGGATCTCCTGGAGGTTGTCGGGATCTGAACCTGAAACCTCAGGTGAAGTCACTGAGGAAGTTAAAAAACTGAAAGTGGATAAGATTCACCCAAAGTGCTGAGGGCTCTGGATGTTGTTGGCCTTTCAAGGGTTGACCTGCCTGTACAACAGCATATGGACCTTGGGGGCAGTGTCTCTGGACCGGGGTGGTGATCCATTATGAAAAGGGACTGGAGGGTGAACCTCAGGAGGATTCAGGAGGACCAACGTGGGTTCTGTCCAGCTTGAGGCTGCTCGCCCCCCTGGTTGAAGCCCTTTGGAAGTCTACCAGACAGGACTACCAACTGGGCCGAGCCCCCTTAGGCTGACCCAGGACTCTCAAGGGATTACATCTCAGTTGTTCTGAGGATCCTCCAGGAGGAGACAGACTCCTGGGTGGCTTCTGATACAGACACCCTTAAATGGACTGAATGGTTTGGAGATAAAATAGAATAGATCAGAATAGAATGGGCCATTGTTTTGTTGTTTCTCTGGATTTTACATGATCACTGTATTAGTGATGATTGATCTGATCACAGTTATTGATCTGTTTGTGCAGAGGGAGGACAGCGATAAGATCGGACCTCTGGCTTATTATCCTCCTAATGGGACCTTTAATCTAATGTATTACCCGTACTATGGCAAGAAAGCTCAGGTAAACACCACACAAACATAAACACAATGAAACAAACATACTACAAACACGCCTCTGCAGAATCTGTGTTTCAAACAGATACAAGTAGTAAATGTAGATCCAGTTTAATCTTTCAGTCCAGTTCAGGAGATTGATGAAACTTCAATGTGTGCTTTATGTTGTTTGTTGTGTATTTTCCAGGTGAACTACACTCAGCCTCTAGTGGCTGTGAAGTTCCTGAACGCCTCACTGAACATGGACATCAACATCGAGTGTAAAATAAACTCCAACACACTCGTAGCTGGTAGTGAGAGGGATAAGTTCGCCGGACGGGTTTCCTTCAAACTACGAATCAATGACAAATAAAATCATCAAACACATTAAACTCACATTGAACCCACTGGTTAAAGCTGCACTTATAGATTTATTTCAGTTCAACCATTCAAACAGTCCTTTATGTGAACTGAACGCTTAAGTGCGTTCACTGGCCCCATATGTAAAGTTTATTTGTTGTGAATTTTTTTCTGTTCTGAGTGCAGCTTTAACTCAAAAACACTGACCAATCAGCACGCACACACATTCTGATGTCACTGCCACGCTAATCGTTGTCAACATATCGATCAATTGATCTTCACAAACCAATCCGCGGAGTGTTTATTGATTATCCTTGGAAGTCAGCTGGTTCATTAATTTATTTATTAGTTAATTTATTTGTTTGTTTGTTTGGGTTATTTTGAATACCATATGTTTTTGTCATATTAAAAAGTTTACAGATATTGATCAGTCTATCAACTTTTTGGTTGGTTGTTTAAACTATTTATTTAAAGCACATCAGTTTAAAAAGCACAGACAAACCGTTATATGACAATTATGTTTTTAATAAATGAATAATTTGTTCCTGAGTTGAATGAATCACACAAATAAAGTCACACCAAAAACAAGTTTAACACCAGTTTAAAATGGAACAGAATAAAGCACAAATCAGTTCAGTACGAAGAGAGGATTAAAATGAGTTTTAGGACCACGTAGGAAAAAAATGCATGTTTCTATTGCAAAAGCCGTAATAATATAAGAATAAAATTCTAATATATCAAGAAAAAAGTTGCAATATTGGAAAACGGTCATAGGGTTACAAGAATAAAGTTGTAATTTTTCAAGAAAATCTAATATTTGAGAAAAAAGTCATAATATAGAGAAAAAAATCATAATTTGAGAAAAGTTTTCTAATTTTTTCACTCCTCAGATCGACTCTGATACTCGTAGTCTTCGTTCATAAATTGGATCTGAACATCACAAAATAAAACAACAGAATGCCAAAACAGACATGTCGCCTGTTGCCATTGAAACAGTTGAGTTTTCAGTAACCATGGCGACATTATTATTATTGTACTTGTTTGAGTTTTTTTCCTTTTGTTTTTGCGGCCGCTGGAGCGTTAGTTTAGTTAGTGACTTTAGACTAAAGTTATAGTTAATCAGGTAGACCACTAGTTAATAAGGTGGTTACTGTGGTAACCAGGTACAGCTGTGAGTTTTGTTAAATGTCATTTTGTTTACATGTTTGTTTTTGTTTTGTTTACTCTCATGGGGCTCAGCATGACAACAACCATTACCATGTCAACCACACATGCACAGTCATCACCTGTCAATCACTCTGTCATGCCACGAGGAAACGCCCACCCTGCCCCACCCACCAGTTCTGCTTTCCACCAATCGTCTTCCTTCAATTAACTAAACAGTGACAGCCAATCAGATGCTCCCAATGTATGATGTCATATGCACCTTGTTTGTGATTGGTTGATTTTTTCCCTGCCTAAAAATGTCCTTGTATTAAACAGATGATTAAAAAAGAGAAAGTCACAGTTTAGTTGTCTGATAGTTTTCATTTTCGCTCGGTGTCTCTGTTAAAGAGTAAGAGATATCATCACTGTCAATGATGGAGGAGAAACTCACTGACAATCACTGGTTATTACCCATGCTGCTGGAGTCAGGCTGTGGGTTGGGTGGTCCGTGCCGTCTGTGTGTGTGTTTGTGATTATTTTAGCTCTGTGACTTCATAACAAATAGAGCTAAGATGTTCAAACTCAGTAGTAATGTTAACCATGACACGCCCTAGTCACCCATACATTTTGGGGTCAAAAGATCAAAGTTAAAGGTCAAAGGATCAATTAGTTTAAACCCTTATACAGTCTACTATACAGGCTGTTTACAGTTTAAGTTTGATGCTTTTTTTAATCCATTTCTGATTTTATAATGGGTGTGTATTGGATGATGTCATCACTAGAGTGGAGAGAGGCTCTGGAAATATTCAAAACTTTTATATTCAAACTGCTGTTACTCTGAGACCGTTTACAACCAGTTCACCATATTTACCACAAACGTAGCTGCATTTGTCCTCTTTCAGACAATGTGACGACCAAAGCCCAGTGACTTACACAATTTGAACTATGAGCCTCAAAGTGACAGGAGTTCATCCAACTGACACATTAAACCCAATGATAAATCAGAGCAGACGTTTCTGTTCAAATCCATAAAAAAACTTACATCGCTGTCTTTCACACAATTTAAACTAAACCTACATAACATTTCAGCAGTTATATGTAGCTTTAATATTACAAACTATCACCATCAGGGGAAGTCGTGAACCAGATCGAACCCACACCTACTAAAACCACCAGTGAATCTCTGTCTCCACAGACTGAATCACTCACTGAACAAAGTGTGTATTTATACACATCTGTTTTATGGATCATCAAGTTTTCTCCTTCTAACACAAACTCCTTCAGTCAGTCAAAATAAAATAACACTGTGTCTTATAATGAACACATGCTGCGTCAGCCCATAGTTTACATTATAGCTATGTTAGCTTAGCTCTGTTTTTAGACTGAAAACAGCCACAGTAAAACCACTAATCACCTCTGTTTTACCTACGGTTTGTGTCGTCAGTAGCTGCACTAAAGATCTGTTTTGAATTGTCCAAAAGAGGTCAGAACTGTCATAGTTTAGTCTGAACCGTGGATCAACAAACGGCAGCAACATAATAACATAACATAGTGACTTTATACCTTCATAAGCTTCACAATGAAACTCACCAGTGGAGAAGAAATGCTAACATTTCAGCATCAAACTTCATTCTGTTACTTTAGAGTTGACTCCAATGGAAACAACCACAATGGGTCTATTTTTATAATTTCTTTGACTCTGGAAGTTGTTTCTGATCGGTTCTCATCCTGAACCCCTTGGTGTTAGTTTTTGTTGCCCTGGGAGACAACCGAGTGACTCAATACTGCCTCTAGTGGTCACATAGGTTCACAGAGACACATCGACCTGTGGCTGTGAATAAACTCAGTTCATATCTGTCATAAATACATGGACATCTTTGACACAACGTCTGAACTCTTTATTTTAAACACTCAGATACTGTTATATTATTTTTGAATATTTTAAAGTAGAAATACTAAATATAGCTCTTTCTTTTTTCCAAGTGTTTATTTGTTGTGCTTCACTAAAATATTATTTTAATTCCAGCCACAGGTGATGATGTGTTTAATTGAATGAAATCCTACTGAACAAACCTAAAAATGTTCCTGAAACAAACCAAACAGCTTGAAGTCTGTGACACACAGTGTTATAAGTGTGTTATATAACTCACTATCTGTAACTGTGTTATATAACATACTGTTAACAACATGAAGCACAGTGAGAACAGCTGGTGTTAAAAAAACCAAAGCAGACTCATTTCTGATCATTCTCTGATGACCACCCTCACAAAAAACGAGAAAAAATAAAATATGACCAAAAGTCACTGTGGGACTGTGTGAATCTAATGTATTCAGAGTCAGGTTTCAACATCACATACTATTTATTTTCAAAAACTGATCCATTGTGTCACTAAAAGCTGCACAAACTTGAAGCTTTATTATCAATATTGTAGTAAAATCCCACAGTACAAGGAATATAGGGAGATACATGAAATAAATACTTTAAATGTAACATAACAATGTACATTATAAAAATCATCAAAAGTATACACTAAGAGAATGAAGGACCCCCTCGAAAATGAGATGCTGCAGCTCAAGGGGCATTCCAGGAATAAAGAAAGTACAAAAACAATATGAAAAGTTTGTAATAAATAATATTACAAACCACCTAACAGATCATCTGTTACTGTATAAGACATGTTTAAAGATTTTTTTTTTACTTGAAACTGAATAAATGTGTTCTGTGAATCTGTTTTTTACCCAAAACCACAAGTTTGATTCATCTCAGTTTATTTTGCTGTTACGCGAACAATAGACTGAGAGCTGTTGAATTTCACACATTAATAAATAAAGTTACATGAATGAGTTCAGGCATGAAATAAATGACAAAATGATCTTAAAACATTTGTCTCAACCTCATGATGTGTTAATGATATTGAAATATCAAATTATCCATTTTAATTTGACGTATGTTTATGAGAATCTTAATCTTAATCTTAATGAGAAGCTCATTTAGATATAAAAATAACAGCTTTGTGTTCCACTCGGTGCCGCTCAGAGGCTGCTTTATACCAAACCAGTGTAAAAACTGAAACAATAGCCTTTAAAATGTAAAAACCTGAATGCTCTTACAGAGGACTGTACAAACTTTATAATCAGGATTAACCCCCCCTGGAGGGATTCACAAAATATACAAATATTAAAAGGATAAAGCTTATTATTATTATAAAAATTAAGAGGAAAAAAATGATGGTGAATTGCTAAAAAATTAAAAATATGATCCACTCTCACTTTCAAAATAAGAATTATTGCCTTTTATATTTACATTAAAAAAACATATTAAAACACTGAAATTAAACCTCAAAAGATCATTATTAGAATCTTGATTACTGTACACATTTTATTTTATGTATATGAATATATTTCTTCTTTCTGCTTCTGTTCATTTGTATTGTTTTTTTATTTCTCTGTTTTTTTATGAAAAACCTTTATTAATGTGAACAGTGACACCACGCCCCCAGGTGGACAGACTTTAGAATTACACTGATTTGTACACTATGCATAACCACAATTGTTAGTTGTTCATGTAATGTTCATGCATCATGGTGAAGAAATAATGAGAGTTTGTTCCTTGAACTCGTAACTGTAATAACGGCTCAGCAGCGGCATCTCATAACTGGCACACATCCCTAGTCAAGTAGCAGCTCCTATTGCACCTACTTCCTGTCTAGTAACGTGACTTCAAAATAAAATACATTATGTTCTGGTGAACATCACAGTTCATATAACGTTAAACTGTAAACAAATTAAACAAACTGACTCATGGAGTCAAATCTTTTTTCTCAGCTTTTAGTCTGTAACTGATGATAAATTATTGATTAACCTTAATTGTTTTAATCGACTATAGTAAAAATACATTTCGCATCGTTTGTCCCTTCTCATCTTCCGTCCGCTTATCCTGCACATGCGCATTGTGAGTAGCCGCTGTACTTTGGATCCGCGTGAGGAAAAACAGACGAAGAAGACAATTAAACGGAACAAAATAAAATACCACAAGCGGAACTGAGTAAAACAGCCGCGGAGAGTTTAGAGGAGTCTAACGGAGGAGGATGGAGCAGCTGGAGCGGTGAGAACCAACATTTAAAACCCGGAAAACACCGGACTGGAGCTAATGATGCTAACGGCTATCACCGAAGAAATTAAATAAAACTATAAATAAAGAAAACAACTAACAAATAACAAACACAAATAAAACTAAGAAAAGAAGAAACAAAACAATCTGTCTGGAACAGTTATAAACTTTAATGTTAATATAAAGTTGAGTAGACTATTGGAAATGGAAAAGAGAGAGATTTTCTGTTTGTTCACACGAGACAAGGTCCAGATCCCGTCTGCGTTTCATATGCACATCATGTCATGAAACACAGATCAGCTTATTTGAATCTGATGGGACAGTATGTTTGGTGTTGACCATACATGGTGGTGGTTCATCATGGTTTGTGACTCATGATGCTGCTGGTCCTGGAGACTCACATTCACTGATGGATTTATGGATCCACTATGTACAGTAAAATTTTGAAGGTGAAGATGGTCCCTCCATGTGAAAGCTTGGTCAAAGAGCTGTATTTCAGCATCACTCCAATCAGATCACTACCTTCCTGAAGGACTTGTCTAATGTGTTGCCTCATCTGAACCCAGTCCAGCTCTAGCAGAGCCTGAACCAGGAACGTCAGGTGTCCATCATCAGGCAGCTCAGAGACATCATCACAGAAACTGAAGAGCATCCCACAAAGCTCTGTGAACTCAGTGTCCAATAGGATCAACGCTGTTCTGAAAAACTCTGGTTCTCACATTAAATACTGACACTGGAGCAAATTCATAGTGACTGTGTGGACACACCTTTGGGAATGATTGTGTATAATGTCTGTATAACACTTCCTGTGTTTCAGTCTAAAGGACGAGGAGGAGCAGGATGAGCTCGAGTGTCACCATGACAACAGTGACGGGACCAACAACAACAACAACAACAACCGCCGCAAGGTGACACCAACAAAAATATTTTTTACAGTGTGTTATAATAATATATATATAATAATGAGACAGTGTTGACAGTAACAGCAGGAGGACTCTCCAGTGTTTGACCTTTTTGAAATTTAACTCGTGACCACAGAAGTATTTCAGTTTCTTCATCAGTACTGAATGATGTGAATTTATTTATGGGAACATTTCAGTTAGATTTGATTTTACAATGACAGACCTTATTCTAAGGTAATTAAAGGGTATTGTAAATATGTCGATTTATTTTTCACTTGAGTGATAATGTAGACATTTTAGTCATCCGTACCAACAACCATAACTATGACCATAAAGTTTAGTCTGTTACAATAACTAATGTTTTTTTAGAGCCCCGTCTGTCTCTCATCTGTCTCTTTGTACAGGCGGTGTGTCTGTCTCTAACCCATCTGTCTCTCATTTGTCTCTTTTTACAGATGGTGTGTCTGTCTCTAAACCCGTCTGTCTCTCATCTGCCTCTCTGTACAGACGGTGTGTCTGTCTCTAACTCGTCTGGCTCTCATCTGTCTCTGTACAGAAGATGTGTCTGTCTCTAACCCGTCTCATCTGTCTCTCTCTACAGATGGTGTGTCTGTCTCTAACCCATCTGTCTCTCTGTACCATGGTGTGTCTGTCTCTAACTCGTCTGTCTCTCATCTGTCTCTCTGTACCACGGTGTGTCTGTCTGTCTCTCATCTGTCTCGCTGTACAGATGGTGTGTCTGTCTCTAACCTGCCTGTCTCTCTTCTGTCTCTCTCTACAGACAGTGTGTCTGTCTCTCATCTGTGTCTCTGTACAGAAGGTGTGTCTGTCTGTAACCCGCCTGTCTCTAACCCATCTCTCTCTACAGAAGGTGTGTCTGTCTCTAACCCGTCTGTCTCATCGGTCTCTCTGTACAGACGGTGTGTCTGTCTCTAACTTGTCTGTCTCTCATCTGTCTCTCTGTACAGATGGAGTGTCTG
>JAPQRN010000011.1:1308763-1336335 GCA_037367275.1 Coranthus polyacanthus
ACACACACACACACACACACACACACACACAGTCACACTTGTACAGGTATCATGCTGTTCACACACTCACCTACCTACACTACATGAATAGTTGTCCACTGAAAATCAAACTGACTGTTTCTGTGTGTGTTTTTTTTACTGTGTTGTTCAGGTGGAACAGTTCTGGAAGTTTTACAGTCACCTGGTTCGTCCAGGTGACCTGAGTGGACACAGTGACTTCCACCTGTTCAAAGAGGGAATCAAACCCATGTGGGAGGTAAAACTACACACTGTGATCAATCTGACAACTCATCAATAACTCATTAGTATCAGGCTGATAACAGATTAATAATCTCACAGTTTAGAAATACAGATGAGTCTTGATTTTTATTGAGTCTTTCATTTTGGTTTGTTATTTCAGTCTGAAGTAGTTTTATACATGTATAAATGCATAAATAGTCTTAGTTTGAGTTGTATTTAAATGAATTGACTATGTTTAGTTGAATTATTTTATGTAGGTTTAGTCGTAGTTTGAGTTTTTCAAGTTTTATGAGGAAAGCTTTGATTTGTGGAAGCTGACAAAGGTCAGAAGAAATAATGCATGACATCAAATATGATTTATGCATGTTGTTTATTAAAGGTCCATATTGTACAAAGACATTTTATTATTTTTCATCATGAATCATTAACACTGGAGGAAAAATAAAACCAAGCTGATTTTACTTATGTCATTCTGTTTAATTTAATTCAGGTTGAATTGTTCATTTGATGTATTTGAAAATGGTTGTTTTTATTTTTTTTTTCACTTAATGAAATCTTTTTCTTTACTATTATTATTATTATTATTATATTCAATTTATTGTTAAATATAATAACTGTGCCAATAATCAATCAGTATCAGTCTCTCAGCAGACCAGGGGCCTGTATCACCAAGAAGGATTAAGGGGTAGTTCAGCTATCTTCTGGTTTAGCTCAGGATTTTCAGTGTTACAAAGGTGGGTTACTTCTTACCAGACAGATCTTCATGGTAACTGACCCTGCAAACATAACCTGCTCTGGAGCAGCACCATCTTTACATGTCATATGATAGACAGGCTCTATTAAACTTAATGCCATGTAGCTACTTACTTCTCCCACCACCATAAGTATTTTCTTTATTGCCTTTAGCTTTGATTACGGCATGCATTCTCTATGGCATTGTTTCGATAAGCTTCTGCAATGTCACAAGATTTATTTCCATCCAGTGTTGCATTAATTTTTCACCAAGACCTTGTATTGATGATGGGAGAGTCTGACCACTGTGCAAAGCCTTCTCCAGCACATTCCAAAGATTCTCAATGGGGTTACGGTCTGGACTCTGTGGTGGACAATCCATATGTGAAAATAATGTCTCATGCTCCCTGAACCACTCTTTCACAATTTGAGCTGATGAATCCTGGCATTGTCATCTTGGAATATGCCCATGCCATCAGGGAAGAAAAAATCCATATATGGAATAACCTGGTCATTCAGTATATTCAAATAGTCAGCGGACCTCATTCTTTGGGCACACAATGTTGCTCAACCTAGACCTGGCCAACTGCAGCAACCCCAGATCATAGCACTGCCCCCACAGGCTTGTACAGTAGGCACTAGGCATGATGGGTGCAGCACTTCATCTGCCTCTCTTCTAACCCTGATGTGTCCATCACTTTGGAACAGGGTAAATCTGGACTCATCAGACCACATGACCTTCTTCCATTGCTTTAGTGTCCAATCTTTATGCTCCCTAGTAAATTGAAACCTTTTTTTCCAGTTAGCCTCACTGATTAGTGGTTTTCTTAAGGCTACACAGCTGTTCAGTCCCAATCCCTTGAGTTCCCTTCGCATTGTGTGTGTGGAAATGCTCTTACTTTCACTATTAAACATAGCCCTGAGTTCTACTGTTGTTTTTCTTCAATTTGATTTCACCAAAAATTTGAGTGATCACCAATCACGATCAATCAGGGTTTTTTTCCAAGAACATTTCTTCCTCGAAGAGGATGGTTCCCCACTGTCCTTCCAGCTTTTAATAATGTGTTGGATAGTTCTTGACCCAAGTTTCGTAGTTTCTGCAATCTCCTTAGATGTTTTCTCTGCTTGATGCATGTCAATGATTTGACCCTTCTCAAACAGACTAACATCTTTTCCACGACCACGAGATGTGTCTTTCGACATGGTTGTTTAAGAAATGAGAAGCTACTCATTGCATCAGCTGGGGTTAAATAACTTGTTGCCAGCTGAAAGATAATCGCCTATGCAGCAATTATACAATAGGAGGCTCATACCTATATGCTTAGTTAAAGCCAGGTGGCAACTTTTTTTGGCCATGCAGTGTATGTTATAAGGTATCCAAGAAGCCACAATGTTCTGCAGAGGCTTTTCCTGGTGGACTACAGCTCCCGGTGGTCTGCAGCTCGGTGCCAGTCTGTGGCCAAGGATAGTGTCCAATATGCCATATGCATCTAGAGGATCTTTGGCCGTACTACTTGCTTGTTTTTCAATCTGATCCATTCTGGTTGTGATCATTTGTTTTTCGTAATACTGTTTCAGCTTCGTCATCTTTCTAAGTTGGATTGTGCTGTTGTGGATGCATAGCATTAAGCTTATTAAGTTGAAAGGAATGGTAGATTTTAATATTTCCCTTTAACCACGTTGTATAATCTCATTTGTATATCGGATCCATAAAGCCTGGACTTCACTGTAGGCCAGTTTTTCTGTGTTTTGCTGTTGTTTACATTGCTGTTGTACTATTCAGTAAAAGGTATTTAAACATGGTGGTTTCCAGTGCTGTGGTCAACACATGCATGTGTCTGGACCCAGCCTGCACTATGTCACTTTTAGTTCCCCTTGCACTGTGAAAGTACCTGCCCTGAAACAGTAGGTAAAAAAAGACCCTTAAAAAGGCATCTAACAACTAAAATAGTCTCTTGATCCTGCAGTGCAAACAAAAGAAGGGACTTTCTCTAAGACGTAGCTGTTAATAATAAGTATGTGTAGGAACAATTAAAGCAATTAATACGTAGCAGAAACACAACTATTCAGCATCTTTAAACCAGTTTTTACTTTCCATATAGATTTATGAAAACACCTGTAATAGTCCTTCTCAACTTCGCATGGAGGTCAGGGACATTGCCTCTGTCTTGGCAGACCGGGGTGGTGGTTCCCCTTTTCAAGAAGGGGGATCAGAGGATGGCCCACTGCTATGGGCCATTCGGTCCCTGTACGACCGGAGTCAGAGCTTGGTTCACATCGCCAGCAGTAAGTCAGACTTTTTCCCGGTGCGGGTTGGACTCGCCAGGGCTGCCCTTTGTCATTGTTTTTGTTCCTAATTTTTATGGACAGAATTTCTAGGTGCAGCCAGGTCATGGAGGGTGTCCGGTTTGTTGACCTCAGGATCGTATCTCTGCTTTTTGCAGATGATGTGGTCCTGTTGGCTTCATCAAGCTGTGACCTCTAGCTTGCACTGGGACAGTTTACAGCTGAGTGTGAAGTGGCGGGGATCAGGATCAGCACCTCCAAATCTGAGGCCATGTTTCTCAGTCGGAAAAGGGTGGAGTGCCCTCTTTGGGTTGGGAATGAGTCACTGCCTCAAGTGGAGGAGTTTAAGTATCTCGGGATCTTGTTCACGAGTGAGGGGAGGATGGAGCAGGAGATGGACAGACAGATCAGGGCAGCATCTGCAGTGATGCAAATGTTGTACCGGTCCGTTGTGGTGAAGAGGAAGCTGAGCCAAAAGGTGAAGCGCTCAATTTACCAGTCAATCTATGTTCCTACCCTCACCTATGGTCACAAGCTTTGGGTAGTGACCAAAAGAACAAGATCGCGGATACAAGCGGTGGAAATTATTTTCCTCTGCTGGGTGGTGGGGCCCTCCCTTAGAGATAGGGTGAGGAGCTTGGCCATCTGGGGGAAGCTCAGAGTAGAGCTGCTGCTCCTCCACATCAAGACGAGCCAGTTGAGGTAGCTCAGGCACCTAGTTAGGTTTGCCTCCGGGAAGTTTTTTGATCTACAAAAATGGGTTTAGTGATATTTTAAAATTACCCCCAAAATCTTTGAATATATACAGTCATTGCCAGGCTTGTGCCCCCAGAATTTTGGCTCATGTGATGCTTCTGTGTATACATATATATATTTGTTTACATGTTTGTACACCTGTTTGTGTACTCTTTCCTCAGGATGAGTCTAATCGCAGTGGGGGGAAGTGGATCATCCGCCTTCGCAAGGGTTTGGCCAATCGGTTCTGGGAGAACATCATACTGGCCATGTTGGGAGAACAGTTCATGGTGGGAGAGGAGATCTGTGGAGCTGTGGTGTCCATACGCTTCCAGGTAATCAAATACTATTATACTACTACTACTACTACAACAACAACAGTACTACTAAAGTACTACTGTGGAGCCGTGGTGTGCACACACCTCTAGGTAATCAAATACTATTATACTACTACTACTACTACTACAACAACAGTACTAGTACTTAAGTACTACTGTGGAGTCGTGGTGTCCACACACTTCCAGGCAATCAAATACTACAACAGTACTACTGATTCATTACTTATCTGAGTGTCCTGCAGTTTTCTGGTGTCACAAATTTTAAAAAGGAGTACATTTAAAAACAAATGTCCTGTTTTGTCAGATACAGTTGTGTCCTCTGTGTCATCTTAAATAAATCTCACCATAACAACAAATGATGTCATGTCCAATCACTGGTGTAAAGAGCAAATGACGTCCTGTCTGTCTATCACCTGTCCTGTTCTCAGGAGGACATCCTGTCTATCTGGAACAGAACGTCCAGCGATCAGATGACGACATCCAGAATCAGAGACACTCTGAGACGAGTCCTGAACCTTCCAGCAAATACCATCATGGAGTACAAGACACACAATGACAGCCTCAGGTAATACTGCACCAATACTACAGTTATACTACAGTAATACTGCACTAATACTACAGTACGAGCCCAGTTTTTCCTACCATTTTAACACTTAAGCTTAACCAAATGAAAAGGGGAAACAAACTCTGTTGAGAGGTTTTTACCACGCTGTATTGTCATTTATGGTTGTGCTGAAATACAGTTCACGCCTTCACTGCTTCATCCAATGTTATATTATGATGATGCTTTGCTAAATATAATTTCAGAACATTGCACTATTCAGTATGTGCTAAATTTTATCTGGGTAATATTGGAGTGTAATGTAGAAATCTAAATCTAATCTAAAAACTAATGTGAAAAGTAGTAGTAGTAGTTGTTAATAGTATTAACAGTGTCATCTTAATGGTCCAGTAGTATTAAAAGTACCACAACAATGGTCCAGTAGCACTAATGGTGTATTTGTTTCTAGAGTGTTAGATCACTTGCCCTCCCATTTGACTGGTTTATTATTGCTCACATCAGTAGAATCATATTGTAAGGTCTTGGGATAATTTTTCTTATGATTTTGCACTATATAAATGAAACTGAATTGAATTGAATACAATCCTGTGTTTGGACAGATGGTTTTTGTTTAAAGTTGACTTTACTAATAAACACAAAGGAGTTAATAGTAGTCATATAATAGTCATATACTATACCTATGTTTACTGGCCTTCCATTGATTTACTATTAAAACCAACAACTAGATGGCAGCAAAGGCACATGGATGATGATCAGGAGTCACCTTCATAATATGTGGGTTTCAAAATTTACAGCATTGAATCTGATGTGATCATTATTATGTCCATTTGATATTGGGTGTGATTATTTCAAATATTCCTGTTAAAAACATTTCCTCTTGGTAGAATCATGATCAGACCTTGAATCCATCAAAAATGAATCAAATTGCTAATATTGATGATGTTTCTTTGTTTGTTTACTTCAGGGACAACTCGAGCTTCAGAAACACAAAAATCTCTCTTTGAAGACACCGACTATGATGTGTCAGCTGACTGTCCTGTCCAATCAGGACTCAGACTGCAGACCAACAAACTGCCTGAAGTTGTTTCACACTGCTACTGTTTGTGATCGATTGATCGATCAGTGATTGATCAGTGATCAGACACATTTTGTATCTTTGTTGTGTTTTTGTTATTGTGGTGTAAATAAACTATATCTGCTACAATATAATCTGTTTCTGTTGCTGACTTTATTTTGTTTAAAAACACAAGATTGTATTTGATAAAATCTGTTAGATCAAAAACTAAATCATGCGATTAAGGAAAAAATTTTGTATATGTTATATATTGTTATTATATATTATGTTATTTATGTTGTATGTTGTAATGTTGTGTGTGTTGTCCGGTGGTGTATGTCGCTGAGACTCATTGTCATTGTGCAGCACATTGACCCATCTGGCGCAGTCACTGATCTGTTCCAAGCCATTCCAGGCCATTCTGGGCTATTCCAGGCTGCAGGTTACCTACCGCAGATCTAATCCCAACTCTATTCCTGGCTGCAGACCAGCTGAAAGTCATGATCTCTGAGGATGGACCTAATCCAGATCTGGATTATCAGCTCAGCCTCCATCACTGGGGCTCAGATATAGGACAAGAGGAGACCAGCACGCCAACAGATCTATTAAGAAATACAGAAACAAAACTACTGAATCTGAATCAAAGACCCACACCTAAAGAATCTGCAGAACGAAAGGCCCACTTCTAAAGAACCTGCAGAACTAATGACACAACTAAAGAATTTGTAGAACTGAAGACCCAGGATTAATGAACCTGCAGAACTATAGCTTTAGAACTAAGGACCTAGAACTGAAGACCCAGAACTACTAAATAACTGCAGAACTGAAAACCTAGAACTAAAGACCAACATTTCAAAACCAGACCCAGAACTACTAAAAAACCTGCAGAACTAAAGACCCAGAATCAAAGAACCTACCTAATTAAAGACCCAGCACTACTTATGAATTTGCCTAACTAAAGGCCCAGAACTATTGAAGAACCCACAGAGCTTAAGTGTTGTTGCCACACAGTCAATGTAACCCTAACCATCCAAATAGAAACAGGAGGCGACGCACCTGCTGCTGATTAAAGAGAAGCTGAACAGGGTCAGAGTTTATTAGAGATGCTGATCTAATCAATCAGAAAACATTCGGTCTGGAGAAGAACTGATTCAACAGTAACAAGGTGAGTCCTTCTTAACACATACACTAAACACACATTTAACACATAAACACACACACATTAAACACAAACACACACTCATCCTCTCATCTCAGAGTCTAAAGTGCAGCCAAACTTCTTCCTGAATCCAAACAGGATTAAACTAAAGCTTCTCTCTCTGTCTCTGTGTGACTGAATGTCTCTTGACCCACCTGTCTCTCACCTATCTGTCTTTCCTTCTGTCGACTTACTTAAAAGTTCTGTTTGTTTGGACACATGAAGCTCTGAAAAAGGTAAAATAAGCTTTATTTATTTGTTTGTTGTTTATTTAATAGCAACATGTACTGTATATTGATTCAAACCTTTGCTTTAGCCTTGAAAATCATTGAGGTTTCTCTTATTTTCAATAATGTTGAGAGACATTTTAAATACGCAGTTAAACATTTTCAGTAAAAATCAGTGAAAACAGTATCAACTGAGGTGAAGTTTTTAAATCATTGTCATCAGTGTCCATGTTGAGATTTTGTTGCAGATATCTCCATGTGTTTGGTGCACAAAGGCAGACTTTGCTAGTTGAGATTAAACCTGTGGGACTTGAAGCAGACAGTTATAGAAGAGTTTGGTCCTGTGGTGTAGTCCAGATTAGATTCATAGATGAAAAGATTAGGTACAGTGGTCAATGTTGTATGGATCTGCAGTGATGAACTAAATCTAGAGGTTTTGTGGCTAAGCAATAGCATTTCTAAAGACTGACAGAAACACCCCATGTACTCATACTTTAACTGCAACTCAGAGCAAAGTTGGATCTGTTTCTGTCTAAATTAAGAGGTTTTGTCACAGTTTGGTGGTGACATTTTCAATATGACTTTCAGTGACCTGTGGCTTTCAGTAGCTCTACTTTCAGTGTAGACACACTAAATAACCAAAAGTTTGAGGACAAACCTGATCATGCACTTTTTGTAGCAATGATGTACAACTGTTTTTTAGATTTAATGTTTAATTATAGGGACGTCTGTGTTCTGCAGAATCTAATGACAACAGTGTGCCTCCAACAGCTTGGTTAAAAAAATGATCCTGAGAAAGATCTTGTCTCAGCATGGCACTGCCTTTGTGCCTGAAGCTCAATCAGTAAAGAAATGGTTTTCCCAGAGTGGTGGAAAAACTGAAATGTCTGCACAGCTCCCTGACCTCAGCCTCATCCAACACCTTTGGGATGAACATGAATGCAGACTGGGGGTCAGGCCTTATCACCTAGATTTTGTGGCTGAATGGGATCCAAATCCTTGAAGCCAGGTTCCAAAATCTGTTTAAAAGCAAGAATCAGAAATGATGGGACTTAAACAGCAGCGACAAAATTCCTGAGGATTGGAATGACATGTTCAGCAATTAAATATGGGATGTTTTTAAATTGGCCTTAAACTTATGATAATATAGTGTAAGTGTAGAGCAGTAGTTTCCAAAAAGAAATCTGGCGCCTCCCTTTTGATTCTGTTCCATTTATTTAGGGGCTAAATATAAAATTCTAAAATTCCCACCACTTTGTACATGCATCAGAAGTTGTAAACTTTATCAGGTTCAATTGTATAGGTGTTGGATGGATGGATGGGGTAAAAATGGCTCAAATGTATAAAATTTCAAAAATTCAGCCCCTGCGTGAGGTTTGACCTACACTTACCAAATTTGGTACATGGACATGTATCAGGTCCAGATGCACAACAATGCCTCTTAGAATCATACCCTAAACCCAACAGGGAGTACGCCATTTTGGATTCAATACAGGATTTTCTCTGACAGTTGCAGGTCTAAACTCTGATTGTCTGTCTGTGTAATATCAAATATAAGATCTCATTGTTTTTTTGTTGTATTATCAGAAATTGATTAGATTTGATCTGTACTGATAAGTTATTGGTTTCCAGGTGAACACTGCAGGTCTAAAATCTCCATCCGCTGTGTCTTTGCTCTAAACAGATAAATCTTCATCCTGCTCAGCAGATCAAACCTTTTAGCGCTCGTCACCTTCCATCAGCTGATCTTCTCACTTTCACCTTTAACCTCTCTCTCTCTAACATGCTAACCGGGCTTAAGCACACAGCTTCAGGCAGTGTCAGACATGTGTCAGGTTTTAAGGTGGAGGAGCAGACTTGGAGAACATATTCGGTTTTACGCCATGAGCCTGTTGGATTAAACAGAAACATTTGTCTGCACCAGTTTTAGATCAGTTTAGACCAGTTTTGATCAGTTAAGATCAGTCAGACTGAAGGTCCTATGAAATCTATGACATCAAAAGTATTATATATAGAAGTGGGTAAATCAGGACAGAAAAGACTACTAGAATAGTGTATTTCATATTTGAAATAGAACAGAGTTATTCTAATGTTGGATACAAGCTTTTGGCCACTGCTGTTAATGAATGTTGATTTGAAGGGAATTTGTTTCAAAACCGTTTTACAGTTTACATGTTTAGTGTTAGCCCTTTTCCACCAACATGGAACCTGGTTCTGGTTCGTAATCTCAATTTGAATCATTTAGAGCATTTTGACAAAAAATGAACTGGTTCAGAACCTTGAATGTTGGTTCAGCTGGAACCAGCATGTAGAAGATGTCCTTTGAACTGAAGTGTGAACCATTGTCGTGTCATATTCTACAGGTTGGAAAGAGACAATGGAGATGACGATTTCGAAGAAGAGAAACAAGTCAATCAGAATAATGTACAATAACTGCTGAATAAACCCAGTGTTTGGTGGAGATTTAGTCGTGGCTGTGTTAATGTACAACAAGCCATAATATGACCGCATGTAGCTCCGACTGTTTTTTTTTGGTCTCTAATCATTTTTTTTGTTTGTCTATTTCTTCGTGTCTTCCTGTGAAACCAGTCTATTTATTCTTTCTACTGCTGCTTCTGTCTTTTCCTTCAACTCAGTATTTGACTAAAGGTATTTTGACACCTGATTGTTCAAACATGAACCAAGATCAGAACCAAGGTTTTTGGTTTTGTTACATTGTCTACATTTGGTCCAGTTAGTTTTTCTTTTACACTGCAATTTTGAAATCAGACTAATATGTCCTGTCATCATCATCTGCATGTTCTGCATTTCGCTTTAAACAGGATTTATTGGTTTATAGATGGACTGCATCTGATGTCGACATGATCTTAATTCAGCACATCTTTAACGTCTTCTGTTCTTTTTCTTTTGATTTTCATGATGATTACCTTGCATAACTTACTGTGATTTGTCCTAAAGTCCAAACCCTCCGAAAGGTTTTTTCACACTGTAAATGAACCGAACCAGACCACCTCTTTTGGTCGGATCAAAGACCAGCTGCTTGGCCCATTCTGTGATCTATAGGAGGTTTCACACCTCCACATCTGGTGCAGATCAACGTGGATAGTCTGGAAGTGTGGAACAAACAAGGTAGGTGTGAAAGTGTGTAAAATCTCCACCAAATATTGGGTTTATTTATCACTTATTCCACAGTCTTTTTTCCATTGGTTTCTCTTGTAATTTGTTGTTGTTGTCGTCTTGATCGTCTCTGTCCAACCTGTAACCCTAACCACAATAGTTCACACTTCAGTTCAAGAGAAAACCTTTTTTTTGTTTCTAGCTGAACTAAATTTCCAGGATCTGAACCAACTTATTTTTGGTCAAAACACACTGAACAGTTCAAAATTAGGTTCATGAATGGAATGGTACGGGCTCCATGTTGGTGGAAAAGGTTTATGTGTGGACTTCATAGGATGATTGATAATAATTAGGACAGCGTTAAACCAGGCTTTATGTCATTACTGTTCAGCTTCACTGGGCCTGTATCTGTCAGTCACATCATCATGTTATCAGTTATAAATTTGTTTTTTACTGAGGGAAATGCAGCATGTGGAGGGTTTGAACCGTGTGAGATTTGGCAGCTGTTAATATCCATGTTAACAGCTTAAAAGAGCTCTGGTGGTTGATCAGGTTCATCCAGACGCCAGCTGATCATTTCTTTCGTTCTGTCAGTCAGTGATCTCAGTTGTGATAAATGACACTAATGCTTTATAAACAGAGTCCATGTGTGGACTGAACATATTGATCAACAGCTGAAGAAAGGTTTGACTGAACTGAACTCAAAGGCTCCAAAAATGTGTGATTTATTTTTTTTATTTTTTTTTTTTTGATTACTTGTTTTTGTCAGTTATTGGTCATTTAAATCTGTGTCTAACTCTTTTTTTAAACAGCTGTTAGTTCACTCATAATGTCACATAAAGCAGATGTGTTTGGAACATCTGCAGAGTTTATCAGTGTGTGTAGAAGACCCTCAAGGGGTTTTAGATTGGATCTAAACAGCTGTATTTTCTTTAGAGGGAGCCAGATATGTGCAGCTGGCCTTCACTAATCTTTACAGTTTTTCTCAGGTTTCTAGTGAGATGAGAGTAAAGCTGGAGGCCCAGTCTATCCCTCAGTGACAGTGATGCATTTACACAGTGATAGATCTGCTGTTAGACGTATGGAGCAGATTTACTGTTGAACCCTAACAAACGAGACACGTTTTACAAAATCACTATAATTCAGCATGTTGCTTACACCACATCCTCAAAACTACATATGTCCAAAATGTACAGGTACTTGCAATCTGTGGTCCCAGAATTTATTCATACTGTCTGTTCCAAAAGTCCGTACTAATCTGGGAAAGGCCTTTTAAATCTGCTGCTCCTTGTGCTTGTAATCAATTACAAAATGACCTAAAAGTTAAGGAGCTGGTCTCATTGGACACTTTTAAAGTGATTTTGAATGACATGGAAGCAGAAACATCTGGTTGTAGATGTTTTGCCAGATTTATTTATATATTGACACTAACTTCTTCACATTTGACTTTTTATATTTATCTTGTATTTTATATCTTTGCATATGTATGTTTGGTTGCAACCAAACATACATATGCAACCTTGTTAACTGTGTTAACTGTGCTACTACCTATCTTGGCCAGGATGCTCTTGTAAAAGAGATTTCTAATCTTAATGAGTCTTTCCCCGTTAGAATAAAAGGTAAATAATGAATTTTCTCAATAACAAGTAATATAACTTAAAAATGATGATGCTGATAAATCTAGTCTCTAAATCTCTAAAAAGTTGTCAAAACCATTGTTTAGTAACGGTCCCATATTATTCAATATGAACCATTAACATTGGATAAAAACCAAAACCAAGCTGATTTTCTACATTGTTTTATGTTGCATTGTTCATTGTAGCTTTAATTTAGTTTTCATGCTTTTGAAAACCGTTTTTTATTTTAGTTAGCAAAATTATTTTTGCATTGCTAGATTTTGTTTATTTTCATTAATAATAACCCAGCCTTGTTGTCTTGCCTTAATTTTCACCTCTGCTTAAGAAACTGTTCCACTTCTTAATCTTCTTCTCTACTGTTTTTCACCTCAGCCTTTTTTTAAAAGGATTAAGATGCTTTGTGAATAACTTTTATCTTTATTAGGATCTACTCCTCACTTTATGGGGAAATTATTAGTCAGATTTATTGACACTTTGCTCCAGTTCAAACCTTTTTGCATTAAAAACAAATTTCTGTCCTCGTGGAGAATGGGCAAATACATCACGGCCCTAGGAGCCATAGGAGGGGTCACGCAGTTGTCTCTATAGTTACCATTAGACGCAGACAGCGATAGTAAACAGTAGTTACTAGAGTGATAACAGCCAGTATTTACTAGAAGAAAAAGCTGATGGAAGGCGTTCAGATAAAGAGCAGCTCAACACAAAAGTAAAGGAGCTACTTGGAGAAAATAACGGACATTAAAATCATTGATCTGAACGAACACGTCAGGTGATCTGAATGAGCTGCCTCACGTAACATTTCCAGATGTACTTGAACATTACACTAACACTTTACCAGTTTTATTTGTGTGTGCACAAGAAATAAATACATTCACAAATGAAATTGTTTTCAAACATTTAATGCAGTAATGCAGCGTACACAGTTAATATTAAGTTGAAGATTTATGGTTTCATAACAAATACAGTGTTGTTGTGAACTTGCAGAGTCTCTTTTCATGCGTTAAATCTTTCACTGTGCGTTGCTTTGACTTCTGTGTCTGAGGTTTAATGAGGTATCCAGTCAGGATGACATTCTAACAGTTCATACACTGGTTTTACTGGAAAAAAACAAATGGATTTATTTGATTATTAATGTACCTATGTAGCCAGCCACTTTTGCTAAGTTAGCTGCTTAGAAGCAAAACAGCGCTTAACGACATAGCTAACGGTAAGTACACAACAGGTAGAGGTTTGATTACAATTTACCAGAATGAAAATACAGTGAACACACAAACATGTTTTCTCATCTTACAGTGTTTACTCATGACATACGATGCCTCTGTTAACTTGTTGACCTGAGTTGCTTCCAAGCTGGAAAACTGAAACATTTCACTCCATTTGCGATGCGTGAGAACTGTTATGGGATTTGATAACACAAGTGTTCACCACTCCACTGAGTTTTTAAGTTGGAAAATAGTATTATATCCACAACACCACAACGTCTATCCTCATTCAGTGATTGCTACCGAAGCCTCCATGACCCCAAGTCCCACAGTGCCTTGTGGCATGATGACGTGATCCATTTCTCTATTAATTTCGGACAGTATTTTAATGATTCATGCAATGTACTTTACTTTACTAAGGTTTGCGGGTGTCAACGTACTCCTTATTGTTCCATTATTTAACATGCATATGTTTTAACCATTTTTCCTCTGATGTGGCTGTGACATTTGGCCAGTAGGAGGCGCTGCTGAGAACAGAGCAGGTGATTATTAGTTAGTGCCTCCTAACCTTCTAGGTAGGTAGGTAGGTACTTTATTGATCCCGAGGGAAATTGCTTCTGATAAAAATATGCTTCATCAAGCTTCATCTTTCAAACAGAGTTGCTCTGAGACTTTTCATAAATTACTAAATCCTAAAATGTGACTCCTGACAGAGATGTTTAGTTCAGAGTCTGAGAGGATTCTCACTGTGTTTGTGAATACAACCCCAAATTATTTTTGCAATGTATCCTACTGTTGTAGCACTCCAGTCTCATCTGTGAATTTACCATATTTTTACTTGGTTTTGTCTGTCTCAGATATACACAACTCAGGATTTTATTTCCAGACCACAGCTGCAGGGATGTCACTAAACTGTCTGTGTCATTGTCTGATTTATTGCTAACATTATGACTATGATGTGATGTAAAACGTCCTGCTTCAAATGCAACTAATAACTTGATTTATGTTTAATTGTAGTGTTCGAAGCTGTAAAAGGACATAAGGAAGCTCTGTCATTGTAGCAGTCTACAACGAAATTTGGTATGGCACTCTCATAAAGGAGCATACATTTAAAAAATACACCAAAATATGTATAAATAAAAACAAATAACAGTAAAAACGGTAAATAAGGATTTTAAAAAAATAAATACAGTAGCATACTGTGTGTAGTGCAAAATGTGAAAGAACCTGTGTCTGTAGTGCACCAATTATTGAGTCTACTGAGGTCCTGTCAGACTTTCATCTGCATTTAAGAACCGAGATAAGATAAGAGCAGACATCCTTAATTGTCCTGAAGGGGAAATGTGGTATGCATTACAGCTGCACTTGTAAAAGTACAAAATAAAATAAAAAAACATACTATAGAATGGGATGGTGTCGTCATGCCGCAAGGCACTGTGGGACTTGAGTCACAGAGGCTTCGGTTGTGATCAGTGAATGAGGATAGGTGCGATAGGTGTGATATTAATACTGTTTTCCAACTTAAAAATTCAGTGGAATGGTGAACGCTTACTGACTTATCAACTCCCATAACCGATGTACGAATGACCGATGTGGAAAACGCATCGCAAATAGAGTGAAATGTTTCAGTTTTCTTAGCTTGGAAAAAACGCAGGTCAACAAGTTAACAGAGGCATCATATGTCATGAGTAAACACTGTAAGACGAGAAAACATAACATTTGACCTGTAGCCAGACAGTAGAGTGCAAGCTTGAGCTGCTTATTTGTTGAATGGTTATTGACTTAGCAGGCTACATTAGCAAACCTTATACTACTTTTCTTTATGATTGGAATAAAGAATACCTATCCCTTCACTCCTTCATATGAGGAAACTGTTGTCAAAAACACAGAAAATCCCAATGGATTCTTCACACATTCTACCTTCAGAATATGAACAGTTACCTTTAGGTAGATGTTGCAGAGCAGCAAATTCAAAAATATCCAGTTTAAGCTTTCTTTGCTCCCTATCACATATCAACCTCAGATGTATATACTGTGTATAAATGAGTGTTGAAATAAATCTCTTACTGTGTAACTGGTCTGGACTTGGTTCATTTATTAATTTGGACTGTGACCTCAGTGTGAAAAGTCAGATTCATGAGATTTTTATGTCTCTAGATAAACATTGTCATGATTCTGCTCTGGAGGAATCATTCAGTGACTAAACTTTGTGTCTCTTTTTCTTCATGTTCATCCACACTTTCATCTGCTGATTAATTCTCTGTCCCCGCTACACACAACTTAAATAAATGAAACTGTAAAGTTTGACTTGACTCAGTATGACATGTTCTTTTGTTCTGATGTAGGTAATTTCAGGACCAGTTCACTCTGAAACTCATACTTTACACATTTAGAAAATAATGTGAACACACAAAACGGTGAGATCTAAAGAATAAATCTGAACTGAGTTCTAAGACTGTGTCCACACTAATCCATTTCTGTTTAAAAATGGATATGTCCACATAACACTTTTGTTTTAATTTCCATACAACAGAGACTTTTGACCGAAATGGAAACTCTGACCCTGTTTTTGTTTGTGTTGTAATGTGAACAAAAGAACAGTTCAAATAATTCTGAAAGGATAGACTTTCCATGTCTTCTATCATTATTGATATTCCACTGATACTCTGAATCCGACAGTCATGTACACACAATATTCTGTTTGAATATTCTGAATTAGCTCTTTGTCTAAATGGTGCGTTGTCTAATTTTTTTTATTAATTTGGTTTTAAATTTACTCTTTCGAACCACTTTCAGTCAGATCTCAGCGTGTGTTAGCATTAGCATCTTTAGTTCATTAAATGCTGATGTGTTTGTTTTCAGAGTTCAGTGATTGGTCATTTCAGATCTGTCTGATTAGTTAGAGTTGATTCGGGTCATGTGACACCCTCACCTGTCTCTCTCTCATTCTGTCAGCTGGTCTTAAGAGTGTTAGCATTGTTGCCATAATTAGTGTTCTTAGTTCTCTTTAGCATCAGCTAATGGAGTCAGTCAGCATTAGCATGTGGGGCTTTAGAGGTTAGAGGTCACTGCAGTCAGCTGGGTTCAATCTGTTAGAAAAAAGAAAAGCTGCTGAGAAATGTTCACTTATTTACAAAACCCATTTCCAGAAAGGTTATGACATTCTTAAAAAAACAATAATACTATAAACACATTAAGTTAAGATTTTGATGCCTGCAACATATAAACAAAAGACGATGTAGACTGAAGGCAGGACGTATGCACTCTATGACTATGAAGCCACACTGTTGGAACTTAGCAGAATGAGGCCTGGCATTGTCCTGCTCAAATGACCATGGATTTCATGGAAAAGATGTTTTCATTTAATTTCTGGATGCAGCGGTGGACTGTGTTAAGTGACAATGGTTTTCCAAAGTCCTGATCCCATGTGGCTATATTTTATGATGTGTTCTCATGCAATGATGCTTAAGGATAAAAAGTCACACACATTCATCAGTGTTTCAGTTTCCATCCTTGGCCTTTCCACACTGTAGATGGTGAAAGATCCAACCATGATTTAATTTTCTTTGCAATTTTTTGTTGAGACATTCTTTTTGAACTGAGAGACAATTCTCTCATGACATTTGTCACAAAGTGTTGATCCTTCACCCATTCTTACAAAGACTAATCCTTTGGTGGATGTACCTTTTATGTCCGATTATGATCTCCTCACCTCTTACCAATTAGCCTGCTAATTGTGTATTAATTAATAGATAATTGTTGAATGTAATTAACAATTCATAAATTTATATCTTTATTGTATTTTAGAAAATGTATAAACTTTTCTGGAAATGGGGTTTGTAGTTAAAGAGAATAAAACAATGTAAACTATAAAAAGTTTAAATTAATAGTCTGTGACCGTGGAGACACTGAAAAGTAAGACATCAAATAATATAAATGCAATGCTAACCCTAACCCAAACCATGTCAATTTACTCTCTCTACTCAGTTTTTACCTGTGTCTGTCTCTCTCTAATGTCTGCAATTTTGATTTTCTTTGAGTTTCTGATGACTGACTACTACTACTACTACTACTACTATGTCTACACAAAATTTATACATTCAAAATTTAGACAAATTGGTGCGGTTCTGCTGTGTTCAAGCAAAGCTTTCAGCAATCACATGCAATCTCTACAAAGAAATTTGTAGATTTTTCTGTTTTATTGTATTTTGTATATTTCAGGATGTAGCTGTATTTAGTTTTATTTGATTTTATATTTTTCAGGATGCCTCATCCAGGGTGGTTGCTAGGGGTGAGTCTCTGGTTGCTATGCATCACACAAGTTCAGACCACAACCTTCAAGCTGGCTCTGATTGGTCCATGGTCATGTGACCCGATGTTCTCGAGGGCGATGTCATCGGCAGCGGCCAACTTGGCATTGTCACGGTTACGGAGTGACAGCGGCCTGAGTCGAGGATTCTGGTATGACATCAAACTACTGGATGAGGACTGCTCCACCTCCAAAGGTCTGTCAACCAATCGGATGCCAGCACGAAGGCCTCATGAATCTGTGTCTGACCTCCTTTTGTGGTGTTTCAGCTTTGACGGAGCTTGCAGACATGGAGGGTTATGGCCATGCCTACATTGGACCCTTTAACCCCGCCCTCTGTCATGCCGCCTCCTTATTGGCTGAGCACTGGGAGGCGGGGCTTGCGTCCCCAGGCTGCCTGGATTCTGATTGGCCCAATCTGCCACCCATCACTCCACCAAGCCGGGTGTTATTCACCGTACTGCGATTCTTCCGCTGGGCGCATGTTGGCATCATCTCAGGTGAGACATGTGACAGCGATCAGGCAAATATACTAAAAACATACTCGTTTTCATACTGAATGCAACATATTAATATATGAATAGTTTTCCCACATTTGTTTTTAAAACAACTGAATTATTTATCAATATTATTCATGTCATTGATGCAGCAGATTTTTAATGTGTTTGACATTTGTCAGTGACTTGTTTTTGTCTTAATCTTTTATTTATTTGGTGGTTTGTTTATTTCAGCTCCGTCTGACCTTTGGGAAAACACTGGACAGGAAGTGGCCTCTGCCCTCCGGGCTCTGGGGTTGCCGGTTGGCCCAGTGGTTACTATCAAAACGAAGAGTAATGGTGGACCTCAGGAGGCGCTTAAAACCATCAGGGAGGCGGACAAGGTCAAAGGTCAGAGACCTATAATCAAAGAAACAGTCAAAACCTGCAGAGAATAAACAATGACTAAATTAAACAGTTGGTAAATGTGTAATGTGTATCAGTACATTTAAACAGCTGAGTGTTTTTCCACATAAATCTGACTACACAAAACATGATCAGGCTTCACTAAAACTAGATAAAAGGGAAAGTGATTAAGTAATCTGAAATGTTAGTACTTGGTGACGTCATCAGTTCATCTGGAGTTATTATAGAGTAGGTGGTTCTTTTGTGAAGGCCTTGAATCTATCAGAATTATTATTCTTTTCCCAAGATGACTGCAATTTTGAGGGACTACAATTGCTCAAAAAGTCACTACACTGAAGCGGTGTAGCAAAAATGGTACAGTTTGTCGTTCTTGTGCAAGGATGTGGCAAAATTGAATGGAAAATTCCTACAAAATTTCCAAATCAAGCCTCCTCATGAAGTTTGAACTAGACATACAGACGGAGAAAAAAGTCTCTTGGCGCCATACCCTAAACCCAACAGGAAGTTCATCATTTTGGATTGAACATGCAATTTTTTCCCCTGTTTTGCATCATTCAACAAAACCTGACAGTACTGAAAACTCTAACACAGCTGTTTGTTTTCCAGTGGTGATCATGTGTATGAGCTCCATCCTGATTGGTGGAGAGTATCAGAGAGAGCTCCTACTGGCTGCTCTGGACATGGGGATGGTCTCAGACGGATACATTTTCATTCCGTATGATGCGCTGCTGTATGCCATGCCGTACCAGGTAACCAATCACTAAGCAATATGTAATCAATAAGTTCATCTCACTGTTAATCAGTTTTTTGTTACCTGCTTCTCTGCTCTGACCAATCAGGACACAGTGTTCACTCAGCTGACCAATAGCACAAGGCTCCGTCATGCCTACAACTCTGTCCTGACGGTTACCATGGCGTCCGACCGAAGTTTCTATGAAGCTTTTAGACAAGCTCAGCTGAGCCGCGAAATCCGATCAGCTGTGTCTGCCACTGAGGTAAACAGCACATAAACAACAACATGTATACAGCAATAACACAAAAACATGTAAACAACATGTAAAAATAGCATGCAAACCAGAGTATCATGTATCAGAGTAACATGTTAATAACATATAAACAACATGTAAACAACAATAACACAAAATCAATGTTAAAAACATCTAAACCACAACACATAAACAACATGTAAACAACAGAACAACATATGAACACGTGACCAACACATACACAATAACATGTAAACAATATACTTCGGTACCATCTATAACATGGTGTACTTTGTTGTGTCTCTCCTCAGGTGTCTCCAGTGTTTGGTACCATCTATAACATGGTGTACTTTGTTGCTAAAGCAGTGGAGGAGCGCCGTCAGGCAGGGGGCGGGCGCTGGGTGACGGGTGAACAACTCGTTCAATCAGATGGAGGCTTTGATTTCCAAGGCTTCAACCAGGTCAGACACATTTAAACAATGAAAACACATAGACATTAGAAATGTAGAGTTTAAACAAAAAGCAGTGGGCTTCAAACAAACTGCTCAGGGAGGAAACATGAATAACTTTTAGAATAAAGGTGTACATTTATTGAATGCACTGGAACAGGGTCAATCTGGACTCATCAGACCACATAACCTTTGTCCACTGATCCACAGTCCAGTCTTTATGATCTATAGAAAACTGATGGTTGTTTAAGAAATGAGAAGCTACTGCATCTAGAATTAAATAACTGGTTGAAGCTGATTCGTATTAATCACTGCAGTAATTATCCAAAGGAGGGCTCTTACATATTTAATTCCAGATGGGGACTTTTTTGGCCAGGCTGTGTATGTTGCCTATGATAAAATCTTCTTTCTGTGCTGCAGTTTATTGGCTTTCTTTGATGCCACTTTTTGGGTTAATTGGTTCTTCTGAATTTTCTATTAATTTGTATTTGGTATGTGTGTGAAACAAACAAGCAGAAGTCTATTTATGTCCCCATCTGATCCACATACTTGCACTCCCAGAAATAAACTATACCACTTAATCAGGACCAAGACTCTACTCTTTAGTCCAGTTACACCTAACATACTGCCAACCTTACCTGTATGACAACTACTTCATTGTGTGGCTGTGTGTTGCTTACTGAGTTTACCCTTAATAATGGCCATCAGTATGGTTTTATTTTAGGTCCAGCCGATCTGATCAAAAGATCATATGAGGATCTTTTGAGGTAGAATCAAGATCCTGATCTGAATCACAATTTTGTCACCTCTCATTAAATGTAGTTGAGTTACAACCAAACTATAACCAGTTTTCCTCTAGTTTTCTCTGGTTTCTGGAGGTTTAGTTTGTGTGTGATGCTTTGTGTAGTTGTATTTGACTAGAAACTCTACAGTTTTGCATCATTTTGGACCATAATGTTCCAATATTTAGACAATATGTAGATGAAGTAAACACTAGCCCACATTTTCCTGTACATAGAGCTGCCGTAAAAATGTACTAGCATCTGTGTACATCAGCCATTTCAGGCCATTTATATATAGGGTAAGGGTTATATATTAATGTTAGCTGAGTAGGAAGGTTTTGACGGTGCTGTTATTTTTTTAATGTCACAATCTGTATGATGCCTCTGAAAAGCAGATTATATGAGAAAGATCAATTACCATCTCGCATCATGAGATCGCCCAGCCCTATTTTATTATATTCATTCATTAGTTCATTTTCCGTACAACCAAACAACCATTCACTCTCACATTGACACCTACAGGCAATTTAGAGTGACCTATTAATCTGTTAAGGTGCATGTTTTTGGACTGTGGGAGGAAGCCGGAGTACCCGGACAGAATCCAAGCAGACACGGGAAGAACATGCAAACTGCACACAGAAAGGCCCCAGCCGGCTGGCACTGGGTTCAAATACAGGACCTTTATGCTGTGAGGCAACAGTTCTAACCACTGTGCATAATTTCTAATTAAAGATGTCACATGATTTTCATTCACCTTGGGAAAAGAAAAAAGAACACACACCAGATTTCTTGTCCATGACATATTCAGACTATAGAAGCTATAGTGAAAGGTCTGTGCTCAAAAAGAGAGAAAGGCAGCGTTACTGTGCAATCTTTAAAGTGAAATTGGCACTGCTGACTTCCGTGGTAAATGTAAAAAATGTTCTACTGTCTTTGTACATTTTGATTTATTTTACACTTGAGAAAAAACAAGTATTTATAATTAACATGCAGCATTTGAGTGCCTTAATGGTTAGAGTAATAATCATGTCCACTTAGACACTTAAGGATATTTTCATTTTTTCAATATAAATGAAAAAATTGTACATTTTATTAAAAAGTTTGTTGCTGTACTTTTTTTACCCTGTTAATTACAGACATGTAATGTAGACTATAGTGCCACCTTCTGACCACACTAGTTTATTCACTACAAACCTGCTTATGGACATGCATATAATTAACTTTTTATTTGTCTGTCTTTTTTGCAACTTTTCCAAAGTATGAAGTTCACTTGACGCTTTATGGAAAAACTAATAATATTACTGTGACTTGATAAAACAGAAATATTTTTTGTGAAGCAGCAAACATGTTGCAGTGTTTTTTTTTATTTATAAGGCAAAAAATAAATTTCAAGTGATCAGCTGATCAGTAATCCATGATCAATATCTATGTTTCAGGTATTGTATGGCGGCAGAGAGGGGCGTGGCCTTCAGGCCAGGTATGTGGTTCTGAACTCTGATGGAGACCGTCTCGTCCCGACACACACGCTTGCTCCCACGCACACACATGGCACACTAGGAGGGCTCCGTCCCCTCAGCCACAACTTCATCTTCCCAGGAGGAAAACCACCGACAAGCAGCTTCTGCTGGTTCGATCCAGATCAGGCCTGTACTGGAGGTGTGTTCAGGGACTAGGAAGGGAGTGGCAAGTCTCAGCTTCTGCTGGTTCAATCTGGTGTCAGGCCTGTACTGGTGTCTGTAGTGGTAGCGTGTTCACTGACTCACAGACTTTTATTGTTTTGACCTTTAGGTATGGACACGATCACAACGTTCTTCCTGTTTCTGGGACTCTGTTCTCTGATTGGTGTGTTCATCTTCTGGATCAGGTAAAGTCACCAGTTTCATCATATCAAACTGATATACATTAATTTCTCCAATATTTAACCTTCAGAATGGAGTCATGAGGTTAAATCTATACCAAGTAAATGATTGTTACAACATAACATTATCGTTTATATAGTACATTTTATTCTAGCTCTTTCTGTAAATGACTTTATAATATTTTGGATAATTGCTAATTTAGTTTTTTGTTATGTATTGAGACCAAAGGTTCAAACTTTTTCAGCTTAAGAACTAAAACATGAATTAGCTGCTTTACTGGGACTGAGACTTACAAAAATACATGATGACTTGAACATAACATCTACATGTATAAACAAGTCTTGGTGTGGCTTTGGATTTTTACAATCCTGTGTAAGCTGGTAGAACATGGCTGAAAACAACAGCTATTGACATCAGCCTTAAAAATGAAATGCATGAAGTCAGACGAGTATTGAGCCAAGATGTGAAGGAAACAATGTTTTTTTTCAATATAAACCTCAGCGTTTGTATTGGTGTGTGAATGTAAACAGAATAAAAGCAGCTAAGCACAGACCTACTGCAGAATCCGTTATTGAACAGTGTTCATTGATCAAAGTGAAATTGATCAGAATGTCCTTGTCCTAACAGGAAATACAGGAGAGCAGGAAATACAACCAAACTGATCCTGACTCTGGACGACATTGTCTTCATCGACACCAGTGTCAGTAGGAAGGTTAGAGAAAGTACTTCTCTCAGTTTATCCAGTCTGGTCAGTGAACTGATACCAGTACCATATGTGTACTTGTACTACTTCACCCAGTACTGTCTGTCTACTGGTACTTGAACCAGGGTGTTGACTGTACTCACTGTTGACTTACCACCTGTTTTTTTCACATTTCTATTTATTTCTATTTTTGTTGTTTTTGACCATATTTCTGGTTTTGTTTTTGTTGATCATGCTTCTGTTTGTTGCGTTTTTCTGCAGAAACTTAATGATGAGTCAATCATGAGGAGTCTCCTGGAAATTAAAACTCCATTTAAGTCAATTGCAAGAAGTTACATCCTGACAACACCTGAGAGTTCCAACATCGGAATACTCGAGGTACACCAGGGGCCTGTATCATGAAGCAGGAATAAGGGTTTATCACACTGTCCCCAAACCTGCAACAAAACCTGCTCTGGAGCTGTTTGGAACAGTGGATCAAATCATCTAAAAGCACTGGCTACTGACCACCACTGATCAATCAGTTCTGTAGAAGATCCCACAGAGCTTGGTGTGAGGATAAAAAATTAAATTAAATAAAGCTAGGTGTTCAGTGTGCAGATAATGAGAGGGTCTGTGAGGAAGAAAAGAGTTGCAATCATCTAAACCCTTTGACTTTCTTTTGTGATCCAGACTAATGTATAATCTGAAAACACAAAGCACTAAAGCATTTGATTTATTGATATAGTATTTGACAATGAGTCTGTTTTTAAATTAGTTTTTTTACTTACTCTCAGGCTGTTTAACAGCACTAGGGTTGACCTGAAATAATACATCTCTGATTGTCTTATACACCATGAGAGCGCATTAAATTACCAGAATAAATAGTTGTAATTATAGTCAGATGGACTTGTGTCTTAATGATGTGATACTGATCAGAATATTAAGTCACACATTTACACACTGACAGTTTGTTGCATCTTTCCTTCCTGTGTTGATTTTAGTCTGTTTTATGCTTTTTAATTCCTCGTATCTGCTTTAGATTATAGTTTTGTTTTTCTTGTGGGGAATATGCCGCTGTTCTCAATCTGTCCATGTTTGATCCTGATGATGAACCTAATGCTGACCCTGATTTTGATCCTGGTCCTAATCCTGATCCTGAACTTGCCTGTCTCTAACCCCGTGCTCTCATTGCTTGTGTTGTTACCAGGGTGACTGGGTTTGGCTAAAGAAGATTCATGCAACAAAGACAATAACAGGTGTCAATCAAAGCACACAGAGTCTGTTCAGCCAGGTAAACAACTGTAAACAACACAGTAAAAAACTGGACACAAGTATAAGCAAAATGTAAACAACACAGTAAACACAAAAATGACACCGATTCAGTAGTCAGTTCTGTCACCTCCCAGTAACAAGGTTCTGGGTTCGAATCCAGCACTAGTGAATGTGAGAGAGGTTGTTTGTCTCTACATGTCAGATCTGTGATGAACTGGAGACCTGTCCAGGGTGAACCTGCCTTCTCCTGAAGTCAGCTGGGATGGGCTCCAGCCACCCCTATGACCCTACAGAGGAATTAACCAGTTACAGAAAATGAATTAATTAATCTAACCCTAACATTAATTATATATTAACAACAGTGAATGAAAACATTTGACTCTAATTGGACTGTTTTTGTATAAAGTTACATTTTCTGTTCAGTAAAAGCTTTGAATCAAAGAATATGATTATCCTTGAAAATTCCACTGGACGCGGTTCTCATATCTGAAAAGTCAAACTATTAAAAGAAACAGCAACATCTTGTGGATTTTAGTGACATAGACTGAGATGGATCCGTTCAACACATTTTCAATCAGAAATAGACTCACAATGTAAACGGTACCACATTAAAGACTTACTGATCACACATTGACAGTTTATTGATTATGATTAATTGATCACAAACATTGACAGCATATTGCTATTGATTATGATTTATTGATAACCCATATTGACAGTGTATTGATTTGGATTTATTGATCACAAACATTGACAGTGTATTGATAATGACTTAGTGATCACCCATATTGATAGTGTATTGATTATGACTTATTGATCACCCATAGTGAGAGTTTTTCCTCATGTTTCCTGTTCAGTTACGGGAGATGAGACATGAGAACCTGAATCTATACCTGGGCATGTTCCTGGACTCGGGGATCTTTGCTCTGGTGGTTGAACACTGTCCTCGAGGCAGTCTGGCTGACCTCTTGGCTGACAGTAACATGAGGCTGGACTGGATGTTCAAGTCATCGCTACTCATGGACCTGATCAAGGTGCTGCTCACATTTCATCATAATAGTCCAATCCGATTTGGATTTATTGGATTGGAGGCATTAGTTGTAAAAAACAGTAACAAAATGTAACAAGATGAAAACAACGTAAAAGATGTAACAAGATGAAAACATTTTTTATCAACTTTTCATTTTTATAACACAAACAAAGACACAAGGAACATGAGGTCAAAGACAGATAAGTACATGTACATTTCATTAAACAGAAACTTTAAAATATGCTTAGCATAGGAGATTAACCAATAATAAAAAATGGGGGACAAAATATGAAAGCTTATTCAGAGTCCATTTCCTGTGCGTAACATCTCATCCAGTATTTTTCCCCTTGGTCTTTCTTTAGCCAAAGTGTATAATTCAACTTTTCCTTGGAGCATATATAATTAACAATCCCAACAAAAAGGTCCACAGTAGGGGGTATTTCACTTGAGCCAGCATTTGGTGATGGCTTTTTTACTTGCAACCAAGAAAATCCTCAGGAGGTACACATCAAGTTTACTATAATAATAACAGGTCAATATTGCATGTTATTCCCATTGTTTCTATAACAAGTATGAAATAACGTAATTTGTGTAGAAATTCCTGTTTGTCTTGTGATGCAGTGGAGTTTGCGGTGGGTCATTGTGTTGTGATTGATCTCAACACAATGACAGACAGCTGTGTGTCTGTTTCAGGGAATGAAATATCTTCATCTTCGAGGTCTGAGTCACGGTCGTCTTAAGTCTACAAACTGTCTTGTTGATGGACGATTTGTTCTGAAAATCACTGACTATGGCCTTCCCATGATCCTTTACTCTCAGAACCTCACCCTATCCGAGGACCCGCAAGGTAACATCTGTCTAAACGTGTTATGTTCCTGTCTAAAACAGAATCAAAACACCCTGGTAGAAACACCCTGAGTGAAATTAACATTCTCCTGTACACTATAGATGTTTAAAGGTTCAGTGTGTCTCATTTAGGATTATTTAACTGCAGAAATGGAATAAGATATTCGTAAGTATGTTTTTATTAGTGTATAATCACCTGAAAACAAGAATTGTTGAATGAGTTTACATTTTCAGTGGTTTTACACTTGGGAACTCATGATCAGCATGTGAGAATTATTCAAAGTGTGACTTATTCAAAAGTGTGAGAGGTGAGCTGATGTTTCTCAGGTCCTGTTCACACCTGGCATTAAGATGCACTGTGGTGTTTAAGTAATGACTTATTGAACTCACATCGTTTTGTGAACCACTCATTTTTACAGTCATACCCTTAGTCTTATATCGTCATTCGTTTTTGAGATACTGGGCTTTAAAAAATGACATTTTTGTATGGTGTTTATTAGGACTAATAACATTATTTTCGGAAATTATGAAGCAAATCAGAAATGATCAGTCGGGAACATTTTCTGAAATCTTCTGATCTGTGGTGGGATTACCCAGTTATTAATCAGAGTTTAATTAGTGATTTGAAGTGTTAACGTGACGTCCTGTAAATGATGTTGATTGATTAGCTGGCTGTTTCTATTGTTCATCAAATCACTCTGAAAGTGATAGTGTTCATTGCTGTCGATGTCATTATACTTGTGGTATGGACTCTCCATCTACAAAGTTAAAGACAAGTATATCATTGTCTTTAACTCAGTCGATGGAGAGTCCACTGTTGTAGTTCTTGGTGTGGATGGACCTTAACAGAATGTGGACTCATGAGACCCAGTCCCAGACCACCTCTGAATGTGGTCTGAGTGATCAGATGACAGTGAGTGTTTTTATACCTGCATTAGAACTGCATTAGAGCTTAGAGTCAACAGATCAGATCAGCGATCAGATGACTCAGGACACATGACATATTCAATTCAATTTTCAATTCAATTTTATTTATATAGCCCAATATCACAAATCAAGATTTGCCTCAAAGGGCCTTACAGTCCGTACAAGGTACAACACCCTCTGTCCTTAGACCCTCGGTT
>JAPQRN010000011.1:1389819-1427782 GCA_037367275.1 Coranthus polyacanthus
GGGCAGGTAGTCAATTTGTGAGTCGGTTAGAAAGCGAGAGATGCTGGCAGGCAGTCTGTTCGATCATTACTCAGTCAACCAGCCAGCCATCTTATCCAACCAGGCGGTTAAGTAATGAACACATGCAGCCAGGAGAGATAGTGCTCCTATCAGCCCTTTTCTTATTCATCATAGAAAATAAATCACACAACTTTAACCAGCGTGAATACAGGCAAAATTTATTGCTTTGGCATGGATGGATTTGAAGCCCAGGGCTATTGTGTCCTTGTTTGTGTCCTCTGTGAAAATGCAGTTACTCTGACATAAATGTAAATGATGAATCAGCTGTGCAGGTATTAGCCTGGCACAGATACATTAGCAATTAGCGAAAATGACCATCCAAGGGGAAGTTTTCAGCTGTAAAATATGCTTGCTTGGTCACAATCCTTAAACAAGGTGGATTCTGTTAAAAATGTTTATTAGGTTAATTTATGTTTCGTTTCATTATTTTTCTCAGTAATGTAAAAAAAAAAAAACTCTCTCAGGTCATATTTTATCGTTAGATATATTTTTTAAACCTATTGGAATTGGCTCTAAAAGTTAAGCATCTCTCATACTCAACTGTATTTCTGAGCTTAGATGTATTTGGAGGCAAAATACATTTACTAGTGGTCACTGCAGATGCATTTGTGACTATGTGATACAATGATATATATTATGTGAAGACAGGAAAAACATCTATCATTTCATATTATGCATGTCACACTCTTTACGATAAGATTTTTTGTCATTTGGACGATGCTTAGCATTCTTCCACGTGACATGGATGGAAGTGGTGTATTCTTTACTTGTTATATTTTATATATTTATATTAAAGTGTTTCATATTTACATTTGGTCATTTGGTATTTTCTATACCAGTATTTATGTTAGGCCTGTTTGTATTCACTTTTGTTCGCTGCTACAATTCATATAATTCTACTCGTAAAGAGCATATGTTTGGTTTAGATATTTTTGGCCATAAGCACATTTCAGGTCTATACTTATTTTCTTAGCAACTGTAGTTGAAAAGAGTTTTGTTGAAAACTGTTGCCTTTTTCCATTTTATTTTATGTATTCATATTTCATAGATTGTGATATGCTTTATTGAAAATTTGCACAAACGCTCTGAATAACCTTTTATTTGTTGATTATGTAATTCAAAATGGAATATGAAACGGGCCTTTCCATGTGGTTATTTTACAATCTATTCATGGAATGTGCAGAAAAGATGTGTGTCATGACGTGTATCGTTATCTGGTTCATGGTCATATCTCACAGACCTATTTGTGATGCCGTCCTAACCCAGGGCTGAACTGCAGTCCAAACAACTGGAACCAGGTTCAACTAAATACATTTTAAACAAGATGCTACAGGTCTTAAGAGAGCCAAGGAAGCCAGAAGGCAGTTGGCAGCTTAGCCTGCCAACCAACCTGCCAGGCAGCCAGCAAGATTGTGAGTCAGCTAACAAGTCCACACAGTTAGTGAAGTGTACGCCTGCAGAGCCATTTATTAATGGACAGAGAAAAACCTGGAAAGAAGACAAAGAGTTTACAGCCACGCTTATGGCTGTGTGTGGCTCGATGAAGGCACAGTGGTACCAAATGCCAATGTCAGCATCCTAACATGCTGATGCTAAACAGACATCATTTCTGTCATGTTCGCAATTATGCATCAGTGTTTCATAATGCTAATATTTGCCAGTAAGCACTAAACACAAGAGGCTGAAGGAAATATCATTAGTGTGAAAGTATTTGGTCGTAAACCAAGGTGTTGGAAAACATAAAATGTTGACCCGATGATGGCACTAGATGAAATGTCTAGGGATGACCAAAGTTATTATAGTTCATCCACTGGGGGCCATAAATGTCAGTAGATAAATCCCTTCCAGTCCATGGAAGAAATGTGGGAATATTTCAGTTTGGATCATTGTGTTGACATTTCTATCACTAGCATGGCTTAAAAAAAACAGGGAACCTGACAGTTTGCTATGTGTTATAACACCAAAGAACCTAATTTAGATTTGGTTTGCTGCAAACTGTTTCTTGTTTTTCTTGAAATATCTTATTTTACACACAGTCAGAACCCCCCCGAACACCTACCCACCAACTGATGGAAGAAAAATGTGTGTTTTAGTCTATCGCTCTCCCTTTGGCACAATTTCACCACGAGCAGCTGTGACTGTCTGACAGCAAGCTGCGAATGATCTCACCGCCGTATTTGCATCTAGACCCAATAACCGAATAACCCTGGCAGAAGCCTTTCAGACCATAGCCGGCAGTGAGCGTGCAAAGGTTCAGGAGGGGGGGCTGCTGCTAGTCGCAGCAGCCGTGACATTCATGCACCACTGGCGAAAATAAGTGCCGTTTTAAAGTCATTTAGTGTCATGATTGGGACTGTCCACCTCAATTAACCCTCGCTTGTGAGTCAGCGGCAAAAATGATGGCTGCTTCCCATCATTTCTGAAAAGCTCCTCTTTTTATGGAGATTATATCATAAAAATCAGTGAGGGAGGGGCGTGAAATATGTCTGTTTGCTCGCACAACTGCTTCCATTTAGCACATCGTCAAGGTGAAACATTGTGTTTAATCTAGCCTTTTTCTAGCAGTTACATGACTTCCATGCTGTGCACACTCAGAGGCCTCTTCTCTCCACTTTGGCATTGTTGAAACGTTGATTGTTTCACCATCTTACAGCTGTTAGAAAGAAGTTGTGACATTTAAACTCAAGTCTAGTTTCCCCTTCATGGGCACTCTGTTGTCATGGCAGCAAACCAGCCGACTGGCTTGTGTTAAATGGACTTTACTTGACAGGGAAAGTTGGATGGTGAAATCGGCTGCAGCCACAGTAATGGTGCTTTTTTTTTTACAACCTTTTTAAGTGGTGAAGCTGGGTGTTTGTTCAGTGGTTCTTAGAAGTAGTGAATGGGAGTCTAATGAAAGTTCAGAATAATGCGGGAAGTTGAATATCTAATAATGGTAAATAAAAGGAAACTAGATGAGTTGCTTTGTTATTTTCCCCTCTATCTGTTCTGCTGCATGACTGGAGGAAACTGGTCCAGCACTTAACTCTGAGAACAATTCACACCTTGACATCACATGAGAGTCACTTGAAAGTCATGTGAGAGTAATTCGGCTCTCATAAACCGAGGTGTGAATGAACCGATGTAAGTACCTGGTAAGTGATGCTGCCGTCCTAACCCAGCTTTGTTCGGGAATGGCTGTTCCAGCTTGATGTACTTGATGTAGATGGCCCTCTTCACGCCTCTCCCAAGCCATCTGTCTTCACTGTTCGAAATGTGTCCTTCATTGTCTTTAAAAGGAGCAAATGAGAGGAAGAGGGAAGATGAGAGCAGAGGGAAAAATTAGCCCGAGGAGGGCGATTCGGAAAATTCAGCAAGAAGATCTTCTCCTTCTTACTTCCAGTGTCTGAAATTAACTTATTGACTCACCGGGGGACCTGTAGATGAATAACTCCACCAGTCAAGCTTATTTACCGTATTTTACTGTGATTTTTGTTGGGGTGCATTTCTATGGAATAAAGTATTAGGTTGAATACAAGAGGCCTGAGCCAAATTTGAAGCAAAATGGTAATATATTGGTCCATGGTTAATCAATTAAAGCCTGAATACAACGCTGACATATTTGCTGTTAAATGTACTTAAGGATCAAGCTTAAACATACATTTGCAAAACCCTCAAATTCATCAGATGACGACCAGTCTCTTACAACTGATTAATCTCCAAACCCCCACCTCTTACAGAACGTTCTTTTTGTTTGTCCATCATCCTCCTTTTCGTTGTATTAGAAGTTTGGCTCACATTTGTAAAAGTGACACGTAATGGCTATTTAATGGCTTGCAGCAGACAGTTTTTAATTACATTACTATTTTGGTACAAACATTTACCTACCACTGCATTTTGCGATTTACTCGGCCCTACTATCTACCTGCATTTTGTCAGGTGTTAATTTCAGAACCTGTTTTCAACATTCAGGTGTGTTATTATAGCAGCCATTCTGACAGAGACCTGACTTTGGATTACTGTTATGTTGTTTGTTTAGTGACACTAATTATTATTTAAAGGTATTTTGCAATCGATTGCAAAAACAGGTGTTGATGATCTGTCTAAGTCTCAATGCAAACCCTCTGAGGTGAAGACCCAAACATAAGGTCAGAGATGTCAAGGAGACATGGTGCTGAATAAATGTTTAATAAATATGGCTTGCATATAGAAGTTGTGGGCAGACAATAGTGACAGTATGTATGTATCTATGTATTCTCCCAATTGAAGTGCCTTTCCTCAACATAAGGATTCTCTGTTATCTAAAGGAGGACTGTCCTCTGGCTGAGCTTGACCTTTGGCCTTTCTGAGTACAAGAACAGGTGAAGAACAGCTTCTTGTGAACCCATTAAAGAATCCCAATAATACACGTTTGTTGTGGACATAAGTTGTGGGGTTGCCTCTGTGTTGTTGCTTTATTTTGCTGAAGCATTTTGTTGCCAGGAAACCTTGACTTTTTTTTTTTAAGGCTTTTGTTGCCTGTTGCTAGATGCATTGTCCCTGTGCGTCGCTTGTTGGACTGAGGGTGCTGAATAATTACAGGACCTAAAAATGCAGCCTGAAAGAACTTTGTTCTTCTAAATGTCACAACCTAGTTTTACTGTTGTACTCCAAAAAGACACGATGACTTGCCAGGTAGACAAAAAAATTCAACCAAAAGCCAAAATGAACATTTGGCCAGTGCACTGGTTTTGTCCTGCTCCTGCACTTGTGGACCAAAAGTATGCAGTTTCTAACAGAAATCTGAACCACAGCCTTTGGCTCAGCTGCTTAGTCAGACTATCCTGTTATTGAGCGCATTTTTCGGGGGATTTCTACTCAGCTGCAGCTAAGGTGCGGTAGCTTAATACAACATGCCACATCGTTTTTACCAGCTGGCTGAGCTGCTGGTGAAAAATGTATTTAGGGCCCAAATGTCCTTTAACATTATGTTGTGTTGCGCCATTTTTAGTCAAACCTTAAAACTAATGTAGGTTATATTTACACGATAAAATAGTCCCTCATTCTAACACATTGACTGGCTCTGCCTGGGCTACAGTGTCTGGGTCAGTTTAAGAGATGAGTAAACACGTGGCTGTTGTTATGTTCAGTTTTATGTGTTGGGTTTTGGCCTCCACTGAGTTGGTGTCCATTAAAACCTCTTTCTTTCAGACACAAACTTGTAGGTCACCTTGACAGGAGTCTTCATTGTTTTTGTGTTTCCATGCTTGATGTGGGTCTGGGTCTGGTGTGTTTACATGGATGTTGTAATGTGGATACATCTGCATTATGGTTACACTGATTATTTGTGTCATTATTTTGAAGTTGCTATACAGATGTACATTATCTCAGTACATTAATAAATCAGATTAAAAGACTGCTAAGAAATGTCATTGAAAAAATAACTGGTATTTGGAACTGATACTCATTGGCAGTAAACATGAAAATCATTTTTAAATCTGTATTAAAATTTGGAACTCCAAATGCAAAACCTTTTTAAGCATATGTTTAATCAAGGATTTTTAATTCTGTTTAATTAGGAGAACGTTTCCTCATTATTTTAAGACAAAATTGCCGGGAGCTGCCTGCAGGATTTATTAATAAAGAAAATAAACTGAAAATTTTAATAAATAAATAAAGAAAACAGCTTCCCAAAGTTTTATAAAGCAAATAGGGTAAAAATAAGTAAAAGTAGTTAAACATAAATTTGTTCTGAAATTTGAGTCTCAATTAGTCCCAGTTCAGCAGCACCACCAGACTGTGGTGTAGAAAGCCACAGAGTTGTGAGGTGTGTAAGATATTATACGTTCTTCAGTGGATTGAATACCACTGAAGAACGTATTCAGGCAATCAATGTGGCTAAAGGACATTTGAGGTTACGCACGGTGCGGTTTATTTCCTGCTACTTGTGTTGAATCGATTCCAGCCCTGATAGAGCGCGGTGCTGGGTGTAGCTGGTTAGTAACAGTGTGGGGACGCGTGTGTCTTAAGTGATTGTAGGTGAGTCTAATGCTATCTAAACAGAATGAGACAGCCCCTCCCTGGCTGCAGAGGAGAGATAGGACCAGTTTAGACTACCAGGCAGGAAAAAGGCTTACTGCTGACTGTCTGGGTACATCTGTTTCAAGTGAAGCCCAGGGGAGTGCATGTGAAGTGTGAGTGTGTGAGACTCTGTGTGTGGGAAGAGGGAGAAACTGCAGTGGTTTCTCTTAGAGTCCTTCAGTCTCTTTGAGTGTCTATACAATCAGTTGCAAACCTGCTATACACCATGTCTGCACACTCGTAATGATTGATCGGACAAATATCACTACACAGGTCACCCAGAAGCACATTCAACAGAAACTTGTGACCTTGCATGTTACCCTACTCTCTGTCAAGGGTTTAATTCATAATTTAGGCTCTTTGAACAAATTGTTGCTTAACATAAAGCCTTCAGCAATAAGCTGCTCAGCTACTGCGCATCACATTGGTTATGTTATTGTTCGAAAGACTCATTGTAATTAGAATATTTTTCTTTTATTAGGATGAAAGTAATCTGTTTAACCACTCAAAATGTCAAAACGTTCTGCTGCTATTTTTAGTCCTGCCATGTAACGCAGAGCAAGAAGTCGTAAAGTACACACAGATTAAGGGAAAAACCTGACGGGGTGGTCTCTTCGACGACGATACCCCCACATCCACTGAACATTACAAACCAATACAAACTCGGTATTGGTATTGGCATTACTCGACCCACCAGTCGTTCGGTTTTAGGCTTATCAAGGCTTAAAATATAAAGCATAAATACAAAAATTCAGAGGAAAAAGTCAGCACTTTACGTTGGTGTTTTCTTTATCAGCTGTCTGTATATGAATCACACATTATCCTCTGATTCTAAGTGGTCAAAAAGTCAGATACTGCAACTTCATCCCTGACTATCTGAAATTTTGAAAATGCTAAATTAAATCAGCAAATCATAGACAACATTCATGCCATTTCCTGATGTCATTATTAGACGGCTTATTGAATGCGTGCTATACATCTACAGTTTACATCTTGAGTTACTTTGAGCATCAATTACAGACCAGCTGAAAGCTAGCTGTTCCTCAGTTTTCATATATGCTTGTAAATTATTGCAAGTAGGCTATCAAGCGACTGTTATTCATTATTTAGTATCTACTGGTGCAGAAAAAGAGAATGAGGCCAGTTTATTTACCTAACCTTTACTCATCCACGGAAACTTCACTCCACTAGTTGTTTTTGCACGTCCTCTTCAAGGGAACTCTTGCTGTCCTCTCACCCACACATATCCAGTGTACTGTACAGTGCAGGTAGAACACTACATACTCATTTTGCATCACATTTAGTGTATTAAGTTATGATAGTGCATGGTTTGAAACAGGCTTTGTCTCTGTCTGTCTGTGTGTATGTGTTTGGGAACATTCAGTGCTTCTGTTCCCGTCCCGTTCTGATGTCGATGTTATTTTTAGCCGTGTGCTCTCAGGAGCCTTTGGCTGGGTTCAACTGCTTGTTTTTCTTCCCGTAGTCTACCTGTGTGCATGTACGTCTGTCTGCCTGCCATTTCTCTCCATTGGTGTCACTCTCTTTTTCTGACAGGAACCGGGAGATGTTCCCCCAAGACGTTTTGTGCACTCTGAGACGTACACGCAGAGACTTCAATCCTATTCACTTGACAAGATTTCCCGAATCCCCCATGAAAACAGTGAAGTTGGAGAAGAGAGTGAATTTATGTCTGTGTCTCTATCTTTCTGTGTGGGTGACTGAAAGAGACAGGGGCACAAAAGAGAGGAGAAACCGCTTTTATTTAAGACCTCAAGGGGAGAATTAAAGCTATAGAATCAGAGCTAGTCTATTAATAGACTGACTTTGGTGACACATCTACTTCTTTCTACACTCTTTTTAATTTACTTTCCCCCATTTCTTTTTTACTTACTTGCTTACTCACTCTTTCTCTGTCTTTCCTCCCTGCATGCCCACAAATTCCTGCCGTGCTCCCAGTTTTTCTTATTTCGCCAATTCCATCCTTTCAATACCTGTGGGACCGCTAATTAATGCGACTGAACAAGTAAAATGTGGTGAAATGAACAGTAACTCTGTTGCTGCTTCACTTAGACAGTCATTCAAATCACCATTTTATCTGCAAGAGTCCTCTAACAGCAGCATAAACAGAAATGCAGTTCAATGATAGCACCTTTTTCTTAAAATGATCTTCCCATTTTAGCAGAACAATGAGCGATCTCACAAAGAATTGGGAGTGACAGAAAGTCTGCGAAGGTGTACTTTATCATTTAGGAGGAGCTTTGTTTCCACTACAAAACAAGACTGGCATTTTATATTCATCCACTCTTGAAAGTGTTAGCACAAAGCAGTGTTTGGCACCGGCTTTGTGCAGATAGGAGTCCAAAAACAGAAAGGAAAAACTACGTTTTCAAATTTAGCTGGCTTACAATTCTCTTACAATTCTTCACACCTCTCTCTCCTCCTCTTTCTACTCCTATCAGGAGGATTTAAGGGGGGAGGAAAAAAGGAGGGAGGGGTTGAATGGGGAATCCTCTTTTGAGGCAAACCCCTTCTGTACTTCCTAATGCAGAGACAGACAGAGAAGAGAAGGAGATTACAAGTACATGCCAGACAAGGTGCTGATACTGCGGAGCGTTAATCTTTAACAGATTGGGGCCGCGTTCCTCTCGGTGCCTTCTCTGTCTGGCTTTTCATCTGTGCGGTGTCTGTTGGTGCATACATCGCCCTGTTACGTAGTACCTGTGCAGATTTTGAATGAAGGTCAGTCAACTCTGCAGCGGTACCCTTGTTCAGTTAGCAATGTTATTAAACCATTATAATCTCAATTCCCTGTGGCATGATTGGAACAGCATGGCAACTGAGTAGCGACATTGCCCTTCAACGAGAAATCAAACATTTAAGCCTTCCTGATGGCCTGCGGAAGTGTCCTTGAGCAACACGTCAGTTCCCCACCAGCAGCAGAGGTGTTCCTCTGCAGTGTCGTTGACAGACAGATAAAAATTCCCTGTGATCTGTAGCAAATTTTATTTAGGCTTTAATTTAGGATCAGCTGTTTTCCAGGTCTGTAAATGTGCCAGACACTTGAGTTATTAACCAACACTTTGCTGTGCCATGTATGGTCATATGTAGGGCTGTCACAATCAGGACTACTTTAGTTGATGATTAATTATCTCACAAATAAGTGCAATTAATGATTTAACAGTCGTGTTCTGTACACATACCCCTTATAAGGAAGAAGAGACATTTATTGGCATTGAATATTGAAACATTGCATTTCTGTTTGCCAGATTGGCAAATATGTTATACATAAATAACTTTGATATACAAAACTATTACTGAAATATACAAAGAAATTACTGTGGTGTTTGACTTTGCAGCTAAATCCACAATGTTAATGTCAATGGATGCGCATTGAAATGCGGTCGGTCTAAAATTAGGAGTGAAGTGCCTTGAGATAAACAGTTGGTGGTCCTAATTCTCCACTCAAGTGCCATTAAACCATAGCAGAAGAAGGAGACACAACAAGATGACATCATTAAAAGAGTGTCAGTCATACCTCATATAGTGGAAAAAGAAATGGAAATATGAAATGTGTTTTAGTTCCATCCAGCTCAAATAGTCACAAGTGTCACAATCAGATGATTATGTAAAAACAGACGTTGTCATATGTGTCTCTGTGGTGGCTTTATGATGTGGTGCTCTGTGCACAGTATATAACCACACATTTTCTCATAATTACAGACTCTTTGGTCTGATGTCATCCAATCTGTTGTAAAGGAGTTTTCACTATAAACAGAGACAGTTGTTTCCAGACAGTATCTGTTTGTCTATAATCTTCAAATCCAAGCAGGTTTAGAGTGGTACATTTGTAGAGGAAGACATGGGCTACTGTAATACAAACCTGCAAAGTACTTCGAGGACTGAAATGAATGAATGTACTTGTATATGGAGAACACACATAGTCTTGCTGTACATCTGCATGTATTGTATTAAGTAGCCTGTTTTTTGTGATTGTGTAAATTGTGAATGTTTGTGGTTTGTTAAAGACTCTGCTGTTATTGTGAAATATTCTCTTAAAGGGATAACTGAAGTTGTGGCTACTTGAAAGTGTGTGTCAGAAGTCGATAGGACAGCATTTAAAGGTTCAGTGATTGCATTAATGTCATGTGTCTCGGGTGGAGAATGGTCCAACAATGATCTCTGTTTAGGAATTCCAGCTATGTGAACTTGACCTTCTCTTGGTGGTCTTTGAAGGACCGTAGCGGGATTTGACTGCACCAAGGACACAAAGGGAGGCAATGATGTCCCGGAATACCTGAACAAGATCTTAAGATTGGATTGAGCAGTATGTTGCAGGTGTTTTCCTGCAGTTTGAACCTCTTTGGACTCCATCACACCTCAATCCTGCTTTTCACAGTCCTGAAAACCGGAACCTGGTGTTCATATGAGTTTTAAAAGTATTGTCAAACCAGGTCTAAGTTTTTGCTGCAGTGCAAATACATACAGTTGAATGATAATAAACTCACATAGCACTTTTAAAAAAACCTGTAAGAGAACTGGTATCCGGATGCAGAAATGATCTTGCATCAACTGCACACATTGTTGGTTAATATGAGGTTCGTTTTTGATAAAACACATGAATTGGTCATTGCATAATTCTAACATCCCTCACAGTAGAATAACACTGACATATTCTGACCCACGTGTTTCCACATGTTTCTGTGACTCTTTCAAATTGATTATTACCCTGCACGCCAGCGAAGTGGGGGTATTGTTTTTTTTCATGTCTGACTGTCTGTGTGACCAATATAGCTCCTCTAAAAATTATTACATTTTGGTGCAGCTAGCTTAAAAATGAATGGATGCATTTCGGCGATAACTGGGATTCTTGGCCCTTTTTGGCACCATTGTGTCATCTTACAGCACAGCAGTTGATCCCGTGTGGCTGAACTGGATTAAATAAAGAAGAAAGATACTGCAGAGGCAGAAAGGAAGAGGGTAAAGCAATGACCAGGAAGAGAAAAGAGGGTCAGGAACAACAAATTGGTGAACATGTTATATTAGTACACAAGAACAGATAAACAAAAAAGAAACAAAAAAAACTTGTTAAAGAATAATTGGTGATTAAATTCTGGATTAAAAATAACATGAAAGATGTACCAGACAGACAAAGATGTGGAAAGAAAGTCAGGGACAGGAGACATGTTTGTCTGTAGATGAAAAGCGAGGAATAAGGAGATGAAAGTGGATTCAAAAGCAGGATTTCGTGTGTGAATTTGTGTGTGTGTGCATTGCCTGGGAGGGGGTGGATCTGTGAGACTTAAAGGCGGATGAAGAGAAGAGAAGGGGGCCACAGATATAGAAGGTAGCCAGCTGGGCCAGATGTGATCCCTGTCTCCTCCTCCTGCCCTTCTTCTACTGCTTGATCTGACCACCTGCTCTGTCTCTGTCTGTCTGTCTGTCTCTCAAGTTCAGGTTTATAGATGCTTAAAACAAGCTTAGAGCAATAACAGTCACTACAAAGAAAACTGATAAATATCTGGCTAGGTGTATTGAGCTGAAGTTCTCCCCAGTGAACACACAAGCAAGCACTTCCTCATCGGATCTTTTGTGTGGTTGTGCGGTTTCTGCGGCATTTACACTAGTCTCTTGGTACCAGGAAGTCTCCGGTCCATTGTGGTTCAATTAAAGGCCACAGAGGTCAACAGATGACCAGTAACAATGGACCTCAGACCAGACTGGAACAGAGCATGGCACTGTTGGGAATGAGATCACATTTACTTAGCAGTCATTCCTCCTGTGTGTGTGTGTGTGATTGTGATAAGAGAGATAAACTGCAGTGTTACATGTTTAAAATAGTAAATGTAAGAGAGAAGACGAGGCTGAGTGAAGAAAGGAAGATATCTCGGAGTGTCTAATCAGACTAAATTAACACATGCTTTGCAGGTCTGGGTTGAAAACTGTTGAAAACAAAAAAAAAAAAAAAAAAAAGATCTCATTAGTAAAAGCCGATCCCTCCTCTTCATTCATTTTTCACTGCTCATTTGGGCTTGAAATGTGACAACAGCAGGCTTTGCAAACTGATTTTAGGGCTCCTCATTCGACTTCAGCCTCATTTGAGGATACTTTACAATGCCAGAACACAGTGGAAGCTATATTATGTAACATTTCTACTTTAAACCATCTAAAAATGTCTGGGCCTATGTTACATATATCGCCGACTTGTTGATGGTCGACCTCTATCAAATGTTTCCATCAATGTTCATAATCAGAATGTTAATAATCTTCCCTAAACATGTTTTCAGTCACGTTAGATTTGATCGGCAGTGGTGGTGAAAACAACATCTCCCATGATCCCATGCTAATTCACAACATCATCTACTACATCTTTTGTTATTATTCTGATTGTGAGATCTCTAGCAGCAGAAATGTGTTTAAAAGTGACCATCACAATTTCACCCATTCAAAGTGTACATATTTAAATGCAATGTTTTACTTAACTAACAGTCAAACCCCTGCTAATATTCAATTTACAGTGGTATAGAAGAGGGAAAAGTAAGAAATCCCCACATTTTAGCAGCTGTATACCTGTAAATGTTTGGGAGTTTTGCACCTTTCTAAAACCTAATGCATAATTAACCAAGTATATCTCTAGACTGAATTCAAGCTCCTTCCACAAGTTTAGTGATTTTTGATATATACTTGTTTTCCATCATACAGTCTCCTGTTGTTTAACCATTGTGCAGTGTGTCAGCGCCAATTAGCTGCATCAGATTCCTTGTGCAACTGTTGGGCAGGCAATAGCTCACAGGACATTAAGGTGTTGGTCAGAGTCTTGCTGCTGAGGTTTGTTAGACTGAATCTTATGTATTTTTCCATTTGTGGTCAGAATAATTGCTCTGGGTTTGCAAGAGGGGGGAAAAAAATCCAGACCTGTTTGTGCTGCAGACCATGTCAGAAGAGAGAGGAGAGATAAAGGCGGGAGAGGCGGCTTGTAGAGCTGTGTGTGGATTCCTCCAAATTGTCTGGATGAAGAGACACTCATGTCTCTCATGTCTCATTATCTCTCTTCGTTTGTCTATCGCTTCCTCCTTCCTTCTATTCTTGGTCACTCATCTCAGCCTCTTTTATCACAATCTGTTCCTACCTTTCCGTTCGACTCTCATCCTCTTGTCCTCTCGGTCTTTTCCATCTCCTTTTTTCTTTTCCCTTTTCCCCTCTACTCCTTTTTGTGTGTGCCATATGTTTGCCTCAGTCGCCTCGTCTTCCTCTCCTCTCTCTGGTCTAGGATCAGTGGCATCTAATGCTTTCCACTCCGCCTGATTAAGTCAGCACATGTACCCTCTTTACATTATCACTCACGCACATACACACCAATGCATGAGCGTCCCCACAGACCTAATCAGTCCTTCTCTTAGTTCTCTCTCTCACACCACTCCAGACCTAATGAAAAAACATGAGCTCTGTTAAAAAGAAAGCGAGATGGACAGACCGAACGGAGACAGAAAGAAAAGGTAGCAGCAGAAATAAGAGGTGAAGTGAATAGATAAAAAAAACAGAGGAACTGTGTGGCTTTGCAGAGGCATCTAATTTATTAACAAAGTCGTGAGTCGCTTCTCATTCCTGTTTCCAGTTCAGAGATATTAATCGTTTTTAATCAGCATTAGTAATGTAAGAAGGGGGAGGGAAAGCAGCGAGACAGTTGCAGAGAGGCAGAAAGACAAGGTGAGGCAACAGAAATAAGTCAGAGCATTGCTAGTATTGAAAAGGCTCATTCAACATGCTGATAAATTCACAGGCCTCGGACATTTTCTAATAGGCATGAAATCCTGTGATTTATCTAGCCGCCATTCTGTGTGTGGAAACCTGCAATTCAGACACAGTCTGTTAGCCACTAAATGGTGTTCCTGTTGGCTGTCATTCACACCACTAACTGCAGCTAAATGGATGTATTGTGTCGTAATGTACCTCTGTATTACATTACTCTATGCTCATTTGTATTGAATAAATAGCCCACCCCTTGGTGTGTTTGATATTAAGGGAGAGGGGGCATGGTGAGTGAACATTGCTGGACTGTAAGTCTGGTGTTTTTTGTAACTCTTTGTGTGTGTGTATGTGTGTGGGCGAGTGCTTCATGCCGATAATGTGTTAAGTGAGTGAAGGAAAGTGAGTACATGCACTTTATTGAATGAGCGCATGCACTTTCGGGCGCTTATATGTGCGTGCGCACCTGATTATGATGATGAAGTCTCCCGACGGGGTTCTCCCTGCTACAGTAGTCTAATGAGAAGCTGTTTCCGTAGTTACCAGGTGTGAGAGCCGGCAGCTTATAATGTCCTGTGGTGAAGAACAAAGAATGAGGAGAGGAGGTGGATGGATAGAGCGTAAGGTTGAAAGTCAAGGCGAAGGAATGAAAAGGGTGGAGGATGCCAGAGAAACGAAACAAAACTGATGTCTGGTGTGAATGATCAATTTAGCTGTGTGTTTCTGTATTGATGTTTGTGTTTGAGCGGCCCGTTGTGTGTGCTGCACGTTGTGAGAGAAGATACAGAGACTTGATAATAAGATGGGGGACCTGAGCAAGAACCAGTTCAAATCAATCTCATCTAAAGTGGGAAAAGAACAGTGAGGCGGGGCCAAGCTATTAGTATCTGGTCAGATCATATCAAGCACCTCAGAAATAAAGTTGACTTCTGACTAAATTAGACAGAGTTTTATGCATTAGTCTAAAGTATCAATATATGGATTTAAACCCTGGGCTGTGCAATATTCGTGAAAAAAAAAATAGGACTTCTCTCTCTAATGAAATAGATGTAGAAGGTTTAATACAAAACACAGACTACATTTACATACACAAAATATACCACTATTATTCCAAATATGAGAATTTGATACAGGTCAAGTAAAGAGGATATTCTATTCTGAGTTAGGCCTTATTCTAAATACAACACTGTCTGATAAGCACATGTGAAGTATGCTGATATTATTCAATCTTTAGGAGCATTTTTTGGACACGCATAGAGCACATTCAGAACATGTGTCTCAGTTACTTCACTTTGTGACACACGACCACTTGGCTGGTTTATGTGTTCACGCACCGACTATAAACAGACAACAGTTCATTAGGCTGTGGTCGAGAGGCATGGCATTTCTGTTCAGAAGGAGAAACATACCTACATTATGAAAGACTTGGATATCAACAAGCTTTTGGATATGCATAAATATCGAAACGCTGACCTTTTAAAGGAAGTGGTTGAAGGAGTGAAAGAGGGAGGCTGTGTTTGCATGACTCAACAAGTCCACCACCTGCGGAACACTTTGATAAAAATCATTTTGACACAAAAGAAGCAAAATGGCACCGGAAGCTCCAACCACTTTTCCATATTTTGATGTGATAAACAACATGTATGGCTGCATGTAAAGAGAATGCTGGCGGACTTTTCAAATCCACGTAAAGTTTAAACCTAATTGTGAGTGTATGTGGGTATCACCACTGTCCTGACAGGCCTGATGTTTCCCCATCTCTACATGATCGCACGTACTTACTTAAGGGCTGCAACTGGTGATTATTTTCATTTTTGATAAATCTGAGGGTGATTATCACAGTTAATCAACTCATTGTTTTGTCTACAGATTAAAAAAAAAAAACATCTGAAAACTGTGAAAATGTCCAGAAATGCTGATGCTCTTGACATCATTAAAACTCTTTAATTTGTTCAAGCTACAACCTAAAAAATAAACAAAAGTGGAAAAATACCATAAAGTAAGACGAACAAAGCAGCAGGAATTTGTCACATCTGTGTACTTGGAATTGTCTAGCATTGGGTACTTTTAATAAATGATGACACTAATTAATCCAGACAAAAGAACAAAATAAAACATAATTGTTAACATACCACATCAATAAACACTTGAGTTGTTGTTGAGTATGTGCAATTTATGAATACAATCCAAACCAGTAAACACAAGGAAAGGAATTATAGGATTTCTAAAGTTATTCTGTTCTGTTAAAGAACAGGTCCGCTGGTACTATAGTACATAGTGTAAACTTGTTTGTCACAACAGTACACCACCAGAGTAAGCCCGAATACAGCCTTTTCTTCAGTCTCCAAGTCTGGCAGTTGAATAGCTTCACATGCTTGAGCCTAAAGGTTCAATTTTCCTCTAGTTCAGTGAATGAATGACATCTGAACTTCTGCTAACATGTCTCAAGAGAACAGAAAAGAGGTAGATGTACAGCTGAGTGAAAGTCAGCAGAGGAGGAGGTGGTTAGGAGAAGTTCTGCAGCTAGCTCGTAACTTGTCCTTCACCATTTATTCACATAACAATCCAGCTGAAGTGCTAGTTTGTCCTTGGTATGTCTGTGTGTCTGCATTTTTTATTTTTTTTGTCAACACGTAAAAAGCAGTTTCTTCTTGATCAAGGTTATTAAACCTTTAAAGCTTTTTCTCATTGGTGCTCTTTGTTTGCTATCTAACTCCTGTGTTTTTTTTTTATTTTTTATATTATTATCCTGCCAGATCTGATCCACTGCACCAATGAGATGAACGTGAACATTCCCCAGCTGGCGGACACGCTGTTTGAGCGCACAGCCAGCTCCAGCTGGGTGGTGGTCTTCAAAGCCCTTATCACCACCCACCACCTCATGATGTACGGCAACGAGGTAGGAGGCTTTTATACACACACACCAACAAAAAGTCTCCAGGGCAGTCCATGGAGGCTACATCAATAAGTTATGTTATTACTCAGCTCTGTCTCGCCCACACTTTCATAAATACAAGTACACATACACATTTGGATTATTTATTCATGACTATATCAACATTAGGATCAACAGAAAGGGGTTGCGAGGCTAACTGATGCATATACGCCGTGTGGCTGCAGAGGATAACGCACATCGGACACATGGAGTTACTAATCGAAATGGAGCGCAGAGGAATTAATTAGCTCAGTGCAAGTAAGAGGCAAGATCGAGGACAAGGATAGAAACAAATGAATAATCAAATTAATTAACTAAAAACATGGTTGAAAGCTGTTTGAATAAAAAAGCCCCCTCTGTGGATTTGCACACTTTGCTTCAGTGTAATTGAAAATTCTAATTCATGCAGTCCCTGCTATGTTAGGGAGAAGTTTGAGACTTTGGCACGAAGAGGTCCGGAGAAACTCCATGTCATCAAAATATGTCGTTTTACTATATTTGGCAATTTAGTGCTTGATTTTAGATAACTTTTCCATGAACCTTTTCATTATCAAATCCAATTTTCAGTATCTGTTTAGTGCCACATTAATTTTCTGCCTCGTGCTTTTTTCCTTGTCATTTAGTTTAAACAGGCAGTTCAAGTTCTGCAAATCCACTGAGTTTTTGGTAAACATCTTTGTAAAACAGAATGTTTCTGATCCCAGTAAGCACAGAGGGAGCTTTCAAGTAGTGCACTGGATGCTGCCGTCTTTAAAAATACTAAAACATGTACTATATCTTTCTGTACACAAACACACAGCAGTAGGACACACCCAGAAACGGACACACCCAGTGCCACACTCCTTCCATTTTCATTCAAATAGAGAAGCACTGCTTCCTTGTTCAGCCAGGATCACTTGTGACAACATTGCATAAGTCTTCCTTTTTGGCTTCCTTGTTTATTGCGATAATCTAAACTTCCTCCAAAAAGAGGAAGAGTTGGGTGTTTCTTGTGCTTTGGCCAAAGACAGAAGCTTCAGTGGCTATTTGCGCTCCTGTTGTGGGATATTAGGTGTCAAGAATTAGTCTAAAATAAGATGTTATGTTGGTCATATAGGCACTTTGGAGACAAACTGACAGCTTTAATCATAAGACGCCCTTATAAACCCAGACCTCACATGCAGCTCATAGAGGCATCCTGTCAGCAGAAGACTCTGTGCTAAATGTTTGCTCAAACTGTGGAAATTCCCGCAACATTTTTGATGAACCAAGCCATGCTAAGTAGGTCACTGCAGAGCAGCAGTAAGTGGTTTAGAGGTATTCCCAAGCTGTTGGCTGATTTATCTCTGAGTTGTGACAGTCAGATTGAACCTCTTTGATGTCTCAATTCGTGACTTGACAGTTATTGTAACACTATGCTAATCCCGAATTTCAAGCATAACCATCATAATGAGCTTCTCCCAGAAGGGTGTACAGAGATCTCAACCACTATATCCTAAAAATATCCGCATGACAGAAATTAGATTCTTTTTTTTTTTTCTTACTAAGTCTAAGTTGATAAATGAAAATGTTCTTTAATTAATTACAGGGAACTTTAGTAATCCAGCTTTTCATTGTTGCATTTTCAGAAATTCCACTCTTCTTCTCTTACCACAAGCACTATAACTATAATTATAAAGTTTGTCTCATCCACACTGATGAATGATATCATTCTGTAAACGGCAGCTCCAGCAGTGTGTGAGTTACAAAATAAATCCTGATCACTTGTTGTAGCATATAAACTGTATGCGGATGCAAACTTTAAGTCCACATTTCTTACCTTTTAAACTAAAGTTCACACTATAGAAAAGGCAATAAAGGGGTTATTAATCCACATTCCTTTGTACAAAAATAAGCATGTCACACTAAATATTTCAACAAGAAAAGTTGTTGGTTACCTCAAAAGGTCCACAAAAAAGATCCACAAAGTCTTCACTGCAAAATGCTCCCGTTTATCTCAACAGGTCCACAAAAGTTATCCACAAAATCCAATATAGGGTCAGATGACTGACGCTACAGTCCGCCTTCACTGCCACTGACTGCGCATAAAAGGCTTGTTAACTTAATTGTTCAGGATCGTGGCTGTGCGGCCCTGCTATTTTCCTTATTCAGATTCAATAGTACGACTGACTGTTACAATTACTAATTGGTGCCAGTTTCCACCAATTGACTCTTTTTTTTGGCATTTTAACCAAAGAACTTATGTTGATAGAACTGAAAGCTGATATTGTTCCATTGCAACAGCTACTTTTCCACCATTTTGGACTGAAAGCAGTTCTCACAAAGCACCATATTTTCCTCTTTTTCTTCCAGTCTCTTTGTCCACACCCTTTGCTACTGTCAACAGCTTATATTGATAAGAAGCGAAAGCTAATTTGTTTTGTTCCACAGCAGCATTGGTACATAGCAGTAGAGCTACACCTCCACTATGAGTTTCACATGTTTGATTCTATACTCTTTAACTGTGGCCATTTTAAGTTTTGTTGGCCTGGGGCTGTCCAGGGTGGGAGAAAGTAAAAAAACAATTATGACCTTTTTGTGGTTCTGCACCAAAATTTACGGGGTTCGTCCTTGGCCCATGCCCTGCCCTTCCAAGTTTCATGAAAATCTGAGCAGTAGTTGTTATGTAATCCTGTTGAGACACAGACAGACAGAAGTGGTCACATAACCACCTTGGGGGAGGTACTGTAACTAAAATAAACAAATGGACATGACAAACAACTGCCAGCTCACACAAAAGTATGTATGTCAGTCTGTGCACTGACTGAAATGTCCTTGGGTGGGTTGTGGGTTAGAAAGAAAGAGTCCATGGAACCAAGACACAGGGTGACGGCTAGGAAATTTAAATCCTGGCAAATAGGAAATCCTACAATGGGATTAGTTCCCAAGTTGACACCTCTTATGCTACCATATACTACAATTAATAGTAGGACAATGTGAAGACTTATCAAATAGACTTTATTTTTTTCACATCGCCCTGTAGCAAGTAAATAAGTGAAGCCGAGGATATAAAATATAAATGGTGCTACAAAGAGATGTTCTTACATCTATAGAGTGTACGCTGCGCGTGTTTAAAACTGCTGATAATTCAGAGTGTACATAAAAATGCAGAGTTTCAGTATGTAGCTATTTGGTTATTATTAATGAGGAAACCACCAGTGTGATGTACAGTAAATGCAAAGCCCTGATACAAGCACAACTACAATACATAACAACATTGCGTTTCTGTTCTCGCCCCCACAGAGCGAGGCTCCAAGCTGTAGTAGAGCGGGTGTGTGTGCTCATCAGCCTGCATTCATCAGGCCTGTCAGGACAGTGGTGCTGACTGAGGCTCAGCAGCCAGGTGTCCCTGCTCCCCCATGGCCGTCCCATCCATTATAGTCAGAGCTGAGAGAAATCTGGCCGTAAAATTAGAAACCACAGACCCACAGAATTGGGGTCAATAGACTGTACATTCCTTTTCAGATCAACACGCTGACCGGTTAAAGCTTGGCTGGCACACTAAACACGGCCTTGTGTGAAGTCTGATAAACGCTCTGATCGTACAGTTAGATTACGATTACTGAAATCAATGCACGTCACTCACATTTCTCTTGACATGAGGGAATCATAAGCAAGAATGGGAATTTTTAATGTGTTTTGACATAGAATTCAATATTTAGGGCTAGCACAAATTAATTGACATTATAAAAGATATGCACATTGACATAGCTGACATGTGTCAGTTTACATAGCACTGTCAGTGTCACCCATTTCTGATACGATGAAGGCTCCACCCTGAAAATGTATTTAACTTGGGTCACCCTGCCTGTTGAGCCTGAAATAATTTAATTTGTCTGGGTGTGACAGTTTTTTATTCTGTCAAGGACTCTGTGCTGCGCCTTTTTCCTTGTTTACTGAATCAAAAAAATCAAGAGGAGGAAATATGTACTTAGATATATAATGTGCATTTTATGGTCAATGTCAATAAAGAAAATATATCGGCATAATATTTTGAATTCAAATTTTCCATGAATATGTCACAAGGCACTCTATTGCGGTCTTCTGAGGTTGGCCAAGGACGCCATAAATGCGTAAATGTGTAAAATTGTGGGATATGGCTATAAGATATTGATATCACTACTGCTGTCATTGCTGATTTGTTATTTTGTGCCAGTTTACTTATCCAAGGACAGTGAAGACGGCCAAGTGCTGTATGTAAAAGAGCTCAAGTAACGTCACTGTAAAACATTGAAGCTTTGAAGTATTTACACTAGCCCTCTCCCTAGTTCTGTACCTCCTTCAGCAAACAGACCATTTCATTCTGAAAGAGATCCTTTTACCCACAAGCCTATGTCAACAACAGAATATAAATCAGCAGACCCTAATATCTGAGCATATTTAAATTTAGCCCACTGTTGCATTCATTGTAAATTGTTCTGGATGTCAGCAGAATGCAGACATTTTAAATTCAGCCTATTTTATTCTGCTGTCCTGGTAATATATTCAGCACATCAAATGTGGGAATTTACCATTTAGAGCGAATAGCAGGTGAATTAAGTTTTAATATCTCTTCTTTGCCTCAGCTGCCATATTTGTTGAAGAGCCCGGGATTGTGATTAGAGTAATAGCACATTTTGTGTGTGTGTGTGTGTGTGTGTGTGTGTGTACAGGAATAGACGACAGGCCATTATTGATACTCTTTCACTTCTTCACCTCCAGTTTTTTCCTCCCTGCCAAGAAGCAATCCTGGCTCACTCCCCAGTGACACTCTGAATCTTATGAGCGATCAACAGTCAGTCAATATCTTTGATCATGATTTCACTTTTGTGCTGGTACAAAGCCACTTCTTTTCAAAGAAACACCACGTCAGAATCTTAAGTTAGGCCCCCATTGTTTGTGTTTTGAGGTGTTTGCGGCAGTAGGTAGCAGGTCACAGACGACACATTATAGGTATGGTGTGTACCTATGGGCTGGAATGTGATGAATACTCCTCAGTCCCTGCTTGGTCCTGGCTCCTTTGTCTAGCCATTGTCTCATTTGTTATCATTTGTCAGCGTGTGCCTCATTTTCCAAGCTTTTGTATCATAGGCCAGTATGTACCAAAAACAATCCAACAGGAAACCCAAAACAATGGCTGGAACCACTTTCCACCACCCACACACCCAACCACTGTACTTCTATTTCTCCCCTCTAGGGAGCTCCATCCCTGAGTAGAAGAGCTCCACTGCAAGACTCCAGTCTGGTAGCACAGCTGCTTTAGCCAGGAGAAATGAATGTTCAGTTAGACGGAAGAAATGGTGTCTCATACAAGTCAAAGTTATTTTAAAAATCAATATGTGTAAAGCTAAAAGCACATTTTATAAATGCGTATTTGACACACAATCCACCTGAATTTTATTCTTTCTTATTTCCTGCAACTTCTTCCGCAGGACTGACTCAACCCCCAGTTTACCTTGTGTAATGAGATATTTGGTGGTAATGCACCACTTGGTTTGGTTTCCAAAAAGCACTATTCAATTTTCAGCAGCCCTAAAGCAAGATCCTTAAATAAGATGTTGGATTATATCTTTCTAGCAGACACTAAGGTAGGATTATTAAGTATCAAATCCGGTGACTTTATTGCATTCCAAATACATCAGTGAACCAGTAATCTGAAATTCAAAACTCAAACTCCCCAAAGCCTCGGCTGTGCTTTATAGTGCTAACACACTGGATGTGATCTTTGGACCACATTATACCTGCTGAGCATACTGTGTTAGAAGTCTTATTTTGGGCATAGTCTCATGCTAATGTTTGTGTTTAGCATAAATGCTACTAAAGCAACTACGATGGCTGAACGTTATTCTTTTTTTTTTTTTTTATCTCTGTAGTTTTACATTGTCACATTGCTATTGGCCTAAATTGTTAAATCTGTTGGAAACACAGAAAAAAGCTACTTTCATGCAAACAAAAGGTCGAAATATTAACTTAAAAATAGGAGCAATGAGAAACACATGTAATAAGCCGACTTCACCAACACAGACAGAACGACTCTCGACAAGACATTTTATCTACCAGCAACTCTGACCCAACCATTTCATTAGAGATGATTGTGTTAGTTGAATATACACAGCTAGTTGCAATCCCTGTGATTAAAAGAAAATAATTTTATACCACGCAATACCACACAATACAGGGCAATTTGTTTTGGAGCAGCTTTTTGTACAGAAAACATACAAACAAACAACTAAGGTAGATGTGATTGATGAAATCTTTACAGTCTTTAAAATCTGTAAATAAATAAACAATATTGTTAACTAGCTTAGCTTTATTATTTCCCAATGGGGAAACTCAGTGGCTGCCAAATCAAATGACACCATATACAGCAAATTCAACAGACAGTGTAGACATAGAGAAAGTTGTCAGGGTTGCCAGTAAAAGGGGTGATGCCTCAAGTTCCCGAGCCTGGTAAACATGATACCGATCAGATGAAAAGAATTTATCAACAATGACAAAGTAAAAGAGAAATACCTGCAGGGCATTTAGAAGTTGAATTGCTGAAGGAATGAATGGTTTAGAAATAACAATGAGTTTTAAAAAATGGGTAAAACATAATGGCACCCTGATGGCACCAAAGAAAAGAAACTTTTCTTTTTTTTTTTACTAACCTGGCAGTGCTATTTTGGCACTGTAAAACAATCTATATTAGGCTATTGTCCCCCTTCCAGTGCTGTTTTTTTTAATTAAGAATCTGGTGTTTCTGCAAAATAAACTCGGCAGAAAATCAAACCCCTGCATCCCTGACCTGTCATGCATAGATATTTTCAAAGAAGAATAACATTTTTAATAGCCCCCGTAGGTTTCTGTTGAGCCTCAGTGAACCAAGTGTGACTTAGAGGAATGTCACAGGCCGCGAGGTACAGTATAACACGGCCCTGTGAAACCCTTTCTGAGAGTTTGTTTTCAAGGACGCCAAGACCTCAGAAATACTACAGATCATCCTTTCTTCTTCTTCAGGACAGGGTAGTTGTAACTGTCAGCGGGGAAAATTACAGTCTGATTGATTGCACCTCAGTGCATCAGGAATCAGGATACACTGACTCTGTACATCATAACACAATACAGGAATAGGAGGGAGCGTATTGAAAGAGTGAGGGAATGAGAAGACGCAGAGAGAGAGAGAAGGGGGGAGAGACAGAGTGTGCGAGTCATTAAGGACATGAGAGGAGACAGGGACGGTCTGGCGAGGACACCGCTGAAAGTGCTGATGTTAGCAGCACACACCGCTTCCCTTTTGTGTGTGTGTGTGGGAGAACAGTACGTTGTGTGCGCGTGTGTGTGTGTGAGAGGCAACACCATTTGTGTGCTTTTACGCTCGTGTAAAGTCGCAGTGTGAGTCGCCACCACCGCCGCCAGTGTCCCAGATAGCGAACAGCCCATTTGTTTTAGTGACGTCACAGAGCCAATCTCATCACTACACTCCCCTCGCCTCCTCCGGGAAAGCGAGGACACGGACTTCAGAGATTTAAAGAAGGCGTGAAAGACAGACTAGACTTGACCGGGCACGAATATGTAGCCTGGAAGACGAGTAAAAACAAAGATTGAAAGGAAAGACAATGAAAGGCAGAAAAAAAAAAAAAAAGAGGCGAGGAAACTGCTGACTCAAGCACTGTGTCAGAGAGAGCAGGGACAGGGAGGATGTTATTTGTGTTTGTGTGAGCGTGAGGTCACCCTGACTCTAATGGGGGTCACTTGTGATAATCTGAAGGGCTTGGACGCATGCACGCACACACAGAGTCGCCACACATGTGCTTCCTATCAGGTGCTGGTGTGGCGAACATAAAGATGATTAGTGTCGAGGCAGAGATTTCAGCGTGTGTGTGTGTGTGTGTGTGTGTGTTCCTGATGGACCCCTGCTTATCTCTGATACCCAAGCATCCTCTCCAAAAAGTAAAAACTCCAGGGTGACCCGTGATGAAGAGACACTCTAACCACACACACTTCCTTATGCTCCTCCAGGCAGATAAACAAGTTTTTCCAACTCAAGTAAATTGGCTGCATCTGTGTGATCAATAGAGGAAAGTATTGTGTGTGTGTGGCCGTCCTGCTGGGCTCAGCCATCCAGAAATTTGGCGGATACAACAAACCCGATAGAGATTTCCCCAGTCAGGGATGTCTGAATCTATTTTTGTTACTGTTTTTGCTCTCAATAGAGATTTGAGTTATTAGGAACTTTCAGACTGGAGGAACTTTTTCCGTTCTAATAAGTGTTAGAAGAGGAAATATCCTCTTTTTTTGTATCTGTACAATAGGAATGGAGGATGATTGTAGTTCTTAGAACACTGCTTTAAAGGTCCAGCGTGCAAGATTTAGGTAGATTTAGGAGGATAATATTCATAATTCTATTTAATGTATAATCATGCAAATATAAGAATTGTTATGTTTTTGTTACCTCAAGCCCAGTTCAGACCAAACATTCACAACGACACAAAACCATTTTAGAACATCGCAGGTAAAGGTTGCATCAGTGTAAACTGGACCATCTCAACTCGTCGCCAAGTGTACGTTGAACGCAGCACTGGAAACTGCAGTTTTTTTTAAAAAAACCTATGGTAAAATCCTTTTTTTTTGGCCTGTCTCCTCTCCAACCACAACACACATTTATTTAACTGTTAGAATAGTAACAGTGGTAACGCAAGACTATTGGCCTTGGTGGAGGTCTGTGCTCTCTGATTGCCCTTTTAGTTATTATAAATTAGTTCTAAATAAATTAACTGGAAAATCTACTAGGACATAGGAGTAGTCCAACAATTACGCCAATAATAAAGCCCTGTCTTGTAAACTTCCAACCTCCTCTCCTTTTTATTTTCAGTTTATTTGTAATTTTCTGTATGTCATTCAGTGAAATATATTCAAATGTTGCACAGTTCAGTAATCACATTGGGATTTTAGAAATTACAAGGGGCTTTTGGAGGAAATACTGAGCAGACTAACTTATAATGAAAGATGAAAACTTGCTAGTTGAAGCCCATTAAATGACTGAAAACTGTTGCGTTTTACGTGGGGGCTGTAGTAAAGTGTAATCTTTTATAATAGCCATCATTTGTGTTCATACCTTGTCACATTCATCGGAGGACAGCGTCTGATAGCGCTGAGAGGACAAACCATAGTGCAGCTCCTAATGTTCCATGAAATGTTTGCGATCCCTGAGAGTGTCCATTCATGCAAGGCAACAAACAAAGTACTCCCTCTCCCTGTTTTTAGTTTTGTTTTGCTATTAAGAAGTCTTTTTTTTTTTTTTTTTTTTCCCCCACAGCACCGCCTCCAACATTTTACTCCATCCACTTGTGTCCTCAACTGCTGGTTTAATTAATGGTACTGCAATTAGCTTTGCTGCCATCCCTCGATACAAATGCACCTTTAACATTATAATTAAATGTTTAACTGAATTAAACTGAACTCCTCCCCTGTTTTTTGGTGTCTGTAATAAACAAAAAATACCTGCAAACCTTTCTGCTCCAGTGTAATTATCAGACATTTCTAATCCTTATCAGGTAACGCCGATGCTTATAGGGACTCTTAGCGACTCATTTGTAACATTATGAAACATTAGTAATATACTTTGACATATAGACATAAGTTATGGTAGAGAAATTGGCAGAGCACCTGGATCCAGTACAAAAGTGTTTTTACCACTGTGGATTTCTATTTGAAAGTTGTCTTCTAGTGATAACACTAGATTTATATTATTTATGCTAAGACTATTCTATTTATATATTTATACTAAGATACCCACAAGCCGTTGCTATGGAGAAGAAACCAGGGGAGTTAATCAGAGCTGAAGCAATTATTTCACAATTCTCCTTTAAGAGACAAACCTATGGTATGTGCTGAAGGTTATGAATTATACAGAGATCCAGAATTTTAAACTAAGCACATCTTAACAGCTGACTGTGTTATTAGATTTTTTTATATTATGTTTTATCTTAAAAACTATTTAAGGAAAGAAGATCGTATTGCTCTGAGCTCCGTCTCAGACCTGTTCTTTTCACAGCAATGTAAACAGCATAAATCATATTGGAATCAGATTTAAGACATGTTTTTCATCTAACTTGCTACAATTTGTCAGCTATGCATTTGAGGGGTGCCTCATTTTGTTGCCAGAGCAGAACTAGAAAACCATTTGATATTTTTCCAGTAAACTACTCGAGATGTCAATGGGCAACCTCAACGAACTAACATCAATAATACCACTTTTCGATTTTGTGGGGTTTGGGGGGATATGTCATCCTCTGAGAGCTCTTGATATGAATTGAGCTCTTGGAACAGCGAGTAAAGCATCACTCCTAGCACTCCACTACACTCCCGGTGTCACGGCTTTGCTATCCAACATCACTGGTACATAACGCATAACATGATAAACTGAACTTAAACGTGACAGAACAGAACATAGAACAAATTAAAATATCAATATGTGTGTAACAGAAACTGGGACGCTACACTCCTAATAACATAGCTTTGGTGAAGCGTCTGCGCAAAACCAGGCGTAGTCAGTCAATCTGCAGCTGCCTGTAGCTGGAGGCAGGAAGTCCACTGTCATGACTTTACATTATGAGCAAAACAAACTTAAACAAACACTTTTAAAACTCACTCGATAGGCTAGCAATGTTAATGCAACTTAGGAGCACTGTTTTGGAGGCCAAAATCAGACGTGTATAACCGCCGTAACAGCTCTCTCTGCTTCCAATCTGAATTACAGATAACCAAAACTGGATCTAAATCTGTTACTGGATGATGTGTTATGCTACCTGACACTGCGCTTATCAAAAGCCTGTACTAATAATACCCATATCTGTGTGTGCGCGCGCTTGTGTGTATAGTGTTTCAAATGATGACTCATGTTGCTTGGCTGCATCATTGACCTCACAGACACACTCATCCACCAGCAAGACACAACTGCTCCCCTGAGAGCCAGAGCCTACACACTATTAGCCTTGTCACCTTGGAGTTGCTTGTGTATACACACACACAGACAGACACACATACACACACAATCTAAGTTATTGCCAAAGCAGGATGTATACACACATGTAGACACATTTCTTTAATCCTATCATTTTCTGCACCCACCCTGTGTCTCTTTGTGGCTCTGTTGCTTTCACACTTTGATTGGATTCAAAAGCTAAATGGTTGATTGCGTAAAAAAGGAGGGAGGAAGAGGTGGATGAAGAGGAAGGAAAAAAAAAAAGATAGAAGGGGGGAGAATCCCTGGTTGGATTTAAACTACTCGAAGGGAGCTAATGTGCGTTTGGTCTTAGATGCGCCTCTGCGCGTGCATACACACGTGTTTGTATCTGTCCACACGTCTGTTTCCACGTATGTGAGCTCCTCTGCTTGCATAAGAGCGTCTTTCATTCAGCACAGCCTGATCACGACTCATTCTTCTCGCGTGAGTCATCACCTTTCAGTGGAAGTCAGTCTGCAGTCAGTTCTGACAATTTTGTGCATGTGTGAGAGAGAAGGAAATTGAGTACACCAGCCAAAACTGAATTCCCCTGTGGACTCCCTGACCCCCTTTTGGCGCTGACTAGACCGAGCAGATCCGTTTTATTCCCTGTAAACAGTTGTTATGATGTTTTGTAACTTTTAAAATACAAACAGTGAGTCTAAATGACAGCCTGAGCTAATCGGGGATGATAAATGCTTTTTCAGGCTGCATCTACTTTACTAAAGTGTCCTTGAACAAGACAGTGAGATGTGTACTAGCTCTGGGAAAGTTTAACACTGAAACTAACTTTCACTACCAGAATCAATAATTCCTCTGCTAAAAGAAAGTGTGGCTCTCTTGTTTATTGGCTCAGAGTACACATTGGCAGGTCCAAAGAGGGCTGTGCGGTAACTGTTTCAACTTCCCAGATATCATGTAATGTGACGTCAGTAAGCTGCACACAGCACACTCATGTTTACCAACCAGGCTGGTCTCTCTGTGTTTTTTTTTTTCTTTCCTTTTTTTTTTTTTTCTTTTTTTAATACCGAGGGGAGGAGAGATGAAAAAGATCTAAAGTAGCACTCTCCGAGCTTTCTCTGGGCAGATCACTTACTTCATTTTCGGAAGCAGTTTTCATTCCTCCCATAAGTTACCATTCATTAGAAAAGTGAGAAAAGTTGTCTTACTTTCTGAAAGTTAGAAAGCCAAATAGGACAAATCTAATCTCTAACTTTAGAGAGTATGTGTGACTGTGGTTTTAAGCGAGTTTCATTAAAAAAACATACTACAGGGCATGTTATGTCACTAGGGCTATGTTTATCCAAAATGTAAGAGAATCACAAATCTAAGCCAGACGCATATAACACTGGACAAATGGGACAGATAAATTGGTTTTATATGTAATTGTTGTGGTATAGGGAATTTTCTTCTAAAACATAGAAGAATGCATAAGCTATTATTCACATAATTGACTTTCTTGGCTAGAAACATGTAAAATTGAATGAATATGAACAATAATAAGGTTTTAAGTGAGTGTCATTGAAAACTTAGAACAGGGCGTATCATCATTTAACTCGTTATAAATTACTGGCTATGTGACACAGCCTGATTTGTGCCTCAGTTTATTATCAAATCATTAAAAAACTAATCAAGTGGAAAAACTGTATAACAAAGGCACTTTTAAATTGGTAATTTTAAACAATATTTTTTCTTATGTAGGTCACATTTACATGTTTATCCAACCACAGTTTGTTTGTCAAAAGTGGGTCTGAAGTTTACAGAGCTGCAATCTTGGCTTCTCTGCTACTCAAAAAAAGGAAAAAAAAAAAAAAAAAAGGGAAGAAAAGCACTTCAGGTCAGTGTTAAAGCCGTGGTGTTTGGTAACTACGGAAACCACCAACTTGTGCACTTTTGAGACGGAGTCATAGAAGGAGTGAGATGGAGAAACGGGAGGAAAGAGCCAGAAGATGGTTGAAAGGTGGATGCTAGTAGCTCTATGTATAGCGCGGTTTCTCTGTTGAGGCAGGGAGTAGCCAGAACCTAAATGCATTAATAATACATACGGTTGTTCTCCGATATGCTAACATGAATTATTTGACAAGCTGAGCCGACTGCTTCTCCATCTCACCACCCACTCTCTCTCTCTCTCTCTGTCTGTCTCTGTACATCTCCTCATTCTCTCCTCTCTGTTCTTACACCTTTTCTTAAAACCTGAATCTGTTCTCAGAACCGCATCTTTTTCTTGGAACCATCATCGCTGAATAATCTAGGGCTCAGCGGGTTTCTGAGACGACCACCCCCCCGCCCCCTTCATGTATCTCTACGGTTCTGCCCCTTTTATAGATTTTGTCTTTTTTTCCCTTTTTTTTTTTTAACGCTATCCATGCGTTTTGTGTGGGTTTTTCTGTCTCCGCCTTTGTATTTCAGGCAGAGAGAGAAACGCAGGCTCTTGTCACATGGACTTTTGATGAGGGAAAGAGCAGTCAGTACACAAGAGGATGCCGAAACAGAGTTTACAGAGTTTATGGAGTTTATGAACTCTCGCTGTCGCTGCGTCTTCTCCTCTCTTCATCTGTGGCCATCTTGTCTCTGCTTTAACCCAGAGTTACTTATACGTAGACACATGCAAACTTCTACTCTTTTTTTTTTTTGACACCGACCGGCTGGATACTATCAAGTATAGAAAAATGCAGGGTATTCCCTAAGATTCAGGGAGCTTAGGAGTTGTCTGGATTCCAGCATTTTCACTAAGTTTGGCTAAGATTTTGGTGCATGTATGGAGGGGTGGGGGGGTATAATTTGACACACTTCTGGGCTGTAGAAAATCTAGACTTTAGCTGGTCACAGGTGTTTTCAGATGGGTCGGGGGTTAAATACATGATTGATGGCTCTAACTACCAATAACTGATCAGATCAGATTTATTCTGTGGTTTGAAATTGCGTCATGTCATATTTAGTCTTTTGATTTGGACTGAGTGGAGAGAGCTGCAGACGGACGGTGTGTATTTTCAAATTCTGGCATATTTTCACCCTGATTTCAACTCCTGGACTCATGATGTCAACTAAAATTGAATTACATTGGCAACCCTAAAGTGTCATTTCAATTTCAATAAGATTATCTCTTTACTGAGATGTTAGAGCTGCACTGTGTGCTCTCCTTAAATCTCATTTGGGGAGTGTACCTAAGAACCTGCAGCATCCTATTTTCTAATGGGACCTTAAAAATAATAACAAAATAGTCAGTTAGTTAAACAATATATATATATATATACAAAAATATTTCTATCAAAATGTCAAACTTATGCAGGTTGCAGTTTGTCAAACATGAGCATTTGATGCTTTTCTTTGTGAGTTCCGAGTGTAAATGGAATATCTTTAGGTTTTGTATTGCTGGTTGGATTAAATTGCAATTTAAATACATAAGACTGAGCTGTGGGAAGTGACCTTTTATACAGAAAATGAATAAATCTCCCAAAAAAGATCTTCAGATAAATCGATAGTGAAAATAATAGTTGCCTTCCATAATAGTTAACCTTTTAGAGACTCTGTTTTTGTCCTCGGATGGCAGCCGAAACCCACATGTGATTGTGTGAACTGTGTTTTGTCCCCTCAGTGTATACACACAAAAAAGGACAAGAACAAAATCAAATTCTTTATGCCTTTTTAAACAGTCCCAGAGCCTTTGGAAACTTGTCAGTGCAGCTGAATCCAACACACATGCCCGCAAGCATATTTGTGCGCACTCTCGCTCACAAACACATACAAACACATTCTTAGATGCTCCAACCAGTCAGTGAGCGCTGGTCCTCTGCCAAGTCTGGGAATTGGCAAACTGGCAAATCTCAGATCATTTTAAGTCAGTTGGACAGAGACGGCCTTAACGTTAAGATGCTTTTGGGAAGCCTGAGGCCTGACTTCCCCAAACCGGGGAGGGTGGCCAAGCCTTATTCCACCGCGCTCTGTTATTCAGCGATGTGAGAAGGACTACGATGCAGAGATGGTCACGAGGGACGAACTGCAAGTTTAGTTCAAGTCTTTAGAGTTTGAGTTCAGGTCGAGGCTGGAGACTTTTGACTCCAAGTTTAAGTCTGCTATCAAATCTCCACAGTGATTTCAGTTTGCAGTTTTATTTTATAGAAGTTCGCTTCTATCCTGTTTATTAATTCATGAACATACAGAAGAAACCACAACTCTACTAGCACACTAATCTTTTAAAATGAAGAAAAATGTACAGCCTTCTTGTCTTTTTTTTATTTTTCATTTACAGGTGCAGAAGCTTTTCTTTTGTTTCTTTGGGTTTTTATTTTTGCATCTGCAGAAACATATGGAAACTACATTAAGAGGATGCAGTAAATTCAAATGTTCACCACAAGGTTAAAACGTTATTAGTGGAGTATACTGTATATGTCAGCAATTATCACTTTACGACTTTAAGTTTTGAGTTTTAAGCAGTTGTTCGGCTGATTACATGTAGATTATATGAAACGCCTAAGTAATATGTCTTACGGAATCGACTGTTTCTGAATGAACAGACATGCCGACAGCTATGATTGAGTGAATGGACTACAGCGTAGTATCTTTCATTATTAATGCAAGGTAACAGTTTCATAACATTCAGACATATCAAAACTATTGAATGAAGTGAAACATACTGTACTTTAGGGATGAGAATTGATAAGATTCTATTGCTCCCAGTGCTGTTATCCATTTTGCATATTTGTCAGATTCTTCAGTGATTCTCTTATTGATTCCTGATCAGTTTTCTGTGTAGATAAAAAGTAGGCCTACACAGGTTTTCAGCATCAATACTTTTATTATCTCTGAGTGTGAATACAGTATAAATACATGACACCGAGAGATGCTTTGGACCATTTCTTCTTCTCCACCACGACTCCCCCTTGGAGATCACAGAAGATACAGCAGTCTGTACAGTGTTGGCTCCAAATATATGATTTAATACTTTTTCTTACACGGCAAAGTCCAACAGGTCTTCTTCAGGTAAATGTCACAGAGAACAATGCGCATTTCTTTAAGAGTAATCGGCTTGAAATGTGATCACCTGCTGGTCAGCACGTAGCAGGCGAAAAGGCCAAAAACGAAACCACACGATGGCGATCACTGCCTGAAATGTGACATTTACAAAATTAGTCTTTTGTTAAGGTGTTTCTGGATGCAAAATAGCAGTTTTCAATTTGGTAAAAAAAAAAAAAAAAAAAAGGAACGGAAGCTATCTAATCAACAATTAATTTTCAGACAGTTGGAGGTTTTATTAATTTTCAAACTGTGGTAGCAAAACGTGGTGGCAATTGATAGGATTCCAATGGATTGAGCAATTTGGAAGCGATTCACAATTGGGAGCGATTTCCAATTCCCATCACTACTGTAGCAGTCATTTCTTTTCTTTAAAAAAAAATGAGGGTGAGTGTAAAAGTATTGCTTCAGTAGAAATGTTCACAACACTCTTTAAAATCATCTTTGATAAGATTCTACTCTGAAGTCTTTTTAATAGTTGAAAGGCCTTTCTGAAGGCAGCGTATTCAGTTTACAATCAGACTTGACTGTCCATCTGTGCTAGACTGTTCAGACAGTTTGTTGGAAATACGAATGAGCTACCCACTCCTGCATTGGGCCGGTAGTCCCCCCAAAGGTCTGATTATGTTCTGAATCTCCAAGTCCACCTAGAACAATCTGGGCTCGAGAAAGTTAATAAATAAAGTTCTTCTCATCGTTAATTTAACACTGTAGAGCCTTTCAACAAAGTCAAAGCTCTCTGACCGAAAAAAGAAAAAAAAAAAAGCCATAGGAGCTGCTTAATTTGCACTTTCAGGTGGGAAAGTATGAAAAAGTGAAAAGCAAGGTGGTTCTGGAAAAAAGAGCAGGGAAACTGAGCGAATTTCCCCTGGAAAATAGGGAGTAAAAATGTCCCCGCACCTGCTCAGTGACATGTGATCTGTCAAAACGAACGAGCAACCTGTGTAGTAAAAAATTTAAATAAAAAGGGACTGCAGAATTATGTTTCTATTCTCTCATGCCACAGTGGAAAGATGTTCAAACACAAACACAGAAATGACACGAAGATACTGATGAGGTGATTCATCATTTTTCTGGAGACCGAGTTTTAACTTGAGATTTGATCTCATTAACATTTTCAAGGGGTTATTATGTAATAATTCATTATAGCATGCTGCCAATCTTCTGCTTCTTCCCAAAGGTTAATTAATTTTTTCTGCTGCTTCCTCTTGCCATTTTTCCTCCCTTGCCAGTTGTCTGAGCTGCTCACAAGGAGTCCTGATAAATGACTGCAGCTGAAAAGTTAATTTTTAACCATAGATGAGCAAACACTTGAGGTTAAATCATCTAAAGCAAATGGGTGGGAGACACTGGTTAAATCCCCACCCTGCTGAAGTCTCCTCAAGCACAAAAGTCAATGCAAAAATGAGTTTGCAGCTGACCTCTGACCTCCATGCAGAGAGACAAATTGAGACAAAGGCAATAAGGTTTTCCCTGCTTTAACAGTTCTAAGACCATAAAAATATGGATTAATCATTAGAGTGCCATAAAACATCTTGAAGGATTAAGTGGGTGAGTCATAGCACAGTTAGCTCCATACTGCATTTTAATGGAGTTAACTTCATGTCAGTAAGCAATCACATTATTCTTCATTATCAGCTGGTGCCTAATGAGAACCACCTGTTGCCATCTGTTACATGTGTGTTTCATCAGATCAGTTTAGTCTTTTACGTTATTTCAGCAAACTTTAAAAATAGTAATAGTAATATTATTATATTATATGTGCATGTGTGATCCTGACGACCTGTTCTCTGTGTGCAGTCTGCTTATTATCGACACCTGTGATAAAGAAATGATCACTCAGTCACTTCTTGAGGCTGGGAAGCATGTGCGGTGCATGGTCACATGACTGGTTCGTAGACCAGGTGAAATGGATGCCAAAAAAAATAAACACAACCTCTTGTGTATGGTGATATTCAGTGACTCATGACCCGATCCACAAAAATTACTATATGACTTTTTACCCTGATCTATCCAAAAAGCATTTAAACGAAACCATCCCATTGTTGTACACACAATATCTCAGGAACATCTTGAGAGAATTTCGTCAAATTTGGCGCAAATGTCCACTTGGACCCGAGGATGACCTGATTAGAATCTGGTGATCAAACTTACTTTATTGCTTTTTCGTCGTCGACCTCTGCACATTGTTTTTTTTCCCTGTGGGTTTCTCAGGCTTCTCCGTTATTGTTGTCTTCTCCGTCCTCTGTTTCCAACCTGCAGAATATGACACAACTCACATGTGAGGTGGTAATTCTAGTTTTTGAATATTTCCAGCGAGGAGTTGTTTGTCGGTCATGAGGAACCAGATATTTACAGTCAGTGTGGGCTTTAAAGCAGCAACCTCACAGGCAAGAACCGGCTTATACCATAGATAAATGTACAAAAATTTAACGAAGTCAAGGCTTCTCCTGAATCACATGTTCTTTCAAGTTCATGTACCAAATTTAAATCACAACTCCATCCAAACCATTTTCCAGAAATCAAATCGATAGGTTCTTATGTTTTTTTATTTCATTTCTGTATTTGGAACTGCTTCATATTTCATTTTGAATCAATCATGTATTTGACCCGGGGTTAACTTTTGTTCCTCTCTTATCTCAGCGTTTCATCCAGTACCTGGCCTCCAGAAACACTCTGTTTAACCTGAACAACTTCCTGGATAAGGGAGCTCTGCAAGGTAATGCAAACATTCTCTCATTCTCTCTCTCTGTCTCTCTCTGAAAGACCGGTGAAAACTAATTCTACTGCATTTTGTTTTTAGCTTTAATTTGTTTTTAAGGCACCAGATGGTCAGGATTTGCCTCAAAGGAAAATACAGTATCAGAATGTTTTTCTAGAAGAGTATTTAAAAGGGAAAATCTACACTTGAATTTTCTTAATTACTTGAGTCAGATGCCTTTGATGCAGTGCAAATATGCTGTTTATTATAATACAAATGGAACTGTTCCAAATAAATGGATGGCAAAAAAAAAAAGAAAAAAAAAAGTCATATGCAGCTGTCTCACACAACACACTCGGTACCTTTTCCTCCATCTGACTCCCTTCTTTCTCTCCCAGGTTACGACATGTCGACCTTCATCAGACGATACAGCCGTTACCTGAACGAGAAGGCCATGTCCTACAGACTTGTGGCTGTGGATTTCACCAAGATGAAGAGGGGGTAGGGAAAGATGCACACACAAAATGACAACCTCACTCATCATTACAGTCATCACACCAGGAGTCGGTGTTTAGCTTCTGACACTAGAGTGATAGAACAGCAAGAGATAGAAACAGAAAACTGGCATTTTTTTTGTAGCTGTGTTCTTTCTGAAATGTCTCATTTTGAAAAGTGATGTCTATTTACAGCCTCCATTACAGCTGAATGTCATATAAAATGTCTCAGTTTCACTCACTGGTTAGCTGTTTAGCTGAAGACGGACCTGAATCCGTGAAATACTGAGGAAAACCAAGCAAAAATGTTTAGTCAGCTTGGTGCAAGAATATTTAAAAAACCTATTTATCAGATGAATGGCCCTTGAAGACTTAAACTCTGTGTTATCCGAGTTGTTATTGTTCCACAATGTCTGCCTCTGCAAGTCATGTCTGAGGAGAAATAAACGCTTGTGGTGAAATTTAAATGCATTAACTGGCAACACAGCCCAACTGGATATTTCAGTGGGTGATTCATTTCTGGAGGTTGTGTTGGTGAAGTGATTTAAATTTCACAATGTCCAGCTGTTGTGGAATGGCATTGAATCCTTTGTCATGCTGATCGTGGCGGGTGCGCTCTCATTATGTATGTGACAAATGCGTTTCACTCAGCCTTTCACCTCAAGAAGCCGCCAAGACTTTGCATTACTGAGGAAAACTTTGGTATGCAAAAATTGCCACTGATGCTGATTTCTGTTTGTATTTCACATAGTTTCTCATCAGTTCTTCATCCTTTTGTGCATCTTTTTCTAATTTGCATCATAATTTGGGTAAAAACATTCCCCTCAATATGTGCCTGCTACAAATGTGTGTTTGTTTTTCCTATTTTTTTTCCTACGTGCAGAATTGACGGTGTGATGCGCACCATGAACACAGAGAAGCTGATCAAGACGCTGCCCATCATTCAAAACCAGCTGGATGCTCTGCTGGATTTCCAGGTACTGTGTGTGTGTGTGTCGCTCGTGTCCTTATGCATGCTTGTCAAAGTCGATTCACTTTCCAATCAAAATGTAAATTGAAACAACAGTTTGCAAAGTTGAGATTTTCATTCTGATACCGCTCTTTATTGATGCAGTATAAAAAGCATATTATGGGACACATTTCAAGATTTTAGCACATGTTGTGTGTGTGAGTGAGTGTGTTTGCACAGTAGAGAGAAGGGGATTGGGTGGGGATTTGCTGAAATTGGTGGGTGCATTGTGGTTTGTGCCAGCGAGCTTCAAAGCGCGATAAAAAAGGATGGTGAAGTTTCTCATTGGAATGCGTTTGTGTGTACATGTGTGTCCCGCTTGCATGTCTACGGATGTGTGTGTATGTGTTTGTGCATGTTTTTTTTTCCTGACCAAGACTAAATTGACAGTTGCCTGGTGTGAGTTGATGTGTTTGCTTCATACCAAAGGGAGGAGGTACTGGTATTTGGGGGGGGGGGGATGTTTGTAGATATTGAAAAAGATGTTTTACTTTTAGCGAAAGGGAGTGAAAGCTTTAGAAAAAAATGTGTTAGAGATGTCTCCATTACCTTCTTGCTTTCTGTCTCGTTTTCTACAATCTTTTCTTCTTTCCAGGCCAACCCTAATGAGCTGACCAACGGAGTGATCAACTCAGCCTTCATGTTGCTCTTTAAAGACTCTATAAGGCTGTTTGCTGCTTATAATGAAGGGGTCATCAACCTATTGGGTAACACACACACACACACACACACACACTCTGGATAAACACTGTCTGCAGTGAACCAGTTAATGCTCTATCTCCTAGATGTGTCAAAAACAATGAGGTGAAAATATAACTACAGGTTGTTTTGTGCACACATACACACATAGCAGCTCATGTCTGGCAGATATGTAAACACAAACCTAGCAGCAGCACACACACACACACACACACACACACACACACATGTACACAGTCTGGTTATTACGGCAGCAGAGGAGGTTTTGACAAGCTGTCATGTAGCT
>JAPQRN010000011.1:1427882-1463584 GCA_037367275.1 Coranthus polyacanthus
ACACACACACACACACACATGTACACAGTCTGGTTATTACGGCAGCAGAGGAGGTTTTGACAAGCTGTCATGTAGCTGCTGAGTGCTTCTGTTCATCTCCACTCAATCACGGTCTCTTTTTTTTCTTTCCTCCTTTCCTTACTTCTTACCCTTGCTTCCTTCTCCTCCTTTCCTCCCCCTTTACTTTTTATTTTTTCTTCTTCCTTCTTTCTTTCCCACACTCTTCTCTGTTTCTGCAGAGAAATACTTTGACATGAAGAAGAACCAGTGTAAAGATGCTCTGGATATCTACAAGAAATTTCTTTACAGGATGACGAAGCTGTCAGAGTTCCTCAAAGTGGCTGAGGTATACTCACTCACACACACACACACACAGTACATTATTGTGCATACATGCTGTACATCATGAACAGGATTTAGTATATGTGATGTTTTTACTCCTAGAGTTTGTTTTGGAAGAGCGCCTCCTTTCCAACATAACGTTTGTTATACACCTTCTTGCTTCCTGAGTACATCCCCTGAACACACAGATATTCACACACAGTTGTCACGTATGCACACACATGTAACCAGGGCTTTCAATGGCTTTGTTTTCTGTTGTTATTGGATTAAAAACTACATTTTTTAAACCTGTATTATTATTATTATTATTATTATTATTATAATATTTAGAAAATAGCTGAAATAAACACATAACAAATCAACACACCATTCCAATTTTGCAAATAATAGATGACCTCCACTGTCTTTTCGGGCAAATATGTTAGCTTTTCTCTCTAGAGTGGTAGAGAAATCTACTAAAGCAGAGTTTTTCTGTTTCTTAAGCTTAGGTGTGGGGCCTAAGTCTTATAATGGTCGGGGAAGCCCTGCACCTATTTCCAAACAATACTTTTAAGTCCACATGCAGGCCTATATTGCTATAAATTTGCTCACACAGCTACTCTACTTTACCATATGCAGACATGGCAAGAATACCTGACTTACCCTCACTGGCCCACATTCGCCACGCAGACAGTAGCATACACACACATACATATATATATGCACCCAAAATAACCCTAAGATGGAGGATGTGGTTTGGCGCTTCGTTAGCCCGCTCTCCCTCTGCTCCCCACGCTCCTCCATCTAATCCTTTCCTCTTCCTCGCTCTTCCCTCTCTTCCTGACAAAGATGGATACTCGTGTGGTTCTCCTTTGCCCAGTGCCCACAGATCATCCCTCTTTCTTTCTCTCCCTCTAATGCCCTCCCTCCGTTCGCCCCCCCCCTTTTATTCCAACAGACTTGAAACAGTGAAAATTACCTATTGTAACTTCAGCTGAAGAACTTCACTGGTGGTTCATGTTCTCGAGTAACGCGCAGTAAAATGAAAGGTCCTAATCAAATCCCTTTGTCTTTTTATAATTATGTTTTAAGGAGCTCCGTGGATATTTTTTTTTTTTTTTTTTTACACATTCAGATTAAAACTCCAATATGAAAAAACAAAATATTGAGCGTATAACCTGATAATGAGATTCTCTTTTCTTCACACTCACTGTCTTAAATATGTCAGGGCTCCTTTAGATCTACTCTGACATGAAATCTGTGTTCTAAGCGCGCAGTGCACAGCGGTCTAATGGACTGACTGGATAAGCCTTTTCAGTATTTTATGGAGCAACTTCAGAAATCAACCCTACAACCGTTTAAAGCACGTATCGATGCACTCACTGTCATAAGTACATGTATAATCCATAATCTGACAGGTTTCTCTGTGGAGTTTTCATTACTTTGCACAAATGTGCATCTAAACAGACTTTTAGTCTTTTACTTCTTACTGTTTTGTCCACATGATACTGGTGGTTAATGGATGCACTGCCAACATAAAAAAATCTGATGCCAGTGCAGTTTAGCAGTGTAATATTTTTACTGTAAAACAGACTGGACGGATTGGATTACTTCCATAACAATCCATTTGTGTAGTTCTGATGATTGACTGGTTAACTGTAGAATCACAAATGTAACAAAAAAAACCTAAACCAAAAAATCTTATGATGTGATATGATTTACAGTAGGACAACTTGATAAATAACTTAAAATTGAAACGCAGAAAACCTCTAAACCGCCAAATGTTTAAATCTTTCATGTTGGATGTGTGTTTTACAGCTGTTGAGAAATAAAACTAATGTTGATGTATTCAGTACTTAGGTCAGAATGTTCTTTATGTGTGTCCAGAGGCACAAATGTGATCTGTCTAAACTGTAAATCGTTTTGAATTTGGCGTAGCTGTCCTTTTATAAATGTGTGGAGCGTCACGTCATTATTCATCTGTCACCATGCCCACTCTTCCTCATTGGTCAGACATATTTGTCATCATTGTCATTCACTGTAAGGATTGCTCAGCCAATCCAGGTGCCAGATGGTCCCGTCAAAAAGGTTTTCATGTTTATTTCTGTTGTTGTTTATGTTAACACTGCCACTGCATGAAGTAATGATTCCCCTGTTTTTTTCCATCTTTTTTTAATGGACCCTGCCCTTCTCTTTATTTTTACTTCTCCATTTTATCCCACCTACCTTTCTCCCCTTTTATTTTGTTGGTTTGTTTGTTTTTTGACGACAGCAAGTTGGAATAGATCAGGGTGACATCCCAGATCTCTCACAGGTCAGTGTACATCTCACCTTTCACTTCCTACTTTCCCTCTTTCTTTTTTCTCTTGTTTTCCCTTCTCTTTCTCTCTCTCCTGACTTTTCGCTCTGCATTTCGTTGAAAACATACATGTGGTTTCATCGCTCCCTATGCGCTTCCATCCATCGACTCGCACCTTATTTCACCCCTGCATATACCTGTGTTCGCCCCCTTACCAACTGTTCACTCGGTTTCTCTTCTTCACTCTCCACCCACTGGTTTTTTATTTCAAACAGCCATCTTGTCTAACCTGATCTAACTGTTTGAGTATAGGCAACTCCCCTCTGGTTTGATTGATTTTGCTTTCTTGCTTTCTCTTTCACTTCTAAATGCTTATTATAGATCTGCAGTTCTAATGCAGGTTTCATCAGGTGGATTGAAAACCCTCGGCAACAGAGAACTTTCAGCTAAGACCTTGGATCCGCAAAAATAATGATAATTACAACAACAAAGCGCCTGAAAAATAAGATTGTATTGCTACAGGGGAATAGACTAAAATAAATTATTTATAGCCAAGGATAAAGCAGCATTTTGCCTAATTGTTAATTACGAGGGTTTGCTTGAGGGGTTATGTTCATCCTCAGATGAATGATTCAGATGTGTACTGGACCTGATACTGACCTCATGGATTGGCCATCAGTCATGGCTGATCCACATTTAATACAGTTTCCTCCTTGTTTTAAAGTTCTTTTAAAATCTCTGCTATGCTTCAGTCACAGTGGGGGTACTGGCCAGATGTTTAGTGCAGAGAACAGAGCAACTATCAGCAGATGCACTGAGTTCAGCACTCCGAATCAGGAGAAGAAAATTTGTAGCCCTTCATTCCTGCCTAGAAGGGCACTCGGAGAGCGAAGGCTGCAGGTCCCGATTATTAAACCACAAACAAAACACAAATCTCCATTTTCCTCATCTTTGTCGGCTGGTGTACCAAAGACTGAGTAACAAAAGAGGGACGATTTAAAACCCGTCCATTTCACTATTGATAAAAACTAAACAGCTAACCTTCTGTTTGTATATTCCAAATTGAGCATTTTTTTCAGAATGGTGAACTTTCCCATTAAGACCTAGCACATGCAGATATTACAGAGGGAGTATTTTAGGAGTATTCTTTGGACGTGTAGATAGCGTGTTCAGAATATGTGTCTCAGTTGGGGTTTTCCACGGGCAAAAGAAAAGCCCACATCTCGGAACAGAAGGAGAAACACACCTACTTTTAAACATTACAAAAGACTTGGATACCAACAATTGTTTGGACACGAGCAAATATCTCAATGCTGACCTTTTCAAGAAGGTAGTTGAAGGAATGAAAGAAGGAGGCTGTGCTGAACAAGTCCGCCACTGATGGAAAAATGTTGGGGGGAAAAAAATCATATTTTGACGCAAAGAAGCAAATTGGCAGAAGCACCTCCAGCCACTTTTTCATATTTTGATGTGATAAACAACCTGTTAGGGCATTGTTAATGAGTATGCATGCAAGCAGGAGTATCAGCGCAATATTCCATGTAAACAGCTTTATAGGAATATTAAGATGGTCTTTTTTAGCGTAAGGGCAAAAACTGAAATATTTTGTCCACACAAACATAGTCACTGAAAATAATCATTAGTGGCAGGAAGAATTGCGTTTCTAGCCTTCTCTTTTCTACAGATACTTTAGTACTTACTGGTGTTGAAAAAGTTCGTGGAGCTTGTCTGCCTCGAGAAATCTTTGGAAAAAAAAAAAAAATTCCACACACACACACACACACACACACACACACCAACCTGTAACATTTTACAGCCTCGGTGGAATGTAACCTTGGTCGTGCATTACTAAAAATCATTACACAGTGTAAAGCTTAAAGTTAACAGCATGTGGATTGATTGTGTGGGTGTTGAAGTCATAGTTAAACTGCAGAGTTGTTAAATAGACATTTCTCTCTCCCTCCACTGTCGCAGAAAACAAAAGGATCATACATTGTAGGTGGTGGGTTGCATACTGTATTGCTTACTCCCTCCAACCTGCTTAACCCCCTGCATGCACATTGTACTTGCTCACAGTATGTGTGTGTAGCTCTACACACTTGCGAGCATGTTTCTTCTCCCGGTTTGCAGCAATGTTATGTTGACTCAGTACAATATGTGTGTGTTGGCCTCAGGTGGCTTGCTTGTAGCTCTCAGACAGACACACACCAACTCGCACCAAACTATGCACACGGAGCTCTCGCACGACAAGCAAAAGGCCATGAAACCTCATGAATAGAAAATGAGGCTTCACCCCTCCACCTCTCTGTCTTCATCTGCATGAAAGAATCCCTGCACCGGGTTTCAGCTCACTCATTTAAATTCCATCCCCTCCTTAGACATTGTTTATTTCATATTTGTCATGCACGACATCATTGCTTCAACATGCGTGCCAGAGGTACTTTAATAGTGAATGACCTGAGCGTTACCGTGTAATTATGGCAAAAATAGAAACAGAGAGCAGAAAGGGGGATTCTCTCTTTTCTTGTTTTTTTTTTTCCCCCTACGAGTACGTGTCTCCTGTCTTCCAAACACAAATGTCTTTAGATTAGAGCAAGGTGCCCTCACAAAATTTAACAAAAGCGGCACAGTCGAGAGATGAGTGGAAACAGACCCCCCCTTTGAGTGTGTATGTGTGTGTTCGTGTGTTCAAGAGCTAATATTGACTGGGCATACACAAGGTCTTCTTTTCACCTATTCAAACCCACCGACAGTTAAAAGATCTTGTGCAAGCCTCTGTTTCTTTAACAACCAGGCAACAGTTTGGCAAGAACCCACTGTCTAGCCAGCCGCAAAGACCTCAGAAGCCAAAAACACTCCCAAATGTGTGTGTATGTGTGTGTTAGTGTGCATGTCTGCAGCCCTACTGACAGCACACTTCACATTCTTGTGGATGGAGACGCAGACATGACGTTGTCATATTTTCTTAGTGGAAGAATTTCCTTTCCTCTCTCTCCACAACCGGCTGAAAGAAACTCAAAGGAGAGCTGAACTATTTCTTTGTCTCGATCACAATCTGCATAAGCAGACCACTGATTGTACTGATTGTCTCGCACATTTTCTCCCTCTTGTTTCTTGTGGTTTTTGGGCTTTAATGAGGCACCTTACAAGCACCAAACACATTATGTTGTGCAATGTGTAATTTCAATTTGCACCTAAATTTTGTTTTGTGTTGTAGCTTAGCAACAATCCCCAAGTAACCGGCTGGCTAACTTGTGCTTCAGAATATTTGAGCTCAGAGTTAATGCTGCTGCTGTTTGACATCTTACAACAAAGATCACTGTAGAAACTCCTGAACCTCTGTGTTTTCCCCGACAAGTAATTAAGAAAATGAAAGATTAGAGTGTGATGTCAATCCACAAGTGCAATAATAAATGTACAGAGATTTAGTAAAAACTAATGCGGAGACATTGTGACGAGGCGGAAGTACATCCTGAAAGATGGCAGGACCTCTCGGTGCGAGGGGCACTGCGAGATAAGCAAACCAAAGAGGCAAAAGCACCAAAGGGAAGTTGTATAGAAGACTGAACTAAACAGGACAGTAGTGATCACCCTCTGCTCATGTGAAGTCAGTAGAAGAAGTGGCGCGACCTCTCCTCTGCTCTCCACCTTTTTTTCCCCTTGTTGTTTTGTTTTTCAACCTCCTCCTTTGTTCTCTCTCTCTCCTTTGAGTCTCCTGCTAACAGTTTGAGTGTTAGCTGCATGTTGCCATGGCTATTCTTGGAGCCTGATGCACTCTGTTACCTTCCTGCGAGACCAACTAACTCTGGGTGCTGTGTTTGTGAGTGTGTGTTGTACAGTATGTGTGGGTGGGGTATTTTTGTGCCTATGAGAGAGACTGAATTATCCTCTAAAACTTCAGTGTATTACTGGAATTCTTTCTTCCCTGCTTTAAAAAAAAAAAAAAAAATCTGTTTTTCGTAGGCCCCCAGTAGCCTCCTGGAGGCTTTAGAGCAGCACCTGGCCTCTCTGGAGGGCAAGAAGACCAAGGAACTGAATGCAGACACCAGGTAGACTTTTCACTGTGTTTACATTTTACACATATAATCAAGCTTGGAGATTTTTCCACAGTTTTCATCTGTGATCTAGGATGAAAACCTGTGGGATTCAGTGTCTGTCAGCGTTTTTTTTTTTTTTTCTTTTGCTCATTACATGTTGACAATGGCAGTTTTCTTTATTAAATCCACACACTGTATTATGCACAATATCGACAAACGCTAATAAAAAGCCGCACTTATAAGGATTTCAATGTGCATCACTTATTAAGAAATAAAAACATTCTAAATAAAATAAAGCACCCCTGGAAGACGGAGACAACGGGTTTAAAATGAGTATGTTACAACAATTTAGATTTTTTTGTTGAGAAAGATATATTGCTCCGCCCTAAAATAAAAATAGTGATTGTTTTTCGAACTATTTATAATCCATCGAAACAAACGACGTCGAAACAAGTACGTTTTTACTGTGAGTATAGTAGAAGAAGTAGTTTTCTCTGGAATTCTGTGGATGTAGATCCCATCTGGGTCTGCAAGTATTACAGTAAAAACCCCAAATGTATATTTTAAAGTATGCTACTTCCAGCTGCCAAAATCTAAAATAAAAATTGAATTGGTTTTCTATATTTCAGAGCATCTACTCTGTCGAGCGCCGTCTCGTCTCTCTCCTCCACCGGCATGTCCTTCAGCCGCATGGACGAGAAGGAAAAGCAGCAGGCCTTGGAGGAGGAACAGGCCAGGCTGCAGGCACTTAAGGTAACACATCTTATACTTTTATACCACGATGCAGTGCAGTAGTATCAGAAAGGTTAGCTGTGGGTTTGACTGTGTCTGCCATCACCCTTAGTCCATGCTTCAGATGTGTTTTTTACTCACATTTATGGAGTTCTCACTGTACAAAACCCTGAATGAATGTGGATTTATGAACATTTTTATAGAGACATAGAAATCCAATGCAGTGTAATAAAGATAAATGTTAGAATTCTCTTCTGCTACCACTTTTCTAACTGGTTATCTTTGCTTAGCTCTATGTCTGTGTTTTCTTCCAGTAAGTCTGTTTGCGCTGTGCAAATCAAAGCACATAGGCATTTTGTTTGTGTCAGCTTGGCTGATAAAAAAGATTCTGATGTGAATACTGAAATGTTTTATGATGGTTTCTCTTTGAGGCTCCCCACAGTTATTGCTCTACTTGGCAACAATTTAATTTGCCATGCTGGTGTGACTTTCTATGGTGGCAGTCATGCTGTAAGGCAAATTAAGCAAGGAGACTGAATGCAAAAAATTTATAATTTTGTTCATACTTCCATCTAATAAAAAAAGCACTGTTCCTCAAGTGTACTGTACTTAAGTAGTTCAATTTTATGCTGTTTCATGCCGCTATGGAAAAGTGAAGCCACAATCTCATAATTAGGGAGCTGCCATGTTGCTAATGTGTTGAGCCACGGAGTAGAGCAGTAGAGTCGCGTCTGACAAACTCTTTACAGTCAGTAATTAAAGCTGTCGGTCAAATATTTATTCCCCTTACCACTCTGAAAACACCTATGACTGGCCAACGTCTTGTGACATGTGGTAGATTTTATACAATCTAAACAGAGCCAAGAGGAGGTGAAGTCTCGTTTCCTCTCAGATCACTTGAATTACAATATGCTGAAAGGTGAAGCCAAAAAACTATCACACATTGAAGATTTAACGCCTCATTGTGCAGTAGTTTTTTCCATAACAGCATATTGTAATATTGCATTTCAATATGCTGACAGGTAGTTCAACATATTGTAATTCAAGGGGTCTGAGAGGAAACAGGACTCCTGTACCTGTGGCTGTGTTTTCGGGCTGTAGAAAATCTACCCCGTGACGGGAGGTTCTGGCCACTCAGGTGTTTTCAGGCAGGCAGGGGGGTTAAATGTGACTGACATCTGTAATTACCTGCTCTACTCCATGGCTCAACACATAAGCGTGGAAAAGTGGCTTCACTTTTCCTTAGCAGCGTGAATTAGCATCAGTTCATCTATATTCATATTTAGCTGCAGAAGGAAGGTGTCTATTTTTTAATTCCTGCAGCTTTAAGTAAGGATTTGAATGCACATTTGTTAGTACACGTAAGTACTTCGGATCGGAAGGATCGGAAGACTTCTTCCACCACTGGAGCTGAAGACACTCATTTTAAGATGAGGCAAAACGATTTTAAGAGCAGGCTGTGACTTCTCTCACAGAGCGAATAAACCAAGTCCGTTTTGTAAACCGCATAACACTTGAGCCCTGACAAATGGCACAAACCATTATTAAAAAATATATTTATATTGCTTTACTTTGCTTCGCTGTAGAAATCAGACTGACTGTGTTGGTGCTGAGGAGTGCTGATAGATTGCCCAGCAACTTCGCTGTTTGTTGAGTTGTGAACTCCAGTTGAGGATAAAGGCCAGGAGTCTCAGTGGCGAACAGAGCAATAGAAAAGTCAAGTGTAAAATGTGTTGACATTTCTTGCTCCAGCCCTGGGAGTTCTGCCTTACAGCAAACTGTAATTGAGTAAGAGCAGTGAAGCTACAAAACAGGCACACAGCGGCTCAGTGTGAGCGTGTGTGTGCACGTGCATGTTAAGCATGCTTACATCCTGCCAGAGAAGATAGAGTATGTGTAGTGTCTGGTGGTGTTGCCAGTATCTCTGTGTAGCTTCCTTGATCTGTGTGTATATGAAGCATGTGTATATCCTGGCAGATTAGACGCAGTATGTGCTGCCAGTGTGTCTTGGTGTGTTTGTTTGTGTGTGTGGTTGATTGGATTTTAGTGCACGCTGTTTACTCTGTGCCCTTGGTTGCCCTGTTTCTGCCAAGGTCCACTGATTACCTTTGGGTTTAGTTAGAAAGGAGAGGGAAGATAAAGTGCGAGTGAGAACATAACAGAGTAAGAAACAGAGTGAGAGAGCTGGGGTTGCAGGGGTCGTCCAAATACTCTAGTCCAGCTGTCTGCTCACTCTGGTGTCCATATGGGCTTAACACACACACACACACACACATACACGCACACAAAAACAGTTACACACACAGCTACTGTCCAGCTGGGGCCTTAGCCCAAACAATAACAGCGGTTCCCATTTGTTCCTTGCTACACTGTCAGAATATAAATGAAGAGGATTCGGCCCGGCTGAGGCTGGTACAGCAGGAGATTCAGTTTATTAATCTGCTCAAAGTCCAAATTCCTTTAAAGGTTGTAAAGTAAATTGCATTATTTCCATAGCTTAAAACTTGAGTTTTGAACTGAATTAAATACCTGGGTGGCCTTGTGTAAATAAAAAAGACAAATGCACTCTCAGAAGCTGTATTTCCATTCCCTCTGTGGCCATCCAAACGAAAACTCTACACTTTTGTTGTACTGTAAATTGCTTCACTTGTCTACATGTAATGTGTTTTCTGAATTTAAAAAAAGAAAACACACTTTTATTTCTCAGTGCATGTTCCCACCGGATAAGACACAACTGTATCGATCCCTGTAGAGAAAATAGGTCATTTCAACAGGAAATGTAATAAGATCCAGTGGGAAATGTAGACAAACATGAATATAAACTCAAAGATCCAATAAAAAAACTGCAATAGGAAAGCATTAAAATGTAATCAATCAATATACCGATCAAATTCAATGTAGGCGTTTATGGGAATTTATAAAATGAGTGCAAGTGGGTTCAGTGTGTTACACAAAATGGAAACAAACAAACAAACAAACAAACAGTGTTTATTACTTACAAGTCATCACTTATACTCCATATACATTTTCTTGCTTGTTTTTCACAAAACTGTAAAATTGGTTGTAATCATCTGAAGCCACAGGAGTGATAGGGTGGCGTTATGTCACATATTCTAGTTGTTACCAGCATGCTTTAAACTGACCCTGAAGCAACGATTTCAAATTCATGCAAGAAATGAAAGTCTAGACGTAGGACCACCTTCAAAGTACTGGGGTGTTGATCCCGGATCAGGAGTTTTCTTACCCTAAGGCTGTCTGAGACTTCTACATGCCCATTGCGCCAGGACGCATCATTAGTGATGTTCCTGGGGCCGAGATACGCCGATCGATCTGGCAGTTTGTAGCTCGATCGGCCACGACTGTCAACCGGCCGATAAGTCTCAGAAACGTCCGGTTCTGTTCTGGTCAAATCTGCACACGCGAGTCTCATAACGGTGGACAGTAACGTCTGAGCCCACACACACACGCACTATAGATGTGAGTTGTCAAGTGAAATAAACATCACACGTCTCTGCGGTGGTGTTGCTAGGCTGCTAACTGTTAATGCCATGGTGTTGACATAGCAGTAACATGTTAGCAGCCTAGCAACACCACCGCATTTCATTGTCTGTTTATTTCTGCCACAAAAAAAAACGCCGTCCAGTAACCTGTAGCACTTGATTTGTTGGAGTGAGACCGAGAGAAGTTGCAGTAACCTCCGGCAGTTTGGGAGGGAAACTTTATTTAATAGTCATTGTTTTATCACAAACATTCAATTGAATTTTCCATTAAAGAAAAGTTATGCTGTCAACTCTAGTTCTTAGAATGAAAGAAAATCAGAATCAGCAGGTCAGACATTTAAATAATTGGAAATCTACAAAAAAAAAAAAAAAAAAGTCCCTGGCACACCTGAATGAGCAACAGATGCGTTGGAGAAAGGTTAAACTTGATAACGGTGAGAAAACCTCCCGCTTACTGTTGAAAGTGTAATAAACTATAATGGTTCTGTCTGTCCTTGTGAGTTTAATACATTTTCAGCTCTAAGCAAGACATTGTTTTCAAATCAGAATCAGACAAGAAAATTGAGGTCGGTGCACTATTCCTGGGGTCACTGGGGGTTTTTTGGGTCTTTCGACATCAGAACCCCTCACACACGTGACCCGGCCACGTTCAAGTACCAGCTCACGTTCCAGGAGCCACAGGCCTGCCCACGTCGTTAACTCCAACCATCAGCCGCCGTCAGTGCTTCGCAGAGGCAGTCACGTCAGGATTCATCTGTCTCCGCAATGAAAAGTATAAAGATTAAAACAGATAATATTCTCTTCATTCCTGTTTAGATTCAGCAGTGGCTGCTGACGTTGGTATCAGCGTTTCTCGATTACACGGGGTCAAATGCTGTTAAAGATGAGCTTTTTTATCGTATCAACAGTAATTCAGGCGGTCTCTAGTGAGTTTTAGGCACTGGAAAATGTTTAAGTACGTAAACCCAATTGTCTGTCACTACATTGTTGTGCATGCTAAATCCCACACCACAAGGCAACCTTGGCAGGAGACGCATCACAATAAAATGACTCGGAAATGGAATTGGACTGGATGGAACAGGCCTGGCTTTACGCATAATGACTTCTCATGAGAATGTTTGAGATGAGATTCTTAATAAGGATGTTCATACAACATCACTGAAGTGACACAATATCTCATTATGTCTGTATACAGGACAGTAGTTTAGATGTGGGAAGCAATGAAATACAAATACCTTGGCGATGTACTTTACGTTTTTACGTTTACTGTACTTGAGTATTTATTTTTTAACTTTTTACTTTACTTTTAATAGCTGTACCCTCTAATAAAGCAAGGGAGATTGAGTTGACTTCTGTTGCTGACATTGAACACTGAGTTGCAGATTAGAACAAAGTTAATGTTAATTACTTTCATTTTATTAGAACTTAGAATGGTTTAACAGTCCTCGCATTAATATAACATGAGGTTCAGTTGTCTACTTTTTTTTTTTTTATTAGACTTTTAAATTCAAAGCCTGTACTTTTTTACTTTTACAGCAGTAAAAAAAGTTGAATCAGTACTTTTTTCTGTTTTTTTTTACCCATGTATGTGTATTTCTTCTTGAGTAAAGAATATGTGTACTTTTCCACCTCTGCAGCTGATTTTTTGTGCACTTGTCTTTGTGTATGAGAATGTGTTAGCAATTTTCCAGGATCTGAGTTTACTGGAAACAAAACTCCTGTTCATTTCCGATGGGAAATGACTGTTTAACTATAGTCTTCCTGATCACTCTGCGGTGTTTTTCTCTCTCTCTCTCTGTTTGTTTGTGGTTGTCTTCCAGGACCAGCGCCTGAAGGAGATCAGCATGCAGACTCCGCCCTCTGCCTCCCCCAGCAGCCTGTCGATAGGCAGCGCCAACAACAACCACATCACACAAACCCCAGAGTTGTTCAGCTCCACGCTGTCTGCCAACAGGTGCGCACACACACAAACACACACAAACATTGACTTAAACAAATAACCGACTCCACATGCTGCAAAATAGCCACAATTAAAAAAGAAGATGCTTAAAATAAAGCTAAGATACTGTAGACAACTGGAGGCCTTGAATGAATATTTAAACACAAAAACCTCTAAGCTTTTTTATTTCCACCCCCCGAAGAAACAAATCCACGGATCACATCCCTGACTGACTCCAGCTGTAACAGAATTACAGTACGGGCTATTTATTCCCAAAAATCAGAACAGAATTTATCCTCAACATACACACAATGAAACATGCTCTGAATTTAGTACTCCTCACTGTTTTACTGCTCTGTGGGAGTTTTTACAGCCCTTTAGAGGCAGAGGATTAATCTTTATTTGTGACAAATGAACATTTTTAGTGGTGGCCTTAGCTATTTATGCTCGATTGATTAAATATTAATGCTCTATCTCCATCTGTCTTTCTGTATCTCTCTGCACTGTCTCTCTAAATCTCTGACTGACTTATTCACTTCGCTTTCTTTTCCTTTCCTTACAATCTTTCTGTCCTCTTATCAATTCCTCGGCACTTGCTTTTATCATCATCCTCTCTTTCTTCCTCTTCCTTCCCCTCTTTTGGTCTGTCTTTTCACTGTCGTTTTCTCTTTCTGACATTTTATCCCTCTTTTCTTTTTTTTAATATCCCCTTTTCGCCCGTCTCTCACTGTTTCTGTCGTTCTCTTTTTTCCTTCCTTTTTCCCTTCTTTCTCCTCAGTGTGCCCAATCTGAACAGTGACCTGTTTGATCTTCAGCCGGCCTTCATCCCTGCTGTTCAGAGCACTCCTTCCATCTCCACTGCCAACAGTGCCTGGGGAGGTACGGTACTTAAACAGCAACCTGCGCACACACACACACACACAACCATGTATAAGAAGGTTTCAGCAGGGATGCCTAGAATACGTTTATGCACAAAGAAATGTTCTTATTTTCTCTTCAGAACATTTGAATGTAAATATTGAACATGTGTTTGGCATTTTGTGGAGATATTCCTTCTGGTCAGTCATTTATCGGTTTGCCCGTCCATCTGTCAGTTCGTCTTTTCATGAAACCGATCAGTCCGCCATCATTCCCGCTTTTCCTCAGAAGAGAAGAGTCACAGCTCTGTGTACACAGATTGGAGTTGTAAATAGTACACTATTTTGTAATAATAAATCCTCAACACATGGTTCACACTCTGAACAGCTCAATAAACCACTCCGGGGAAATGTCAACCGAGATTCGAGCACCCGCTCCTCGTTTTCTTGTTTGTCAGTGTGGAAAATGTGGCTGCAGCAGAAATGCTGAGCCGCAACACTCACTTTCACATATAGGCTCTGCTATACAGCGTATCCTGCATATTTCTGGAAAGCAAGTTGGCATTTCAGCTTGCCATCAGCTAGCTCAAATCAAAAAGGAGCAAAGAGATGCATCTAGAAGCAGTGTTAGCACAGAGTATCACAGGCTTTATGACAGAGGATTAAACTGAAGCCTTTCATAAGGAACGAGTTTGGCCAGACTTCAGACTTAGAGCTACTTCTTAGATCAGATATGAGCTCTTCGTGATATCAGTAGCTTTGTAACTGTGATTTAAAAAAAATTTAAAAAAACCCACAAAAGATATTTTGTTCATTAAATGTCCAAGGCTGTAAACAACATATGAAGTTTTCAGGCTGGCGGTCGAATGAAGAACAGAGCTTAATTGATCAGTTATGCACTTTAAACTTGTGCCATGGCGGTGATCCCAGTAATTAGTTGGAGTAAGTTACATCAAGGTGAGATGTTCGCAGAGTCATTTTTTAATTCACAAGAGAAAACGCGATTCATACAAAAACAGAAGCTCCACTAGTACACAATTTTTTATCGCCTTTGAATGGTTTCCTGAAAGATTAGTTGTAATACAGACATTATGTTTAATAGTCATTGTGGTGTACTGACTCATTTGCAAATTTTGCTATGTATTCTTGTTTCGTGGACTCCACAAAGAAGACACCCGCACTCTTAGGCTTCAAACCCTAATCCCCAACAGGGATGCGGATGAAGACAAAAAAACAAAAGGTGTATCAGTGGATTTTCTTGTGCACAGGCTTAACTCCCCACTGAAAGCCTGACATTCCCGACAGCCTGCGCTGAATCCCAAGTTACTAAGCAACAACAATGCAGCCGACATGGCAGCACGCTGAAGACTGTAATGTCCATGTTCCTCAAGTAATGGGATTAGTGTAGCACGGGGTGGTGAAATCCTGACTAGAGCAAAACCATGATTCCACCCGATCTGATGTTTGTATCTACAGTGACTTTAAAACTACAGTTTGTCTGACAAAGCTGCGATGTCATCTGCAGCTTAAACTTTCGAACAGCACTTTAATCAGTCGTATTTAACTGCATCCCTCAGGATTGGAGAGCCAGCCTCTGCAGCAGACCGCCCCAGCCATGACTGTAGATTTCGATGCCGTGTTTGGGAATAAGGCCGCTCCCAGTAACAACGGCCCACAACCTGCAGCCGGTAAAGCCATCCCTCTCCGTCTGACTGTCCAGACGGAGCCAGACTGAAAAACTAAACCCCTTTGGCTTTGCTGGCAGCACAAACTTAGCGTTTAACTAACTCTCTGACTAGTTCCAGCAGCTTGTGGTTGTCTCTGCCGCTGGGTGGGCTTTTGTAGCTTTCTAGCTCTGGTGCATAGCTTGTTGTCGTTGTTGTTGTTGTTGAGTAATGACAGTGACCTAAACCTAAAAGTTTAAAACCCAAAGATGAGAGGGGGTCAGTTAACTTTTAAATCAGTTAAATGCAGAGGTGCTGAGAAATATGGATTTTTTTTTGTCTAAATTGTAGGATTTATGTTCTTCAATGTTTTATTTCATTTGATTGAACCAAAAGTTTACCGACTCACTCTCTTTTTTACGGTTCCTCTACATGGCTGCCGCTTCTGCACATAAACAACGATTAATCATTTTAGAAGTTTTGTTGTTGTCCTGGTCCATGCAAGACAAATAAATGTCTTGCATGGAGTAGACAGTGTGGTGGAGCCCCCTCTTGAGGTACCTCTGTTGTGGTTTCCTGCCTGTTATGATAACAGCTTTAGACTGATGGTTCGTAAGTGTTGCAGGTCTGAGATTTGGCTCTCAGCCCTCTTATGAGCTTACTTTCTTTTAACCTCTCAGCATCTGACACAATCAATCTTGGTGCTTCTCAACCTTTTCGGGTCCCAAGACTCTCCTGCAAAGTATATAATTTTAAGGCATGCCGAGTTATCAACAGCTCCAAAGAAGGCACAGCAGATGAGAGGGACACCCAGCCGAGGTCATCTAAAGGCTATATATATATAAAGGGAGAAATAAAAAAGAAAGAGCTGCTGGTTTAAACCACCAGACTCTATATAAAGATGGACAATGTGACAGCGCTTTCTGCTCTATGGAAAAGTGAAGCCAGAATGTTGCGGGAGCTGTCAAGAAGTGCTGAAACTCAAAATATTGCAATCATGATATCTGTCTAAATAAATGGGTTTTTTTTGCATATGGTTCAGCATTAGTCCCCTGTTCCTTCTATGACGCATTTTGGAGCCAAGGTCTGTGAAGTAGAGATGTAAGGATGTGACACCCGCTTGCCATCTGGATTTTTGACAGCGTTTGGTAGTTATTCAGCTGTCAATCACCCATTTTTAATCATCAGATAATTTATTAAAAACACACTGATCAGAAAGGTGACAACTTGAACACCAGTGTAACTAAAAAGACAGAATTCATCTTCAGGAAACATTTATTGGATGTGAGCTTTGAATTCCAGGCCCATGTCCCATTGACTAACATTGAGGGGGCGGGGCTAATGACCTATACCAGGGGCGATCGAGATGTTTTGGCTTCACTTTAGGGAGCTGTCATGTCAACTTTAGTCTTTAGTTTACACAGACAACAGTTCAAAGGAAGTTGCAAAGATTTTGACTTTGCTAACTCAATTTTTAGTTAATTGAAGTTTCACTGGAGATATTGCATCATCCTAAACCCAGAATTCTCAGTATTTGCAATTCAATGCTTTTAATTTTCATGCTATTTTCCGTAGCAATTTAGATCTTAACTTGGATCTAAGCGTAGTTCCCATCACAGCGACAGCGCCCATCAATCAGAACGACTGGAAATTTGCCAAGATTAATCAGCCAGCTGTTTCGCACCAGCATTCGCTGCACGTCAACAAACTCATTGGGATGACTTATTCAAAACAAGATTATCATACAGAGCAAGAACACTAATCATAGAGAAAGACGGCAATTTTGTCATGTTATTATTAGGATTATTAGTGACATTTGTACAGCTGTAGCCTTGTTTCCTCAAACATTTGCCAGGATGAAGCGTTTTAGTATTCCAACAAATGTTTAAGGACGCCAGAGTGAAGATCATGTTCAGGAGCTGCTGATTTCTGGCTTTCTCTAATCTCATTTAACCCTGTTGGTCTTTTCTGCTCGGCTCAGAGTAACAGTTGGAGGCTCGTGGCTCTTAAGGCGCAGCCTGGTTCTGGCTTTGGACGATCTAACTTCTCTCTATTAATAGAGCTCTCGTTGAAGCGGCCACTACAAGTACCAATACACCATCTGGGCAAACTGGCAGCATCTCACAAAAAAAAAAAAAATTGCTGTGTGTGTGTGCTGCTATGTCTGCCTCTGTGCGCTTGTGTGCGTGTGCGCGCCCATGCCGTTGTTTCTTTCTCTATGCATGTATCTGTGTATTTGTCAGTTTGTAACCGTGTGTATCTGCGTCTGTGTGCGCGTCGTCTGTCATTTCGCTCCATCCCATCTGTCTGCTTCTGCTCCTTCATTTTGTTTGTTGTTGGTCACACCGGCCCCGCTCTCCCCTCCTCCACGCACCGCTCCTCCCTCCCTCCATTTATTTCATGTCTCGCTCTTGTGTTTGCCTCATCGTCTCCCCATCACACTTCACAAGGCAAGAATCTCCCAGGCAACTCCTTCCCATCTGCTCTCCTCCTCCTTTTCTCCTCTCTCTTTCCTCGCATGCAAAATTCAGTCTTCGCCCCGTTCCCCCGTTTCCTCCCTGAAGTCCATCTTCTTTACTATGCATCTAAATTTTTCATCCTTTTTTTTACTGACCTGATATCTGGAGGTGTAGTAGCACATTTAAGTTTCTTTTGTCTTGCTTTCTAATTTTGCCTGCTTTATTTTTTTTATTTTCCTTCCCACACCACCAAAATTTTACTCCTGTTTTTCTGTGGAAAATTCATGGCTACTTTTGTTTTGGTTTTGGAGGATTTGTTTTAGTCTTGTACGCCCTTTCTTGGTATCTTTCCATTTGGTCTTTATCTGTTTTTTTTACTCAGATTTCAGGATTTTTGCGTGAAAATACCATTCATTTTACAATGTTATGCTTGTTTCTTCCTTCTGTGTCTCTTTGTATCCATGTATTTACATTTTTTTGCTCAGATCAAATTTATGCAGAGAAGCAAAGGTACAAAGCCTATGAAATGCAATCAGAAGAGCAAGTATAAGTGCAAACAAATTATGCAGCTAAAGTGAAAGTATTTATTCAACTGTTGTAATTTTTATGTGCAATTTCCTCCTTGTTGCATCTGTTCTGAATCTGCATTTATTTCTGCATCTGATGGTTCACTCCTAATGTATTATTGTTGAAATTATTTGCACCTTTTTCCACATTTTTCCACTTTCTTAGCTAGAGTAGCCATTTAAATTTCTGTCATGTTTTGTTGCAAGTAACAGTTTTCCCCTTTCACTCTTCTGGCTTTAAACCCTTGACATGGATTCACTTGCTTTACTCCAGTTGATCTTAAACTCTATTGACTGTCAAGTCCATAGATGAAACAGTTACGCTTACAACTGATAGCATTATCCTCTCCGTTCAATACAACACTCTTAGTGCTCGCTTCATCACCTCCTTCTCTTCCTCTCTTCTTCGTCTTCTTCTTCATCTTCATCTTCGTCTTCTTCTTCGTCTTCTTCATCTTCTTCTTCTGCTTCGTCTTCTTTGTCTTCATCTTCTTCTTCTTCTTCTTCTTCTTCCTCCGAGAGGGCTTGTTTCACTCTGTTTCTTTTCCCCCCTGGTTTCCTTTTTATCTCTTCCTCTGCCTTTTTTTTTTTTTTTTTGTTTCAAGCCAATTTAATTCAGTGGGTTTAACTGACATGAAAAAAAATCACCCGCTTTGCTAAAGTGTTTTATCACAGTGACAACAATAATGGAAATGCCGACAAAAGGAGAGAAATTAGGAGTCAAGAGAATTAAAAAGATAGGGGGCCAAACTCTCTGAAACCATGTTTGCGTTTCCACCTCTCCTCTCTTTGCTTCTTTTCATTTCCCCCTTCTCTAAACTTTCTGTCTGTTTCTATATTTTTGTTGCTTACATCCCCCTCTCTCTCCCTCTCTCTCTCTGTATATATACATGCTTTCCCTCCTCTCCCTCTCCCTTTCTCTCATCTGCTAAGCTAGCAGGAAAAGTGTTTTCTGAATCTCTTGTGTCAGCACCACTGTCAGACCTACACACCGCTTCCTAACTAAATATTATTCCTCTGGCTTTTTTTTTTTTTTTTTTCACAATCGGTTGCTTCTCTTTCTCTTTTTGCTTTCTCCTCCTCCACACTGTAACACTGTGCACTCAATCTTGTTTTCTTCCATTCACTTTCTTCTCGTTCTTGTTTCGCTTCGTTTAACGGGTTTTTACTGTCGCGTTGTGCCTTTCCTCGTGCACCCTGTCTCCTGGTATAGGTTTTTTTTTTTTTTTTTTAGCTGTTAATCGTTTCCCGGTAAAGTAAGGAAATGCTAATACCTTTTTAATTTTAGCCATATTGGCCACTTACACACTCATGTAAACATGTTAATGCAGTAACATTACCAGGAGTCCACCAGCTGAGTCGCACGGAGCCATTAGTTGAATGAGTGCTGACATGGGAAGTTGTTAACACACGCACTAACACAGGAAATTACTCTTTCATTTGCACCTACCAGCAGTGGCCGAAAACAATCACTCTTCACCCACTTTCCTACACGAACACACATACGCAGCATACACGCATGTCCAAAACTAATCACAGTTAGGAGTCAATGTGTGTACATGACAGCTGGGAATAGATAAATCAATCATCCAGAACAAGCTCTACAAGCTACTGACTCAGGACTTATAGGATCCCTGCTGATAGAATGAGGCTGCTGTATAAAAACAGAAACAGTAGAGACTGGGCAGAATAGTTCCAACTTTAACAAGGGCTCTCCTTTTTTTATCCATAGGTAAAAGCTTAAAAACAGGACAAGAAGAGTTCAATTAACAGCATGGCTTAGAGTAAAATTGAAGAGCATAGTTCACATTAAAGAGGTACAGCTCAGCATTATTCTTAGATCAAAAAAATCATCCAGTTCTGCTTCATTAAAACGGTCAAATCGTGAGTGGGCATTTTCAAAAGTTTGAAAAATGAGGCTGGAAGTTGAGCCGGCTCTCATTAGATTCTGGATTAAATGGTTTTCACAGATATAACTTTGAATAAAAGATGCTACTGTTCTTGAACTTTCTCCATTCTGCTTATGCATTTACTTCTTCTGTATGCCTCGTCTTTCTGTCCACACTCCAGTGTGAAGTCTCCACTGTGTTTTCTTTTCAGCTTATTTACTTGTATGAATGTTTCTTCGCCAGGTTTTGATGCTCTAGGAGACCTGTTGAAGCCTACAGTTCCCACACACACTGCGCCTCCTCCACCTCCTCAAATGGCAATCCATCCCGGAGGAAAGCTGCTCGCCAGCGACCTGGACTCTTCTCTGGCTAACCTCGTGGGCAGTGAGTTTTGAGAAACACATGCACTCAGAGTTCAATGTGTCACCGCAGAAAACAAAAAAAGACTGAGGGCATATCTAGTTTCTCTTGCATTTTCCGTAAACACTCTTGACTTTCTTCACTCTCTTTAACATGCAGTATGCAGAATCCTTCAACAAATAATAACTACGTCATTGAATCTATATGAATCTGTCTGAATCTGAATCTGAATTTGAACTTTGATATCTAAATAAGCCTAGTGGAAATGAGAATAGGTTTAGGTAAAGTCAGAGAGAAACTAAAAGTACTAATATCACACTGTGAAAATACTCCGCTGCAAGCAAAAGTTAAAGCTATGTAAAAAGCTATGTAAGTATTATCAGCAAAAATGTACTTAAAAGTATGAAGCTCAGAAAAACAGGCCTGTATTCAGCTTTGTGATGAAGCATTTTTCCAACAAATCCAAGAGGGTTTTAAAGAGTTTATTTAGCTTAAGAACGAGGAGAATTTTAAAGTCAACCCTTACAGGAACATTTCATCCTTCAGTTTATCACAAACTTTCAAAAGCAACACATTTTACGTGGTCTTCACTGGACAAGAAAGTGATGGAAATTGTAAACAAATGCAGTGGAGTAAAAAGTACAGTCAGTTCCTCTAAGATGTAAAACGTGGCATAAAACGGAAATACTCGACTAAAGTACAGGTACCTCTAATTTGTACTAAAGTCCAGTACTTGAGTAAAAGTCATTTCTCACAATTCATCACTGCTTACGCAAAAACACCAGCCTATCTATATCATATAGTCTCTTTGAACTGTGATCAGTCAGTTTGTCTTTGCTTCTCTCCTGTCTCAGATCTGCAGTTTGGTGGGACCCCAGCCAAGAAGTAAGTGTGATGACAACTTTTTAAGTTTGTATCCCAAGCTGCAGGATTTACCCATTTTTATACTCGTCACTACTTTTGCCAGGATTGCTGCCTACGCTCTGCCACATAAACATAGGACTTTTCATTTAATTCAGCCTCAAATTTAAATATTACATTTCTTTTTGCACCTTAGAGTTTGAAAGACAAGAGGCAGTTGTCTACAGATGCACATTCATGATTCATGCAATATTGTAGTCTTTAAAATTCATGAAGCGCCTCACAGGGAAAATAAAAGATGTATCCAAATGCAGCAAATGTATTGTAGTCTGTTTCTTTTTAAGGCAAGATTTGGTTGTTGTTAAAGAAATTGGACTGAGGATAGAAAAAAAAAAATGTAAATGGCACACTTTCCTCTCCAGGCCAGAGATGCAGTGGAGCCAGCCTGGAGAGAAGAAGCTGACGGGAGGCCAGAACTGGCAGAATAAGACCATGTCAACCACACAGTGGAGCCCAGCGCCCATGGCTCCACAGCCGATGCCCGTGCAACATGTGGTAAGGAAACAGAAACACAATCTGGACAAACTCTGACAATGTGGCGCAAACTCACCGTATATTTCATCTGCAAGATCTGGGAAACTCTAAACGCAAGTTCGAAACAAATGTTTTATTGCAACTTGTGCCTTTTCTTCTTAGTTCTGTCCATCACTGCTGTCAGTCATAGTAACTTTGCCCTCACCACATTAAAGTAATTGATGAGATTTGGCGACATGGCAGCGGCTAATGTTCATACATGTCCTCTGTTTTAAACCTCACCTTGACCTAAAGTCCTTACTGTAACTTTGCAATGAAGGATTATTCCTGACGTTTTGGAGGAGCTCAGTTCATCGACATGTCTTCATGTGCTTCTTGCTCTGTCAGAGAGAAATGATGGCTTGATCTATGAAAAAAGACTTAAGTTGTATTAAACTGGAACTTTCTTATGAAGGTTTCATTAAGCTGTCTTTAAAAGGTTAGTTTGGATTATATTTGAAGTGGGGTTGTATGAGGTACATAATGTGTTACCTGCAGTAGATAGTGGTCAACTGCTGTGGACGGGAGCAGAAGAAAAATGTATTTTAAACAAAATCAATTTAATTGTATGCTATATTTAGAATATTTTCACAGTTTTGCAGACAGACAGCCCTGAAGAAGTTTTTACATCACTCTGTAAAACCACCAGACTGCCTCGACAAAAACAGTAATTTTACCTCGCAGGACACCTGAGTTTGCTGGTCTACAAGTGGTTGGTTTGTTTGTGTTACTGTGGAAGTTATTATTTCAGATCTGAACAAGAAACAACCTAACCAATCAAAGCAGCTTTAGACCAGTGAGTCAGTGACTACCATATTCTGAGGTAAAACTACTGTTTTTGTCACAGGAGTCTTTGAGGAGCGCTTCAGGACTTTCTTTCCCCATTGGAAAATATTCTAAATATAGTGTACACTTATGCATCTATTTAGATAACTAAATACATTTTTGCTGCTGCCCCATCCACAGTAGTGCATTGCATTGGTGTCTGCTTCTCTAAACTGGGGCCATGCCAACTGTCTGCTCCTGTAGATGATACACTGACTACGCACAAATACCTCCTACTACCCCACATCAGAAAATCTAAACTTACCCTTTATGTCATGTGAAAGTCTTACCTTAACGTCTCATTAGCCTGATTGTCACATTCCTTTAAAGTCAGTGTTCAGTTTTTTTGCAGGTGTTTAACATGCTCTAGGTTCGTATCGGTGTTAAAATTCATAACCTCGCCAGAAGTACTACATTTAGCAGAGTAACACATAAAGTATAACAGCCTGACTTTGTCTCGGTGCACACAGTGCTCGTCGACTTGTCCGTGTGCATGTGCATATTTTTTAGAGTAAACGTATTGGTGTATGTGAAGGTATCGACTTGCTGCAGTATACAGCTGCCTGTGCATGCTCCGTGTGCGTGTTTGTGTGCGTGTGCTGATCTTGGCAGCTCCTGATTGTCCTCCTGATCTCTGGACTGCATTTTCTGGCTGACGAGGACAAACTGTCACTAACCCTCCACTTCCTCCCTCTCTCTTCCTCCAATATCTCTCATTTTTCTTTCTTTGCTCTCTCTCTCTCTCTCCCTTTGCCTCTCTGTGTCCTCTCGCTCCTTTCCTTGTCCCTTCCCTCGCCGTCCCCTTCACCCCTGTTGTCATCCTCTCTAATCTCTCCTTCCTGTCCCCCTCGTCCTCTTCTTGCATTTCTTCCGCCTGTTTTGCACTGTCATCCACTCTTCTTCCTTCCCTTCTTCGCCTGTTTTTCACGTCCCGGTTTTGCGTTGTCATCTGCTCGTTCTGTTTTTCGCTACATCGGCTTTGACATCTATCTGTATTGTGACCCCTTGTTGTTGTTTTTTTCCGCTTTTATTTTTTGTGACATTCTCCGCAATCTTTTGTTCTTCATGCCTGTCCTGTTTTTCTCACATCACTTCCTTACCATCCTTTCTTCTCTTACGGCATCTTTCTGTATTTGTCAATTTTCTCTTTTCCCCACCCTTCTCTTCTCCTTTTGTATTTTTTGTGTCCTCATTCACTTTGTCTTTTACTATTCACTTATATTCTTACTCCCTTTATCGATTTCTTCTTCTCACCTCACATCTCTTTCCTTCCATCGTCTCATCTTTTCTTATCCTCTCTTTCTCTTATCCTTTCCTCTTTCCCGTTATCTCCCTCCCTCTCTCTGTCTTTCTGTCTTTTGTCTTTTTTCCTTGTTGCGTCCTGATGCAGAATGGAATGTTCTATACTAGTTATGTAAGTACTTATCCCTGTTTAGTAAGACTTACAAGCTGCTTAACACCTTCTTTCACTACCTCTCCACTTTTTTCTTTTCATCTCTCTTTCTCTCTTGTCATTTCTGGCATTCCACAATTACAAAACATAACCCTCTCACCTCTGTGCTACAGGCTAATGTTCTGCACAACTAAAGTGATTGACTGCTTTTATTTAAGACTTAATTTAAAGGAATGGAAATGTTCTTACAAATTCTGGAGCTGCGTGACTATTTCCTGTGCTATCTGTCCATTGTTGCTGCCAAACGGGAGCTCAAAAGTCAATTTTCCTATAGGGATTAATTCAGTAGCACAGTAAAAATATGTGGCAATTGTTCCCTCAGCAAAGCAAAACAAAATGTATTTTCCCCTCCTATATGGTTAAAGACAAAAGTCCTGACACTCACTGTATGGTCAGCAGTGAGCTGTGCCTTCAGCGTACATTTAGCAAGACAAGCAAACAGAGAAACGAAGCAGCTTTGGCCGTGAGCTTTTTTTATTGCTTAGAGAAGGAAAATATGACTAGAAATGCTTAATAATGTTCCTGAAGAAAAAAAATCTATGATCTCTTGACTGTTGCAAATATACATATGTCTCAAAATCAGCAAATACTGCATGACCTCCATGAGGCATAACATAGAAAAAATCTGACATAGGCAGACGTGGCAGTAATATATGTGACACCACAGGTAGCAGAGCAGGGAATGAGTAGGCGGTCATGCATCACGCATGATAAGTAAAACACCCACATCTGAGATTCTCACCAGAAGGGCAAGGTTGTAACAGCCTCTGCTCACTTGATACTTTGAATGCCAGCCAGAAATCCACAAAAGCCTTTTACTTATTTAACCTTCGCTTAACTGCGCGGGTCATTTAGGGTCAGAAATATGATTCATAGAGAGAGCCTAGAAGAAGAAAGTCGCCTTTTGAAGGAGATGGCAAAGGGAATAGCAAAAGTTCAGCACTGAATTGATAAAACTCCGGATGAAAGACACGAAATATACAGAACAGACATGAATCCGCAGAAGGCAGGCAGGGGGGGAGACGTGCTAAAGACAGAAAAACCCACCGAAAGGCTCAAATAACAAGAGACAGATTGCGCATAAGAATTGCAGAACAGGTGAGTGAAAAGCATGATGTGGAGCTGGCAGACAGCTGGGCTCAAAGACAGATGGGTGAAAAGAGAAGGTAGAGAAGATGTAGCGGTGCATAAATGGTCTCTCACCTGCTCGTTTTTTTTTTCTCTCACACATCCTCTTGTCATATTTAAAACGCAGCATGATGCTCACTGTCATTTCGAACGAACGGGCGAAAAGAAAGACAGACCAGTTATAGTCGGAGACAGATGATGTGCTAAGTGAAGCTCCTCAGGTGCAGATGACAGCAAATTCAGTTTAATCTTTAATCACAGCTGCTAATACTAAAACCACCAAACCGCCAGTGAATTACTAAGTGAGCTTTAAACGTGCCTGGCTAATTTCAATTTCTAGTCTTTTGGCCGACTTGGATTGCGTTACCTTTCTGGCTGCAGGCCAGCTCTGCTGCTGTAGGGAGCTCTAAAAGAGATCATCGTGATCAATGGTTATGATCAACTTTCACAGCCTGGTCCTTGGAGGGAGGGATTAAGAGTGAACGCCCGATCAATCACATTGATTAGCTCTTTAGATCAGTTCACCGGCTCACCTGACTCAACTCTAAAACGCTTTCCTTGTAGATTTCTTAGTGGTGAATCGTTCTTTTTCATTCTCCTTTTAAAATGATCTTTAAAGCTCTACTTATAAGACTCTGTTTTCATAGATCTACAAACACAACAGGCGATTTGTTCAAAGCATTGATTATTGCTTGTTGCTCAAGTGGCAATTAGGGGATAATACTAGTGTCGTTTTTTTGTTTTTGCCCATGAAAAGCGTAAACACAGCAATGTATAGCCTTGATTAATGTAATCCATCATTTTACAGAACACTGCTGAGGCAATTTATGATCCCACCACTCAGAAAATTACTCCATTTTATACAACTACAGTATTTCTTTCTACATTTGTTTTCCCTGGCCTGTGTCAAACAAAGCTACAGCATCTGTCTGTTTGACTTCGGCAGAGTGGGAGTAACTTAGGAAAATGTTTACAATGATGGATTGGGGTCGGGAAGCAACAGCTTGATTTTGTCAGGGCTCCTGCCGGCTTATTAAAAAAAATATATCTTAAAATGTCTGAATTCAAATCAAGTAAAATAAGCTCTTACAATGTCTTACGTTCACCGTTAAGTTTGCAGAAGCCGACTGACTGGGAGATTTTTTTTCAGTCAGTCATGAACACAAATTTTTAACAGTTTTCTAAGGTTGCTGTAAGAGATTGTTAATCTCAATGAGTCTTTCCTGCACATCTACTTATTTTAAATCGTGCTTAGTTCGGCCAACACACCTGCTTAATAGTACCATAAAATGAACAGCAAATGGCATAAAGCTGCTGCCCTTATGTTTGCAGATAGACATTGTTTTTATAATAACTTCACAGCAGGCACTAATAGCACATAAGGATTGTATGAAAGTTTAGATGACAATGACGAGGCCTAACAGTATGGGTTATTTCACTGTATGTGTCACTGTTCACTGCTAGTAGTTACGGCTTGTTCGTGGAACCCCGACTAAAATAAATCACTTTAACATTATTCAGTCTTAATTGTTTATTTACTGATTAAAAATGTCTTAAAGAGCACTGATTTCGATTTTTAAAATGGTGCAGGAACACTTTTTACTGGGTTTGTCAGGAGGGAATGGCTGAAAATACAAAAAAAATAAATAAAGTAGGAAAAAAAATTCACACTGATTTTTATTCCTGTAACTTCTGTAGCTGCTAGCAGGTATTCCCAAACTCCACTGAGAAATGTAGATCCATATTTGTTATGTGTAAGAGAAGTTGTCAGGGTGTCTGGTTCTGTGATATGCACTCGGTAACTCTTCAAACTGTGAAATTACCACAGGCGACAGATAACCCATCTGACGTATGTTAATATTATATGTATATAGCCCACTGTTGCGCAGGAGGCACCCTGCGCCGCATCTTCACTTCTCATCTTGTAAACGGATTTACCTCCATGATATTTCCGGATGTGTACCAGGAACACTCACTTCCGTAAATTACCAATTTGTCGTCAGCTTTGATGCAGATGTGTGTGTGGGTCTGTAAACGCTGGCTACAAATTGTCCGTCACGTTGAATTTGACGCCCATTCAGCCATAGTGAATTTGATTTGTGAAGTAAGGAGGCCATGGCTAAACGCTGTCCTATTGAGCCACCCCTTTTAAAGCTGTGGTAATGATTGCTCCCAGTGGGATTCCACTAAGTACCTCTGCTGCACGCTGTGTTGTTGTGCTCCTAATGTGCACACACTTCATCAGCATTAAATGTATTCTCCTTGCTCATACAGTAGATTGTGTGTATTTCATTTATTTTTATCCAGAGATAGATCACTCTAATAGAGCCAGGTGAGATGCCTGTCAGCACCAAATTACCTAAAAATTATACTTCTGAGACTTGTTTTGAAGTGTTCTGGTCCTTCACAGTGAACCACAGCAGTATAAATCTGACAGAGGTCTTCAAAAATATATTATACATTTGACCAGTTTTCTCTTTTTGCATTTGTTGTGTCTGATTTCCGCTTCTCTTCCATTGCAGGCTCCAGCTCCCATGGCTTTCCCCATGACCACACCGCAAGTGCCTGTGTATGGAATGGTAAGCTCGTATACACAATAGACTGTATATTAAGGAAAAATAATAAAGCTACAGTTACTTTAATGCGCAGTCTGTGCAGTGCAGATAAGGGGGCAGGACATCAACAGGCTCAGTGCCAGATTTTCTTCCTCCACTGCACCTGATGGATATTTGACAGCAGTTGGCCATCACAGCTGTCATTCATTCTTTTTTATGCCTCTGCGCCGGCAACAGCCATGGCTGGAGTCGTTATGTTTACGGGATGTCCGTCCATCTGTCCCATTCTTGTGAGTGCAATATCTCAGGAATGCCTCGAGTCAGTTTCTCCAAATTTGTCACAAAGGTTCACGTGGAGTAAAGGATGAACTCATTAGAATTTGGTGGCCAAAGGTGAAGGTCACAAAACGTTTTTGGCAACGAGTCAAGGGTTCTTGCTCTATTTGTGACAAATGTCCACACAAACGTGTAATAGGACAAAATGGTGACGTGATGACATTTTATACCTGAAAAGGTCAAAGGTTAACTTTACAGTGACATCATAATTTTCTGCAAGAGCACTTTTCTGGCCATTATTCAACACCATAACTCAGGAACAGATTTCCCGTGGTGTTAGTCCCGTTTAGTTTTTTATTGATTTGACGTTTAATCCACCCTCTTCGCTTCGTCTCCCTGGTGACAACCAGGACAGGGGGGGGGGGACCTGTTCCTCTGGTCCACCACAAGCTCTTTGGTTTTGCTGATATTGAGCTTCAGGTGATCGTCGTTGCACAATGTGACAAAGCTCTCTGTCAGTCCTCAGTAAAAAGGGTAATATAGTGATGACTTCCATTCTGCCAAAAAGTACACTTCATACCGTTAATTAGATTCTTTCAAAGTCTTCATTACATATGATATTCTGGACAAACGTGGACGTGAACTGCAACTTGACTGGTTTGCAGAGACATACAGCTGTGAGTCAGTGATCCTAATTTTACCATCAAATAACTAAACGCAGTCGATGATTTGAACATGAAACTGTTTTTTTCCCCCATGTCTGTTTAAGCATCGATTTTCATGAAACTTGGGGGAAGGGCAGTACGTAAAGTTTTGGATCAGATCCATAAGAAGGGGCAGATCTGACATTGTGAGATAGGGTGCTTGATTGAATTACAAAGGCCTTGGCAAAGGCTCTGACTGCCCTTGTCGTTTTATTTGTTTCTGTTTTTATGTGTGTGTTTTTTGGGGTGTTTTTTTTACTGCTCATCTCTCTGTCTTGCGTCTCGCTGCAGGTCCCTCCCCAGATGGGTCAGATGGGCGGGGTACCAGTGATGGCTCCTCAGCCAATGATGTACAACCAGCCTGTTCTCAGACCCACTAACCCCTTCGCACCCATGCCCGGAGCCCAGGTGACACATTACACCCTACGTACACACATTGAATACATCTCCCGTCATAAATGGTTTTATATGGTTGACTTCTCTTGACATGGGTTAAAATATTATAAAATCTATAAGACACAAGTGTGAATCTTCACTGGCCTCAGGATTAAATTCGATTATGATTCATCTCAGTGTGATGCATCCTCAATTTTCTTTACTGCGCATGGCTGTTATTTCATCAATTGATGCAAGCAGTTCGACAAATCTGAACTGTGTTTTACTTAGAACATGCTTTCAAAAATTAGGCTGCACCAGTCTATAATATAGACGGCTGCATCTTTTCAGTAGCGGTATCTGTTTGACCCACCTCAGTGTGTAAACGGTACAAAAATAAAACACGAATCCTTCAGCAGTGCGTTGCATGTGAATATTCGCTGGCCTCACGATTCAGTTATGATGTCCGAGATGTTACGACGTCTCTTCATCAAATGTATCATGACGTAATCTTCTTTCGTTATTAAATCCTTTTCTGTCATCCAAACATGTTGTGTTTTTATCAAACTGGTGTTAAACTCAATAACAAACTCTACTTCTTCTCTGCTCCCCTTGTGTGTCTGTTCTGTTCAGATGCAGTTTATGTAATCCAGTGAGGAGGGAAGCAGAGTGCCAAAAGCGACAAACAAACAAACAAACAAACAGCGGAAGAAAACACACGAGAGGGCGGTCGGAACGGATGGAGGAATGATTCGATCGAGCTAAAAACGACTAAAGAGAAAGACAGACGACCAGAACCGACACCAAAAAACAAGTTGGGGGAAAAAAAGGAGAGGATGACACCACAGAGGATGGAGGGATGATGGGATGTGATGGGGAGGATGCCTTCCTGGCTGGTCGTTGTCTGAAACAATTGCTTGCATGTGTGCTTCTTCGTGTCGTATTGTCTGATTTGTGTTTTAAATCCTAAAGATGGAGTGATGTTTCAGGAGAGGGAATAAGGACGAGAGAGAGAAGAGGAGAGGCGAGAAAAGAGGGGATTGAGGAAATCCTACCTCTGCTTTTCAGTCAGTGAGCGTCTCTGCTGCAGAATTAGCTTTATTTCATACTGGTGCTATTTTGTCCTCTCTGGGTTACTGTCCGCCTGCGAAGGCATCTGGGAGCATTTAGGAGAGGACAAGAGTTTGTTTAATATGTGTGTGGAGATGTGAAGACGTTGAGATAATGTGGTGTGTTTGTATGCGGCGCAGTTGTTTCAGACAATACGTTTGCAGCTGACCAGTCACAGTCCCTCCTCCTCCAAATCTCCACCCCCATTCGCTGTTTGTGTCCACAACTGTCCAATCAAAATGTGTGTCCCTAATTTTCCGCTCTGTCGGGATACCTTTGTATTTTCAATCTGTTTTCTTCTGCAACCTCTCCTGTGTGACATCGGGGCTTGTACGACAATTTGTTGAACCATTTGTTAATAGTAGCTGAGTGTTTGTTTTCATGGTTTTTAAGCTAAAGTCTTTGTTAATCATACTGCTTTGTTTTTACCCCTCAAAGATACACATGCACAACCGGAGAGACAGGGCTTAGTGGTGACAAAATGCTAGCACGGTACAGAGTCATTTAAATTACCTATGAACCAAATACAAACCATAATTTTGCATTTTTTATTTTATTTTTTTTTTTTTTTAGAAAGAAATGATTTCAGCTATGGTGAGGATAAACGTTTGGCAGCCATTGCCGTCGAATGGAAGAAATATGTATTTTTGTCACACTTAAGAGGCAACAGAGTGTTTGTTTTAGCCTGTTAGCTCCCTGTTACCACCTGGATGGGCAAAGGTTTCTAAAATAAGAGCTTTTTCATTAAGAACAACCTGGCAGATGCACAGCATGTGCCGGTGATTCACGACGGCAGCACTGACTGAGTGAGTTAAATGCAACTGAGTTAATTCATTTTACATTGCACTGAAACGAAGCGAGTGGCTCTAAGTGCAACAGCCAGACGACACCGAACGTTTAGTATCACCCTCGTTCCGTGTTTTCCAGGAAATCTGATGATCAAATTTGACTCGCGTAAGAGGTCGAGGCCATTCCTCCACCAAGGCATCCGTCGCCATGATGTCGGTGTATTTGTGCTTAATGCGTTTTAGTGTGTTCATGCGTACGCGGCTGCGCGTGTACGTTTTTTTTTTCCATTGAGGGCTATTTCTGAGGGTCAAATTGTGTCAAATTTCGAGCCAAATTTGAGCCAGCGAACTTGACACGAAAACGTGCTTGTTTTGTTTTTGTTTTTTTTTTTTGTAAAGAAAAGAGAAAAAAATCACATTTTGTTGCGAAATGCACATGCAAAAAATTTGCACTGAATCCTGCCGCCGTAGAGCTGTCGCCAGTTTTTCTGGCGTGTAAAAGAGATTTGAAATTTGTAGAAACAAGTTTGGGGTTTTCCAGTAATTCTAATAATAATTTTGTCTAGTCTACCAGCCACTTTGGCAGGTAACTGAAAGTTACTTTTCTGCCGTTCTAACAATGAACTTGAACCTTTTTGTAATCTTTCCCCCCAGTCCCTGTCCACCGTCTACTGCCCTGCCATCAGTAATAGTCCAGCCATATTGCATTCCTCATTCACTCTGCTGTGAAATCTCTACACTCTGGCTTCAGGCTCTCACCTCTGTTTAGTAGATCTATCTCTAAAATGCTCTTTTAGCCTGCTTCGTCACTGTTTCGTATGTGTAGATATGTAAAAAAAAAAAAAATATAGTAGTGATAAGCAGTTTCTGTCTAGATTGTCCACCCATCTCTGTCGCTGTTGATAGGTATTGCTCTTAGACACTTCTTGTCGCAGTCTTGTGTTAGCTCTAGACTCTGTTCATATTATCCTCCCTGACGCCTGTAGATGACCTCCTCGCTGTAGGTTTCCCCTCCTCGTCCTCTCCCCCCCCCCGCCAGTGTCTAGTAACTATAGCTCTATTATCTCTCTCGTCGTCTCTGTCCTTTAGCTGTAAACAAAACCTCTCTGAAGCTCTCCTGCTCAGGCTTTGTGGTTTCTCTCGCTTCCAGTGCACTCTTACTTCTTGCTGTTAGCATCGCTACTCGGTCTGGTTGATAAGGTTTTTTTTTTTTTTGTGTTTTGTTCCCCCCTCCCCTTCTATCTCGACAACATCAGCCATCTCCACCTGTCACTATGTCAGCAGCCTGCAAACCGTCTGTGATTGGACTGTTGAACCTAGACAGCGAATCAGACGCTTGGATATCCAGGTTTTTGTTGTTTTTGTTTTTTTTGTTACGAACGGGAAAAAGTTTTAAGTGGTTTTCTTAGAAGGACATCTTTTATTTTTCGGATTTGGAAGTGAGCTTAGCTAACTGATAGTAGATTCACACAGCAGCAAGAAAGGTTGGCTGCTTTGGACTGTCAACCAGCTGCTGTTAGGGTTACATATACATTTAATTCAAAAGGAAAAATGTGGCAAGACACAAGGGCATCCTCTCTGTTACAGGTAAACATTGTCCAGACAAACCTTGCTTGTCCACATCGCTAAACGATCCCCCCTCTCTAAATTTGCACTTTGGTTCCAAGTTAGAAACTCATAAAACTCCTTAATGGATTTTGGCGCCAGAATGAGCTCCAATAATGGCTCTTTATTTTCTGGGACAGCTGTCTTGACTGTCTCTAATCTGTTATGATAAATTGGCACTTGAAAGAGAAGCCATTTTAGTTGCACTGATCCAGAATGAGGTCACCATTCAGTCGGATCTTAAAAAGAAATGACTTCACGTCAGGTGTAGCCGCAGACGTGATGTTTGTAATCACCTCCTCGGACGACAGAATGGGTCGGTTTTGTTAATCCGACTAAACCTGAATCACTTCACAAAGGTGAAGCCGTTTGATCAGTTTTTTGGGGTTTTTTTTCACTTTAAATGAACACACCTCTTTAAGTTTTAATCTTGTGTTCCTCTCTCAGTTTCCTTTCTTAAGTCCAGCACTGTTGCCCCGTGTTGTATAAATCTTTAAATTCCTCTGCATGGAGTCCAGTCCTGCCTTTGTTGATGAGATTTCTTCTTTGTGTGTCTCAAGTGGTTTTAAATGGTCAAATCCGGCAGATTGAGAGCGCATGGAAGAGGAGACAGCCGTGGTCAACTTGTGACTTTTTTTGAGTCTCATAAACGTTCCTGGCTCGTCTTGTCGTCTCCTTAGCATCCATGTAACTGCCAGTAATTATTACAGCTTCATCGCGTAGGTCATTTTGATTACTTGTTACAGTATTTATCCAGGGAGGGGTTTTGACCGAGCATGCAGGCTCTTTTTCGGCAACTCCCTTTCCTCGAAATCAGACACTTTCTTTCTTTTAATGCTGGGAATTCCCCGGTAAAACCACTGTTTTTTGGTGTTGGCTACTGAGCTGGACCAATTGGAGAACTCACAAGCAGCCCAGAAGTGACTGTTTAAAGCAGGAGAGAGTGCTGCACTTTCACTTTTTTTTTTTTTCTTTTTTTTCTGGCTGCGTTTCTCTCAGCTGCTGCCGCCTCTCTGCATTGTTGTAGCATGAATTAAGGTGGTGAAGGATACACGGATAAACCTTGATGTCAAACTAAAACGTCCGCTCTCTGCTAAGGCCAAGTGTATCCGACGTTCAGAGACCGGACTCTTCTCTGGCGAGCCGTCACCCTTTCTTGTCTTCAGGGTCGACGCGTGCATGGTTGTATCGTTGTCGATGTTTGTTGTCCTTTTTTTCCAAAAAGCATGATACGACAGTGGTGATGGTGATGATAATGATAAATTCTCTCTCTTCTTGTTTGTCCCTGTGTGAAACGTATTGTCTGTCAGGGCGAGATGGACAAATAGCAGCAGGCCTCTTTAACTTTCTTGACCAATCATTTTGCCGTCCACGACAGCAGGTTCATCACGTAGTGGACCGGGTCTGACAGATGTCTGTACTGTCGATAAACGAGCCACTGTAGCAAAACGCGCCGGCGGACTTCTTCTGTTTCCCAAAGATGTCACATTTGTTACATGCAGCACATGTCCTCTATGGCAACCTGTTCTTTGGATTTTCCACTGTTGTGGCGCCATCTGTGGGTCACCCATGAAATGAAATGAAAGGAACAGAGAGGCTGGTTAACAGATTAAAAATCCTCATTTTGTCAGTGAGTCGGTGTGTTGAATCAAAGATCTCTTGTGCACGTTTGGGTTTTTTTTTTGTTTTTTTTTCTTTCTTCTTTCTACATCTGTGTTTTTTGGTAAGAACCCTCGGATTGCTGCCTCACTATTCTGTATATAGAGAACACACACACACACACACACACTCACAACACAGAGCTTAAACACATACTCTCATAATCTGCAATCGCATTATTTTCATTTATTTTTCTGAACATGAAAGATATTAGCGTTATTACAGCAGTATATACTGTAGGTATGATGATTACTACTCAGCGGGGGGTGGGCTACACAGACAGACGATGCAGATTTCTTCAGGGGCTGCAGACCTCCCCGTACATCAGGATCAGCCATGAATTCTCAATGATGCCAAATGTTTTTTGAGCAGAGTACACCTTTTAATCTCTCTCCTCTGTCTCTATCTTCTCTGTCTCCTCCCCCATCTCTCTTTGTACATTGTTTTCTATTTATTTAAAGCAGAAATATATGGATTGTATCAAGCATGGAAAGGCAAACAAATGTTACAGTTGGCAAAAATCACAGGCTTTTATTTTACAGCAGTATATTTGTTTATTCTCGGGGTTTGTTTTCGCTCTCTTTTTTTTTTTTTTTTGTTTTTTTTTTTTTTTTTTTTTTTTTTTTTTTTTTTGGAAGAAATAAAAAGTCATTTTCCATTCCTAAACAGGTGTTTGTGTTTGAGTTGACTCCAGACGTTTGCCGAAGGAACGGTGGTCTCATCGAAATTACACTGCGACGACTGAAGTAATTAAAATTCAAGGACCCGACGTGTTTGTTCAGATTTTTAAAGAGAGCGGGCCCGTGAGGGTTTTCTAAATTCACCTTCTCAACCCAGTCCAGTAACACAGACACACACTTGAACCTTTTTATCCCCTTCTCTACCATTTATTTCACCTGCAATAATAAGCACTAACTAACAGTTAATTAACAGTTACCTAACGCGTCCTGTAATCGTGTCACGTCAACGAGCGTTAGTTAATACAATAATGAGCAGCGAAATTAACAGTCAACCAATGTGCGTAGTTAACTCATGTTTTGTTCACTAAGGTATTAATCTATACATTACTTATAAAGATGCTGCGAACATTATAATAATAAGCATTTATAAGCATTCGGCTTATAATATGTTGAAAGCAACCATTTCCAGATATATGTTTGGAAAAGT
>JAPQRN010000011.1:1475016-1493643 GCA_037367275.1 Coranthus polyacanthus
CCCCCCCCCCGCTGTCACGAAGGTCGTCGATGAAATAACTGTTGCACAAACATGGAGAGTTTGTGATGCAAGGGTCCTTTTCAGTTTGCCAGCTGTCATTTTGTCCTGGAAGTTTCACGTAACTCTTTGGAAGAGTCCAAAATGCTCTTTAAAAAAAAAAAAAAAAACAACTAAAAAAAAACACATGTGCTAACAAAATATAACACAACAAGAAAAGTTAAAGTGATGAAATCCTTGTTTCAAAAGACCATTAAAACATCTTGTAGGCAACTACGTTTTTCAAAAAAAAAAAAAAATCGTTTTTTTAATAAATGTGTTTCTCACACTTTTTTTTTTTTAAGCGCAACAAATTTTAAAAAGCACAAATTACGTCTCTGTCATGGCCGACGTGTCGAGGCTTTCAAATCGTTAGCAAAAATCTCCCAAAAAAATATTAGCTAAATGTAAGCTGAACGTGACACCTTTTTTTTTTTTTTCCTGTAAACAGTTCTTTAACTAGTCCATGACAACGCTAGAGAAGTAGAATAACTTTGGTTTAGATTGAGTAAAGTTAACGTTGGTTTTAGAATACTATTTCAGTCCCAATTGGTGTTAGCGTGGGACAGGTCAACAATGAAACCGCTGTGGCAGTGGACACGTGATCACATGTAAGAACTTTGAACGGAGGCCTGAAGCCGCTGCAGGATCGTACAGCCATGATGTCAGAAAGTCATCAACATTTGTGAATACTTTATATATTTATCATTCTTTTATGTTCGGTTAGATATATTACATTTTATCAACACACTTTTGTCCGTATACATGTTATAAATAAAAAGGTTTTCTGTCAAATTAATAACAATAATAATAATAATAAAAAAACAAAACACTCAATCTTTAACACACACTTACGCACAAATGTCTTTTTTCCCCATTAAGTTTGCTTCATCGTAAAGTGCAAGGCGTGACACAGTAAACTTTGAAATGTACGACATTTAACAACTTTCGCATCTGAAGCGCAGGTAAGCTCGCGTACTCTCACACTCTTACACACACCGTGTTATGTCTCATAAACCTACAAACTTGGCACGAAACCACTAAAGCCTCTAAGGTGTAAAAGCGTATAGCTGGCACACTATGGACACAGTAGCACAATCCTACCAGAGCTGAACGACTACGACGCCTCACAGTAACTCCTCCCTACCAGAAAGTTAACTCGGGTTACTTTAATAATCGCAGAAAAAGCGGAGAAATTCAAGAACCGACCCTTTACAGGAGCGGGGAAAGTACACGAGTTATCAAAGATCCAAGTTAATCCCTTATATCCTTCGTGGATATAATATTCAGACTAAAAGATTAAAAAAAAGCAACAAAAAAAAAAAGCAACTTGTCCGATGTCCCATAAACCTGTAAAGTCGTTTAATAAGACCGACTATTGCTCATCTTTTAAGAAATACAGCATCTGCATAAATGTAGCATCATTCCTGTTGAGTATTATATTAAGAACCTTGAGATGATTTTTTTTGATGTGATTCAAAACTGAATTGAACTGAATCTGTTGCACGATAAGAAAACTCATTTCAACGTGATTCTTTAAAAACAGATTTTTTTTTTTTTAACCTGTTGCACCTGTGTTTCTGAAAGAAAAGACAGAACAAAGCCTGCCGGGCTTGGAAACAAAGTTGCAACTTGCAAAAATGGGTTACAAAAGGGTTCGTTTTTTGTTTTTTTTTCTTTAAAACTTCTTTTAAAAAATTCTGCACAAGATGAAAGATTTATTCATCTCGATGCTTAGAAAAATCTCGCACCTTAAGAACAGCGTGAGTCTTTTTAAACGACCTTTTCCTCGTTTTTAAAATGATCATTTCAGCGAGTTCGCCTGGGATCATTCTTTTACTTAAGATTAAAACCTTCTTGTCGGATCATCGCTGTATAATCTTACATTGCCTCTAGAAGCAATGATTTGCAGCAGGTATCTCTTATCTTCTCCTGGGACTCGTTTCAGCAGTTGCCGCGTTAAATAAACAATAAAAAGATAAATTACCTTCGTAAAAACCTGCGTGAAGAACCACGTGGGTGGAGAAAGGTGTAAAATTATACAACCTTGTGAAATTTGGGCAAAAGAGCAAGTTTGTTTGTTTTCCCTAAATTGCATCTCTGAAGTGTTGTCTTACAGGAAAGCCCCAACCCTCTGGTACAGCAGGCAGGTTAAAACAAAAATCATTACTCGAAGACACCACTGGTTGGAACAAACTGGATAAAATCCGCTGAGGCAACTTCAGCCCACACTGTGAGGCGAGGAAAGGCTAATTACGCATGCAGGGACACACAGAACAGCGGTAACTGGCTTCGATTATATGCACAGTGGCCGAGGAGTTGGTCAAAGGGGGAAGCAGCAAAGCCGGGACAGCTTCACATAGTACCAGTGGGAAAATAAGATATACAAAAAAATATAGATATATCTGTAATCATAATAGCTTTTAACCACAGACAAGGCAAAAATCAAATATCCACTTATTCTTATGTTACATATACAATCGTGACTAGGTCAAAGTCGGAGTAATATACTGAGAAGTCGTGATGTTTTGTCAATGCGTCCTTGATGCTTCCTCCTGTAAACACCTTCACCTTACACTGCCAAACACACACACACAAAAAAAAGAAAGAAAAAGTCATTTCACCTGGTTCTGCGTCTTCAAACGCATCTTGAAAGTCGTGAAAAGATTTACAGTGGAGCGACTTTTTAAAACCGTTTCCTCCAATTTTTTATTTTTTTTAACTTTACCGAAATACATTCCCTCATCATCGCGCCGCGTGACGTCTTCACAGGCTGCATCCAGATGAAATGACTCGTCAAAACTCGTTTTTTGTTTTTTTTTTCCTCGGCGTGGCTGCCTCAGACCACACAAGTCACACAACAGCCTATTAAGAACCACTTTAGAACCACAACAGTAGAACCTTTGTTAAATCATATAGGATTCGTCATTACATTATCATTATTCACAGGTTAATACAAGTCCACACGAGTACATTCCTCAGTATATTTTTTTTGCAACATTTAAGATAATCTTCAGTTCAGTAGACGATAAAGTTGAGATGTTTTAGTTTGTTCATTTTGTTGATTTGTTGCTGTCGGAGTTCTCATGGCAGTAGCAACAAGAAATAAATACTCTGACAAAGTCTCGAGAAAACTCTAAGTCTAAAGGCTTTTTCAGACAAATTAAAAAAAGCAAACAACTTATGATAGATAGAATATAAAATGACTGCACTCGACATGCAAGAGAACATGACGTAAACACATTTCTTTGTCGAAAACAAAAAAAAAAAAAAAAAGGTTTGTTCCTCGTTTTGCGCCTCCCTCGTCTTCTGCGTGATCAGCTGATAGCTACGCCCACGTTATAGCTCGAGCAGGTAAACGGAACCAAAAGCACAACGCTAATGGTGAAGCGATGCGATGCAAAGCCAGGCTCCTTCGAAAAAAGGTAAAAAAAAAAAAAAAAACTAAAGAAAAACTGACAAACAAATATCCTCCCTGTTTGTAGAAGTGGAGGTCAGAGAAGTAAGAAGTAGGAAGGAAAATAGCGTAAAAGTTGGGAAGATGTTTTTCCGTCTCTTCCGCAAACCTCCGTCAGGCCACTGGGCGTCGCGGTTAGAGGGGACGAGAACAGGAGGGGTGCTCCTCACCCCTGGGTGTCGGCTTTAATGTACCTCATTGTAGGTCTTCAATTGCCTGAGAAATCTGCCTCACCGGCTCCAGCCTTGATGTCCCAAGTTCCTGCAGAGAGAGAGAGAGAGAAACGTTAAGAAAATGGCCACCTGCATTTGTTTTAATAGCTGAGAAAAATAAACTAAAATACTAGAAGTATGTGTAAGATGTCTCGTATTTCGACTCTTGGGGCGCAGGAGCTGTAAAATATTTCTAGGCAGCGAAAGCCTCACGTGAATGACTGAGACAACACCAGATCCAAAATGGCTGCCCAGTTCCCTCTTTGTATAGAGCAGGTACAGTGAAATGTGTGTTCTGTCCCGTTGTTCTCTTCAAGCTCACAGAGGGCTGGAGAAAAACAGGAGTTCTGAAATATTTTCCAACTTCCTTGTATTACTCACTGACACACGAACAAAAGAAAAAGCTGAGGACTTTGGAGAGAGCCGGCACAGCGGACTTGAAAAGTCTCAAAATGTATCCGAATCCGATCCTGGGGATCAGCTCGGCACATGTTTAAACTCTCTCGTTCTCGGCAAACGGCATTAAGCCATTAAGCAGAGCCTGTTTACACAGAATCAAACAAAGCCAAAGTCTGATTTACAGCTACTACACAACTTTCAATTGCTGTCTCTGAATGCGGCTATATAAATATATTTACCTCAGTTTAAAACAGCAGCAGCAGGTGAACTTGTTTATAACTCTTCAAACTTTCAGTCATAGCAGGTTCCAGAGGTTAGCAGCTAAATGTTCTTCAGGGATTTGTAAATCCTCAAATGACAGGCCACACACGTAAAACGTCACAGTCTGTGACTACCTCTGCTGCCGAGTAAGAATTAACACTAAAACATGTCTTTCGAGCTGAATTGTTAGGACTTAATTGTGATGAAACACATCAATGCTGGTGATAATACACTTAAAAATGGGCAAATCTAATCAAAATCACGCGGCGGGTAAAGTTAGAATGGGGGTAAAGTTGTACTTTCCAAAGCTGGAACAGAGTCTCCCCATTCTGTGTTTATACCTTTTATACAGAACAGCGAGGTGGAGTAAAGGCACAACATTTTTGCCTTTAACGGGGGCTATAGTTTGTATACTGTAGTTCTGCAGCATTATTTCAACCCTGGTGGAACGGACGTCTTGCATATCAAGATGGAGGAAAATATAAAGAATCAGAAATGAGTTTGGATCCGTACAGTTACTATCATATGCACAAAGGGCTGGATCGGCCTCAAACTGAACTGTGAGTCACAGCCCTTGTTTTCTGTCCCCACTCTAATGTCTACTTTCAAACAGAACCACAAAAACGGAAAAAAAAAATGAAAGCCTAACTGTTTGCCAGGTGTTTGAAGCGTCCCGGTCTCACCTGAGAGAGAGCTGTTGGACTTCTGCTTGTGCAGCTTCTCTCTCTCTTTCTTCACCTTGGGTATGATCTTCAGCTTCATACTGCTGGTGCTGCTGCTCTTACTGCTGCTCCGCACCGAGTCCTGGAAACAAAACGGATCACGGCTGAGCACATGGGCACGTGGTAGATTTGTGACCTGTGTCTGTCACGTAATCAGGAGGACAAACAAAGCCGTCATAAGGAGGGATCAGCTGCTGCTGGCTGCGACGGACCAACACAAATGACACTGTCGCAGTTGGCTGGCTGTTGGACAGACTGAGATAATAAAATGGACTTTTTTTTCTCTCCCCCCCAACCACACACACACACTGCGTCCTTCCTCACCTCCTCTGAGCACTGCATGAGCGGACAGATCCAGTGGATGTCGTCCAGCTTGTGCAGCTCAGCGCTGAGGCTGTTCAGCGTCGACCGGAGCTCGTCTTCCTCTGGACACTCCGACTGAAATGAGTCAGAACGGAAGACTGGATCATAAAGAAGAAAGCTGCCATCTGTCTATCTAAAAATACTAACATCCACTCTGTGTTTTTTTTGTTGCCTGGATGCGATGCACGGTTAAACACAGCGTGCACTACATGCATTTGTAGATTTGTAAATGAGTAAACAGCTTTCGAAAGAACAAGCAATTATCCTATTATGCTAAAAACATCTGTCGTGTAATTCTGATCTTTTTATGCCGTAGAAAACCATTACCTAAAGTCTCACAATTATAGAAGATTACAATCCTCTTCAAACTTGAACTTTCACTGATGTAAACAACGCAAAACCAAGATAAAAAGCAAAGCAGGCCACAGCAGATGAGAAAAAAAATAAAAAAAATACAGAAATATATGCGCAGAACAGCGTGTCCACAATATTGTTGCATCCGTTGTTGTCATGTCATTATGTTTGCTTTTTCCGCACAAAGGGCTATTGTGAAAAAGCTAGATTTCCTTTCAGGGTGAATAAAACTACGGCAAACAAAACCCGCAAGAGACAACACACAGCGGAAAAGTGAAACATGAGATGTCAGGGTCTGACAGAGGCAACAGGCAGCGGAGGAGAGGAGAATAGACGAGGGAAACAAAGGAAACAGCGGAGAGAAAGACGTGGATGAAATTGTAGAGTCGTACCAGTAGTTTTCCGTCGAGCAGCATCCTGGTTTCAGCCTGGAGGACTTTACTGCTGTTGACGATCTCCACCGCTGTGCTGCGACTCAGGCACTGCAAAAACACACTCATTACTCATTTCAGCTTCCTGATGGAAATTTTCTTGAAGCTCCCATTAAAACAAAAACATGAGCGACAATGAAATGTGCAATAAACCGGCTAAAATAAAAGATACAGATAGATGTCTCCTAAAAAGGATGCATGCACATTTTGAGGTTGTTAAAAAAAAAAAAAAAAAAAAATGCATTTGAGAACAAACCTCAAGACGTGAAGCAATAAACGAAAGCCTCTGAATTTGGTTTCTTATGAGATCGTATGAGTAAAAGTCCGACACAGGGTTCGAGCAGGTTTCGACAAGTTAAATTTAAGACTTTTTAAGATCTCTATCCATACTGGCAAAATAAATATGAAGGATCTGAAGTTAAAAGGTGCAGTGCGTTTGGTTGTTTGACAACTAAATATCACATGCTGTCAGAGTGTCAGAATTTTATGTTGGGACTTTTCAATTTCATTATTTAATTTAGCTGGTTTTTGCTGTACAGTTGTTATCGGTTTCCATGTTGGTTTGGTTTGTAGTTTTGTTAAATGTGAAACTGAAGTTAATGCAACTCACGTCTGAATGTTTTATTGCAGCAGCAGGATACATTTAGAGTTTGGCGTCTAGGCTCCTCCCTGCAGATGTTGTTTTTTTTTTTTGTTTTTTTTTTTTACATATAGGCATTGGGGAGTGATGAGTAAATATCGTTCCCCCAGGAGCCAACAGGTGGATGCTGGGGTGGTGGAGGGGGCTGGAAGCAGCAATGATGTGTCCGAGGGAGAGCCGGGAAGTTCATGCTGTTAAATAGACCAACCAAACTGGAAGGTGTGTTTGGTCCATGGTGTGTGGAGAGAGAGGCATTTCAGGAGGGTATGGACAAGCTCGAGTTGTCTGCCTGAACAGGCTCGCAGGCATCGCTCCATTAACACTTATTTCATAGTCCAATCAATCATTTAAAAAGACATTTTAAACCCTCACCCTCCCCTATGGTGGCCGCCAAAGCTGCAAAAAAATGCCAAAGACTGTCGTTAGAGCCAGTGATTGGTTGCTCATTCTGGGCTTTTTGGTTAAGGGACAGTATTGGACCTTAATGCTGGATGCCACCCACTATGAAACGGAAAAGGAAGTCCTTTCTGAGCTACTGTAGAAACATTTAGATCGTCCTAAATGTCTAACATTCCCTTCATTGGCTTTGAGACTTTTCAGGACCTGGAGAAGCCTTGCAATAAGAAAGTCTGCTGTGTCCTTGAGGTGACATCACTGGCAAATTTCCACTTAACATGCCTTAAAATTAACTGCCTGTTAACGTACACAAGTCCCGAGTGCATTGCAGAAAATCTGCACGCTTTACTTCTTCATTTCACCAATCAAATCGGCCATCTGTCCGGCCGTCTGTCCCCTCCCGTCCTCCTCGCGGTCTGTCTTACCTCGGGGCTGGACAGTTTGGCCTCGGTGAGCACCAGGGCGGTGGCGTTGACGGCGTGAGCCAACTCCTGCTCCACCAGCTTGTGAGTCTTGGCTGCCTCTCGGATCCTGGAGAGAGGAGGAGGGAGGGAATCATGGATTTGTAAGAGCTGTAATTATTATTTCAACATGGTTAGAAAAAGCTCAATTACAGTCATTATTTCAACAAGTTAGCTCTTGCTGTTGCTGGGACCAAAGCTGGTTTCGTTCTATATCTATTGATAGATTTTTGAAGCCAATACTTGGCAAAATTGTAACCACTGAAACAAATTAAAGTACTTTATTGTGCTCTCAATTCTCCATACCAAATCTCTTTTGGACTGTTTTTCCCCCCGTTTACAAGAAATCCCCTAAATGACGATGATGTTTTTTGGCCTCTAAGATAAGTTTACAATTAAAATATTTAGAACCCTGCAAGAGGAATTGAGTTTGGCAGACGTGATCGGAGAGATCACAATAAACCAGTGTAGAGGAAAATACAAGCTGAGGGGACTGCAGAGGGATGCTAAAGGTTTATATGGTGTGAAAAAAGGAGAAATAACATGACTCGTTAGTGCTGCTGAGAAAAACTTAGCAAATAAACGAGGTAATTGCAGTGGGATGGAGAAATCCCAAAATGTAGAGCAACATCTCCCCAATTCCCATTATCTTCTTTACACGCAAACACAAAGATTCAGAAAAGTTATGACATGTTGAACGTGTCCTTGACTCTCAAAAAAAAAAATGATAGTGACGCATGTTGTATGGTGTTCTGGATGGTGTCCCTTTATGTGCTACTTTTTGAGGTGTATTTCATCATAGTCTCATTGTTTTCTGCTCTTTTAACGGTTGTGTTTCGTGTTTAATGCTGCTAATGCAGATCCGTGGTTATCTGTCTATTCTGTCTAATCTACAAATGCAAATATATAAAATGCAGTTTTTATTTGCCTGACACCTTTAATCACTTCTACTCTGCTCTTTTGCTTCAGTGATAAGTAGCACTTCATGCTCAAATTTGTTATATTAAAATGAAGGCTTGATGTTATTTTCATTAATCATTTATTAATAGTTAGATGAAACGCCAGAAAACCGTGAAAAATACCAGGTATGCGGCTGGTGATTCAGTTTATTGAGCCAGAAGATGTGAAATTTACTTGTTCACATCTTCTCAAAAGTTCACATGTGAGAAGATGCAACCTTGACGAAGTTGTCATTTTTCACAGAAAAAGGGCTTAAATGCAAAGGATTGTCAAAAGAGTGATGCTTTTTAATAAACCTATCATCGCAGCTCTGCTTTAAAAGCTTCCTAAGGGCTCGAAATGCAAACCTTCCCTTTCCTTGAGGCCTTTTAATATGAAATATTTATTGTATTAGATATCAGTGAGGTAAATATGTGTGTTATTAACTGTGAGGATTGTTTGTGGTCGTCCACATTTGAAGCGATAGCATACATTTTAAAGCAATAAAAGCTGCCTAACTCATTGTTTTGCATCATGTCCTTGTGGTGAAAAGTCTCTTAGTAGCTCTGCTTTTAACCTGCTTCCACACAGAAAATGTGAAGTGTTACTCACTTGTTGATGAGAGTGTCAGCCACGATGCCCAGCTGCTGAACCTGAGCACACTCCTCCTCCGTCAGATACTCCATGGACTGCTGGGAGTTAAGGCGGGGCCTGGTGGCGCGGTAGCTGTCTATTTTCCTCTTGTCCTCCCATGACTTTAGCGTGCTCTCAAACGCCTGATTCCAAGAGACGAGATGATTCAGGCATGAGTCGTTTAGTAGCAGTGTGCTAAAATGTCTTTAAAAGCAAAGCCCGCTTCAGTCAGCCGTAGAAAAAGAGCCGCCTGAAAACCCACTCGAGGACATTCTTTGGGTATTGTGTGTTTGCGTAGACACAAAAAGAATCAACTTGGACGAGAAAAAAACAAGAACAAGTAGGAAACGTGCAGGTAAATGCAGTGAAAAAAAATAAAGTAAAACAAAGAAAGGGAGAAAAATTGTTTTATTACATCCACGTCAATGCTAAAGACTCTAACAGGCATCCTGCAGGTACCACAAACTACCATTTTTCGCAATAAAAGCCACATTCAGGAGAATAAAATGAGTGAGGCTGCATTCTTCCAGCTCTGAGGTACTTAAGGAGGAAACCATGGCAACAAACTGCCCAAAAGTGCTTGGCTCAAGAGAGCTCTCGAAGGTTTGAGCGGCGTAAAAGGCAGAACAAACACAGTGGGTATGAATTCGATTTAAGAAATCCCAAAATAGAAAGAGTCAAGAGCCTGGGCTGAGAGCTGGAGCCAAGGAGCTCACAGTGGATTTTTGGCGGCAGTACTTATGAAAGGAAGGAGTATTTGAAGCCAATACCATTTTTCATATTCATATTGTAAAATATATACAAAACACACAAGAGAATATACAGTAAAATGCAGGAGTCCAGCATGCGTACACGCAACTAGAGAAATAGGAAGAACTCGGGTCTTGAGTCATGGTACTTTGCATCAGTAATATCCAAAAGTTTAATTTAAGCATTTAATTTATGTGAGGTTAATTTATAATGTGTATAAATCTACACTTACATGAGTTAAGATTAGTCAGTGCAATAATAAACATTAACTTACAGTTAATTAAGAGTTAACTAACGTGTCTAGAAATAACTAATGTTAAGAGCGTCTTTAAACTATTAAATAATATATGAATTAATACCTTAGTTAACATCAACACAATGAGTAAATGAATACTAGACACATTGTTAGTTAATGCTTATTACTGCATTAACCAATGCTAATTAATATAAATAATAAATACCTAAGTTAACATGAGTAAATGATTACTAGACACATTATTTACCTATTTGTTAATGGTTATTACTGCATTAATTAATGTACCCTAACTGTAAAGTGTTACTTGTATTCCAAACTGAAGGTGATTTAATAATTTCCAGCTTTTGCCTGTTTTTTGAATGGCTATGCATCCCTCACCCGCCCAAAAAACAAACAAATGAAGTCGTCTGAGTCAAACCGTCGATTTGGAGAATTGTTACGCTCCTGTTAAGATCAAGTAAAAATGTATATTTTTCTTCTTGTTGTGTGGACTATTTGAATTGTACTGCGTTATCTACATGTCTTACTCTGTCTCTGGTGAGCATCTGGGCTCGGTTTTTGTGGACGATCTTGACGATGCCGGGAGGCTGGATCCAGGCCTCTCCGTCCACCTGGACGGGAACCCCCTCCTCCCCGAGGATGGTGATCTTCACCTGACGGCACTGGGACGGAAAAAGACAGCAAATGTCAGTGGTTTCTTGCATGTGTGTAAAGCTTTTTTTGACACTGCAGCAACAGCAATCATGCAACCGGTAGCTTCATATTTTTTTTACAAGGCCATAGCACCAGATGACAGCAGCCTGTTATTGGATTTGGAAACTGACAAACTATAATTAAAGCAGTGTGTGAAATATATTAATATATACTCCACCTGTGCAATGCGGTGGTGCTGCAGGTTGATGACTCTGGACATGGCCATCTGCATGCTTCCAAACACCGCCACCACCTCCAACTTCTTATCATCAAACGATGGAGCACCGAAGTTCTGGGCAAAGGACAAAAGAGCAAACACTGGTTTCAAACAACATTCAAACCATGGCTTCAAAACCCAGAGAAAATGGTCTGTAATAACATAAAATTCAGTTCAGAAAATCCTTTGCTTACCAGAAACTTCCTATCAAGTGAGACGACAAAGACATACTTCCACTAAGCAGTTTTCTCCCACATCACTTTCCTACTATCTGAAGCTACAGAACCACTAATAAACAGCATTTTAAAATGATCTCTGTTGAAAATTCCAGAAATAACCTCTGTCCATTCCAACATGCCTGTAATACATGTCATGTGACCAGGCTGAGAATGCTACAGGATATGGGAATTGTCGAAAATTGTTGCCTTACTTACGTTTGCCTTAAAAACAAAACGTATCTCTTGACTCATGATCTGAAGGAAACTTAAGCGCTCACATTGTCTTCCTTGGTGCCTCCCCAGAAGTTGATCCCGCCTGCATAGCTGGGGATGTTGAGCACAGCCAAACCTTGAAGACTAGGCAGAGACATGGGAACCCCGTCACACTGGAGAGAAAGAGGTAAGGTGGAGGTTAAAAGCTGTGAAAAACACAAGATGTGAGAGAAACCGCTGACGGCACTTTGTTTCTAAAAACAGAAGCAGCTACATTGTGTTCGCGCGTTTATCTGACCTCCAGCTGAACTCTCTGCTCCAGGTTTTTGTACGTCTTCTGGACCAGCTCTTTGGTTCCCAGCACGCCGTACCACATCATGTTCTTGGTGCGACTGCTGCAGAAGGAGACGAGACAAAACAAGGAAAGCAGTCAACGGCAGAGGTTGTGTTAAGACTTGTCTCACTGTCCATCATTTTGACGGACAGGGTCGCATTCCGCCATGATCCATTAATATCCATTATGACCCGTCATTTTAATTTTCTTTTTTAATGATAATGAGGCGTGTTTAATAGCAATTCATTTTCAAAAAACGGCTCGATTCAAATAGAGATGATCATACACTTAAAACATTCACAGATTATACGTTTATAAGGGCACGGAAAGAAAAGGTGAACAGAGACACTGATTGCACTGTTATTTTCCATGTCAACGCCACAAGAAGCAACGCAGTTTTACGGAGCTACACAATCGGGAAACTGTCATAAGGTTTCGCGTGTTTGTCTCAGACAGATGACTACTCGTGGCCGTGTTGATTTTGTTCTGACCGCTGGAATTACCGGTGTCACTTCAGCCAGAGTTCTGAAGCCACTCTCGGCTACCCTGCACGTTGAGAAAAAAAAATAAATGGCGCCATAGGAGAACCCAGTGCATTGATAAATGACAGCTAGGGGTCCTGAATGAGCCAGTAAGCGACCAGTTGGGAGTGAGAGAACGCGTTGCCCTGTGACCTGCAGTTATCACCTACAGTGTTAACAGACAAGCTCCAAGGCCTCCAGTCTGTTGCTCTTCAACGCGCTGCCTGCTAGATCGCCCTCAGTGTTCTAAACTGTCAAAATGACAGATGGCCCTCACATTTCTCCGTCGTTGTTAAAAAGACTCCAGACGGAAAATGTTCAGTTAATGCAACCTCTGGTCAACAGTGATGTGCTGCGACATTAGTTTTGTGAGGCAAGACCTTTTGTCCGTAAAATGCATCGAGATCAGGTCGGCTTCCGTTTTCGTACCTGCATTTTTTGGGGTGCTCATCTCTCTTGTTGTTGAACTCCAGGGAGATCTTTGCATCCAGGCCGATGCCAAAGTAGTTGTTCATCACACACTTCTCTGAGCATTGTCTGTAGAAATAAAAACAAAAGTGGATTGGTTTTATAAGTGGTCATACATGAATGGAATTTATAAACCAGATTAGTGACGACGCACGCCGACTTACACAGAGTCCTCATTGTAGGTGACAGTGTTGAGACTTTCTGGTTTCTCCAGGACGATGGGGGAGGTGGGACTTAAGCTTCCCTGACCTGGACAAAAGCATGATGGGTAAATTTAAGTTCTTCAAAGTAAAACCTGAAGATCAAAATGTGACCAACCCAGACCCAAACATCATGACAATTACAGTATGTCATGTTCACAAATATCTATTTTTAGGTAATGCTTTATGTTAATGTTCTTGGCCTTGTATGTCATATAAGATGCTTATTAATATAATTATGTGTGACTATATAAGTGTCAATAACAGCTTCATAATCGCGTTTATTGTTAGATTATGAGACATTTCCAACCACTTATAAAGAAAACGTTAATAAAGGCCTATTTATAGCAGCATTATATACACATTTATCGAGTTAAACTAATTTATCTATTATTAATAGGTAAAAAAAAAAAGCAATATTAATGCATTTACTTCTAAATATTCAGTTATTAACAGTTAACTATGCTGCTTTCTGCAGCTAAAGCAAGAATAATTCCTTGTTACGGTGAATAAATCCCTTATTTAATATTATTATTATTATATAGAACATCTTATAAGTATGTATGAAGCCTTATTACCAAGACTTTTTGTAGCTTTACCATATTTTTTATGATTCTTTGGACAAATGAAACCCAGGAAAACTGAAAACTCTTGAACAATCCTCTTCAAACCTTTTTCAGCAGTTTGAGTTTTTAGAAACACTGATGCAGTTAAACGCTCTTTGGACTCAGCATGTCAGTGCTGAGCTCAAACTAAAAGGGACACTTACGTGGCTCAGCATCCTTCAGCTCCTCACTGTTTTCCCTTTTGATGGAGGACGAGGACGACATCCTCTGGACCTGCGTGTGTCGGTTCTGTTCATCCACCACTGAAACGACGACATCAGTGAACTGTACTCGCATGTTTACGAAAACCAGGTGTCCTCAAGTTGCACTTCATTACTTTCTATGACAAGTTACCGCATGATAGTAATTTTGAGTGAGTCCTCTTACCCGTAGATATAAATTGGAAGACTTTGGTACAAAGCCTTTGTGCGCTGAGCGGTTGTGCCATGTTACTTAGGGACTTGACAACATATTTCAATAGTACTGAGACATAACAAGCCTCTGTTATGTTGCTGCTGCAGAGGAGCAGGACGGAGGCGTCGAAGAACAAACATAAGGGTTTCAGCCAAAAAAGACGACCCAAGTCCTCTACATAGAAATCAGTGAAGAGGCTGTTACCATGGATGTCGGCAACCAGGATAGTTGTTAGTTTGGAAATGGGTTTAAAGCGTGAGACGTCATAACATGCTATTATCACAATGTATAGATTTACAGGGAGCTACTTCTGTGCGTAGCTGCAGCACATTCAACAACCAAAACAATTAAAGTTGTAGATATTGCCTGATTTTTGGAACTGATATTCACATTTTCATAATCATCGGTATAGGTTCTAGAAATCCAACATCCGATAAAATATATTAAATGAAAAATGCGGTACTGTGGTCCTCATGCAGCCGCCTATCTCAGTCTGTAGTCATTTGATTAGTTACACTTCAGCTTATCAACAGAAAACAAACAAACAAAAAAAATAAACACATTTACTTATTACTAACTTATTTCTAAGCCCTCCAGTCCAATTTGGAAACGGACAATAAATATTGTTGAAATATTAATGAATTTCACATTCTTTATTTGAGTTGACAACCTTTAATGCATTTTAACAAAGTTTTATGTTTTTTTCATTTTTATTGCATGTATGTATATTCATTCCAAATACTAGTTGTCAGTCTCCTTGATTACCAATAATCAGTATCGGTCCTGAAAAAACACCGGTCCGTCCCTTATATAGTCCCCAAGTCTGTGATGAAGTGTAATGAAACACAAGACCCATGTTCCCATCTTGTTTTTCTATGCTCTTCTCACCTTTCTCAGCCTGTTCGATGATCTGCCTCAGAGCTTTCTTCAGGCTGTTCGCTCTCAGCATCAGCTGCTCCTTGGACCGGTACGTTTTACCCTCTGATCCCGACTCACCGCCGCTTTCACCTGGGCTGGAGCCGCCCTCCTGGCTCGGCACCGAACCTGCAGGCACCACCTGGATGTGAATGAAGAAATAAAGGGAATGCCGTTGTATTCAAAATATAAATATTTAACACAAAGTCTAGTATAATCTCATAGTAAAATGGCCTTTGTGTTAAATTTCTCATGTTTCCCTTAAGATTTACTGAATTTTACAAGCAGTGAAAACCCTGCATCTTTAACAAAGCAGCAAGTTTAAGCAGAAAATGTCTCCTCATTCATAACTCTTCACCATTTCTGCTCTGAGGAGCCTTTTATAGGTGTGACATTAGTATGACTCACTCTTAGTAAGGGCAGGCAGCATTTAATATTCATTCAGAAGCAGAAATGAGAGAGGATGAGGACATCCATATTTTATTTATCGAATATAAAATGATGCTTGATCCAAAGCTGAGATTCACTGCTGTTCCCCTTTCAGTCTTTTACCGAGCCGGAGGTTGAAATCATTCTTGACATTTTGAGGGCTGTATTATTTTTTAGTGCATCGGCATCAATGTAAGATTTAAAGACTCCACGGAGGAGAGAAACACAAAAAGCGACACGCTGCTTTTGTGTTGCTTTTTAGCTCCCGAGAGCAAACTTAAGTTGTGTACGAAACAACTGTTTTCACAACTGCCTCTGTAAAGAACGAGGATCAAGGGGGGAATTTCAAAACAGTTTATAACCCCTCTGAGCGAACATCATCAATGAGTATCTCAAAAGCAGTCTTATTTTTCACTCCAACTTTATCACTATCCCAAAGGAAAATGTGAGATGCAGCTTTCTATAGAATACAAGTACATTAAAAACATCAATTAAAAGATGAAGCAAGAGATAAATCACGTCTAGCTCCTGATTAAAAGTGGAAAATCCACACCAAATAAAGAATACACAGGTGAGAGGAGCTGCGCTTCTCTATCTCGAGATAACCAGGCTCATTGTCTCGTAGCAACTGGTTCATTTATCGCATTATCTTGAGGAAACAATCACCTGTGAAGTTGCAGCGAGATCAGCTTTCTCTAAAAATAATGAGGACTGATCTCATTGTTACCTCTAACACAAAGACACAGTGCAATTACTGCCTGCGTTAGACGTCGGCTGGAGTACAGTCGACCAGTAATGGGCGCTCCTTGATCTGACATTTTCAGCTTAGCTCGGTCGCTGCAGCCGGCGAGTTGCCGTTAACATTAAAAGCAATGAGAGGAAAGAACGTTTTGTTTTCTCGAGACGATGAGATGAATTGACCTGTTATCAGCAGAAAGTGAGCTTTGTTATGTGGAGATAACAATAATAATTAACTTGCGTATAAAAAAAAAAAATAACTGCAAGCGCAACCATACCCTGCTTCCGTAAGAACACATTCTATGAGACTGAACTCTTATCTCAACATGAGACTAAGTGTTATGGTTTGGGGGGTGTTTTGTGATTTTAAGGCTGCATTACCTGGGCCTCTGCTTCCTCGCTTAAGGCTTTGACGAGGGAATCGAGCTTTTCATTGAGCAGCGCACACTGAGGAGACAGACAGACAGACAGACAGAGTGAAAATTGGGAGATACCTGTACAGTAGACATCAATGCTGGGCTGAACTTCTTTATCTACAACCCAGTCTGAATTTAATACCTGCTCTTATTCGGCACAGAGAGGTCTTTTATTTGAAGCTATTGGTGAATTTCCCACCGGGCGTCTATAAAGCATCGCATTATTTAGAAAAAGAAGGATAAGCGGGACGGAGCTCAAAGTGCTCTGACAGCGGAGGTTTGGAGAAGCCGCCTCCGTAGTGTGAAAAGATTCTCTCATTTTGGAAAATGTTCACAAAAGCTTTTTTCCCCCCACTCCACGGTCTACAAGAACCACTCTCGCACTCAGCGTGATTTTTTTTTTTAGCAGTTTCAGACTTGTGGGCCTTTCACCTGCTGGTGACAGACAATTTAGCTTAACCCCATGAAATCCAGTTAACTCTTTTTTTCCCTCTTAAGTTGCTTCACAGTTTACAGAATCACCCTAATCCACATTGTCTGACAGGGTGAAGAGTAATGTGCTTTAGAAAAACGCTGGTGAAAATACGACTTCCTGTTACTAGTATTTCAAAACATAATGTGTTCTAGATTTAATTGAACGAATGTTATGAGATTAAAATGATTTCTTGTTACATACTGCTTTTCTTTCATAAGGAGCATCTAATATACGGTGCTTATGAAATGGAATGGATTACTTACATTTTCTTTTTAATTAAACAAACTGGGGCTCCAGGCACAGATGTTTTCTCAAAAGCGACGACTCTTTTAGGTTTTCAAAAGATCTTTTTAATAGTATGGGGATATCTGACTAAACTGCCAATCTGTGGTTACTTTGGTAGCCATCTTTAGCTACACTTAGCTCACTAGCTAATGTTGGCCGCTGATAGATCATAGTCTCACAGAGCCAGAGCCATCTCCACACTTCGTTAGCTCCGTGCCAGTGCTGCAGATAAGTCTGGCACCTTCCACTGTCGTTCTGGGCTAGGGGTAAAAGTTATCTGGGTTGTTTGGCTAGTTCTCGGGTGCCACTGAGCGCAGGGTGCTGCGACATGTGCTATTAAAATCCCTACAAAAGAAAACGGCACGTAGAAAGACACGTGCCGTTGTCAAAACTTGAGTGTAGTTGCGGTCGCATTTATTTAACATTGTTTCGACAGTGAAAGACTGATGATGCTATGGCAATTCATAGAGTGATGTTAGAAGAAATATCATCCATTTAACCACGGACAACTAAGAATACAGAATAAGAATAGTAAATATCAGTTCTTTTGTTTTCCTTATATAAAAATAATGATCACTAAATCATTCCAGCTCTAAAAAAAAAAAGAAAAAAAAAGAATAAAAGCTTATATTTGCTCGTTGTCTCCATGGTAACAGTATAATCTCTCTATATATCATGATGAGAATCCAGTTTCTAAATCTGTTTTATATAGAAAAGAAAAAAAAAATCTGCAAAAAGCAACTTCTTGTTGTCCTCGATGATAATTATACACATAATACACTGTGCATATATAAGACCCATGTGTGTTGACAATGTTCAGACGTAAACGCAATAAACTCGAAAAGCAGTATTTAAAATGAGTGAAAGCTGAGGGGTGAAAAAAAAAACAAACTGCGAGTCAGAGGGAATCATCACAGAACATCACAGTATTATGGCTAGAAGGGTGATTTTAACCCACTTCAGCTCTGTTAGAAAATGTACCGCTCTTCAACAGTCATATTCAGCCTTAAGCGTCAGTGGCACTTTGGATCTGGATTCTTATGGAGAGACGTAATTGAATGTGTAGAACATATGGGCAGCCAGAGGGAAGAGGTAATGCTAACAGTGAACCTTTACTGCAATCGTTTCTGTATTATATACACACACACACACACACACACACACACACACACACAC
>JAPQRN010000011.1:1534093-1544247 GCA_037367275.1 Coranthus polyacanthus
GCTGCGGTGTATCCCGCTCCTGTTGCCCGGCCTGGGTCGCTCGTCAGCCGGCTTTGGGTGCTCGCGGGCGGCCGGCGGTCAGCAGCGTGTGGGTCTCTCCGGTGGTGCTCGCCTTGCAGAGAGAGACGCGGTCATACGCATAGCGTCGGAGCGGATCTGAATCAGGTAGGAAGAGGAGGGAGGGGAGGAAGGAGGGAGGGAGGGGAGGTGAAGGAGGAAGAGGAGGGAGCAGGGGGCGAAGAGAGAGAGAGAGAGAGAGAGAAGAGATTTGAAAGCGCCCGTGTCGAGTCGCCTCGAATCGCTTGTTCGGAGGTTAAACGGAGAGCAAATAACGCGCGCGCGCTCGCGCACGAGGCAGCGAGTGAGCGCGAGGGAGACTGGCCTAACGCATAAACACAGAGACGCCAGTTAATGAGCGCACGTGCTCCAGTGATCATGATTAATTATGACAACAAGAGATACGGGAAACCTCACAATTAGGCGACGTGCATTGATCCGAATAGTTAAAAGTGATTAGTATCAAAATGAGTGTGGTTTTTTTTTTTTTTTTTTTCATTCAAGCACTAACCCCAGACTGCAGTCACAAAAGGCGTAAAAGCGTTTTATTTTGGCTGTTATGTTTACTTGTTGGTTTGTTTACAGAGTTAGACAAAAGGCTACTTAGTCCCCGGACAGATGTCACAGACTCATCCACAGTCACCCCAAAAATAGGATATTATATTATTGTATGGTTTCTATTCGAGAAGCTCCTTAACCACTGGGAATCCTGTGACCCTGGAGTTATGCAGGGGCTCGTAATACAAGACAGTGCAGTGAGAGATATTAATGCTCGTAGAAATGTGGACCAAATAACGCCGCGCCGTGTTTTATTTTTATAACTGAAACACGCAAAGCAGAAGCACAGACGTGATAAAACACGCGCAGAAAAGGCGTCTGACACAATAAAAGCAAAAGTAACTGAACTGCAAACCAGTCCTACCAACAAATTAAGGAACCTGAACCTGAACCTAACCACAGTAACGCACGCATGCAGATGCATGAGCACGGACGACAACAGGATAGAAACCGTCTACGACCACGTCTGTCCAGACTCAGGTGATGTTTGTGGTGAAGACTTTGAAGGAATTAGTTAATGAAGGGTATTAAGGTTTTTTTTTTGGTGAAATGGAAGTTCTCGCTGTACAGAGAAGTATTCAATAATGAATAGAGAAGTGTTTTTGCAGAACATTCTGATGTGACAGTGAAGCCGACCTTTGACTTTTTTTGATATGAAATGTCATCGTTGGATCCTATTACATATTTGTGTCAAATGCTGTCCAAATGCATAGTGACATTTATTATACCATATACAGTCGATTCAAGGTATCCCACAACGCGTCGTGAAAAGTAGTAGAGCATGTACACTACTCTCTGCTAACAATGCCATATATGCAATGTGTCGCATTTTACATGAAAATGACCGTTACCCGATTTCTCAGCTGTCAGTTCTGATGCAAAATGACAGTGATGAGGAACTTTCAAAATCTCTATTGAGTATTTATTATAAAGAGGGTGGTGAATGAGTGACCTTTGGCAACCAAAAATCTGTTGAGTTCATTCTTGAATCTAAGTGAACATTGGAAGAAACTCCCTCCAGGCCTTTCTGATACTGTGCATCACATTGACGAGAGTGAGACGAAGGGACGGGACAACCTAAAAACAAAATGCCTCCGGCCAGAACTGTAGCCAGCGTGGAGGTATATTCTTTTTCTACCAGAGAGCTAGATGTTCAGATTAAATTAAACTGATACCTGAAATTTCTGTTTGGCTTGTGTGTGCAAAGATATGTTATCAAAAGGAGTACTTTTTTACAAGTTTGAAATCACACAAGTGGAGGCCGCAGGGTGCTGACGAGAGTCGCACCCCAGGAGTGTCTGATGTCCTCTAAGAGATAATGGTGAAGATGCATCTCATGCTCATTATGTTTAGCTATGCCCAAGTTCTGCTCTAGTTTTGGAGCAGGCATAACGTCCAACAATAACAGTAACAGGCTTTAAACTTGTCAAACAAACTCACAGACAGCAAATTTGCTTTGCAAATGTCAATCATATCATTTGAGCTTACCCAGCAGAAGGACTATGCTCAAATGATTGTACACATATATATATATATAGAAGAGTTCCAGACCAGCCCTCACATTACACTGGTAACTAGCCTGCCGAGACAGTCCAGGATTCTAGTTAAAAAAATATTAGGATGGAGAAGACAGCTACTAACTACAGTACGTTCTTCCTAAAGCCTTTCCCACTTCCTTTCCACTAGACTGGACCTGGACTGAAGATACTCATGAATTGACTTTAGTTAAAAGTTCAATACGCACGATTCGCACATGCTTGTGTGTGCACTGAGGGCTCAGGTTGTATTTTCTGCAAAAAAAAAAAATCGATACGCTCACTCCCGAGATCCTTAATGCCTGTCTTTTGCTCCTCTGCAGTGGCAATAGTGTGCAACACTAGCTGAATGACATGAAATGAGTCGGCTAACGTCAGCAATTGACCAGCACCCAGCAAAACACAGACTCCAACGCGAACGTCACATAAGCACGGGAGGATGTGCAAATGTTATATATTGAACCATAAGCAACGGCTCTTTTATGCCGCAAGTACACTTTTGCAGCTAGGGAAATGTGCATTTTTTTTTTTTTTTAGATCATCTTATGGATATGGATCAGCTGCACACACTCTGGAGAGCCGGCAAACGAGAAAAAAAAAAAAAAGGATTAAGCTGGTGACTTGTTGCAGTTTAAGTTTGCATGCGAGTGAAGACAACTGTAGCGGGAACCTTGCAGTTGCCTTGAATCTAGTGACACAACATTCCTCGTGCTGGCAATAACACATTTATCTCCCTCAAATTTCTGTCCAGGCATGCCTTTAAACTTGTTTTGCACCTACACGTCTGCCTCTAATATCGCGACTTTCGCAATGATTAATTCGAGCTCGCTTGAAGTTTTTTTGTTTGTTTTTTCCCCCCCCCATGTAAATGACTCTCTACGTCTGACAGAGGGACAGAGCCCCATTAGAAAAGGGAGAGAGACATCTACATTTACAGTTCAGAGAGTGAGAAGAGCAACGCATCCACACAGATCCAAGGACAGAGACCGACTTACGCACACACACACACACACGTACAGATGCACTAACACAGTCTTTACAGACACACACATTGGCACCGCTCAGGCAATAGTAATTTGTTTACAGTTGATTAAATATTCATGCTGAATTAGCTGAGAGTCTGCCAACAGTCACTTCATTTACACCATGAGTGTGCGTCTGCATCTGTGTACGCCCTCCGCAGCCTCCCTCCTCCACCTGTGTTTGTGTTTTGTTTTTTTTGTTGCCGTTGTTTTTTTTTTGTTTCTTGTTCGATTATCAGGCTGCGGCGAGGAGAAGCGGACCAAATCGCGCGCACACACCTGCTGGATTTCTCTGTCAATCAAGCGATAGTGTTACTGTATTCATCTCTTTTCTCCGGTTGCCCTTGACAACAGTGGGAAGGCAGGGCTAAGGGATGGAGAGGAGGGAGGTAGGCGGCAGTCGAACATCTTAGTTGAATACACATTATGAAAATGACTTGGACAAGGTGAGAGATTTGATTGTGAATTCAGCACATTTGTCTCGCATTGAGTTCGGCTTCAAACGATTTCCTCATTTGACGGATTGTTTGTGCTGCAAGTGATTATTGTTTTTGTTTTTTGTTTTTTTTGAGGAACGTGAGTGCTTGTTGCTTTCCTTAAAATCTAATAAATTACAATGTCCTCCAACGAGGGAGGGGAAAGAAAAGAAAGTGAAGGAAGCTCTCTCTCTGTCGCACTCTCCTTCGTGCTCACCCACGGAGCTGCTTACAGGTTGTCAAATTTCCCATCTGAGTGTTGCACAGCGGGAGGAGCAATCAGAGCTGAGCAACAGAAGAAACCGATAACAGAGAGATAATTAACGGCTCTGTGTTACATATCAAACTGAAGGCAAATTACTGTGGTGTCATTATCATCAAGCAAATATGAACATACTGTCGCACATCCTGTACTAATGTCTCACAAGCGGTTATCCTCACAGCCCCATATTTATCTCTTTAATAATGTGCAGCCAACACATTGCAGTGATTTCTGCTGCTGCTGCTGCTGCTGCTGCTTTCCGCTTCTCTAATTATTCATATTACTCTACCTTACGTGTGTTTGTGTGCGTTCAGAATCTCAGTTATCTCAGTTTATTAAATTTCTCTCACTGCTTTCCAGCAGTAACTTCACAATGCTTTGGCGTTCAAATAAGCTTTTATTAGTCTCCGCTTTCATCACTGTCATCGTTATCGTAAACAGCACCATCAGGGAAGTCGGTCTGGGATCGAGACTAATACAGTGACACACATCTCTGATGGGAAATGCCCTAATCCCAGTCCTAATCCTACTGTCATTCATGTTCTCGCCACTCAAAACCAAACGAGGCTCCTACACAGATCGCTCCCCACACACACACACACACACACACACACACACACACACACACACACACACACACACACACACACACACACACACACACAATTTGAAACAGCACATGGCCACGTTACATCACATCTCAAAATAAGCCTACATAGAAATACTGAAGATGAGTCATTTAAGACAGACAGAAGCTATTCCTGTGCAAAGAAGGGTATGTTTTTCTGTTTAATACTAGTCATTATATAACCTACACTTTCCCTAAACAGGCTGAGAAGTTTAAAAGGTTCTGTTTTTGACATTTAGTGACATCTAGTGGTGAAGGAGCAGACTGCGGCCAATCAAATACCCTCCACCCCACTCTCTGCTGCAGTGGCTGCAAAAAAAACCAGTCCCTCGTTAGAACCAGCGTTTGTTTTGTCCATTCAGGGCTTTTTAGTTAAGGAGATATTCATTTACTCCGATTCACACTCCAACATAGTGGGTGACAGTAATGCACCCTAACACCAGACGCCACCCGCTATAAAACAGAGAATAGAAGAAGAGGAAGTCCGTTCTGAGCGACTGAAACATGGTGGACTCTGAAAGGCAACCCACTCCCTCTGTAAATATAAGGTAACAAAAACAAAACAGTTCTCATTTCTGTGCAATTACACACCAGTGAAAACATAATTGTGTTATCTCGCACACTGGACCTTTTAAAAAGAACACAGAAAGCATATCCACGAAGTTTGACGGCTTAAAGACAGATGTTTTCAAAAGAAAAGAAATGATTAAAATAGACCAAAAAGCCCTGGATCCAACAGTTTCAATACTAACTGTAACCCTCTCTACTTTCAAGTTCCATTGATTTCACTCTTTTAGTCTATGCTGACAAAACCCTGGTGACACAGAAACAATATTTCATTTGTTTTGTCATTGTACTTCGAATTCATCTTGGGCAGATACGCAAAATATACAAATAAAAAAACTGGGTGCAAATGTACAAATTTGTGTATTTGTGATTTAACATTTTGTGTTCAGTGAGTTGGAGAGTAACATCCTTCAGTTTCTGATCATTCTCGACCAAATTCCGCAGCCACAAAAAAAAAGAAACGATCTGGCTCCAAATTCTTGCTTTTGAATTGCTGTGGAACAGTCAAACTGTAGAGCGCTTTAATTTAATATGTGTGTTGGGGGGAGCCGCAAAGACTTTCAATATTTTAAAGAAAGTACATTTTATTGGAACTTGAAAAAGAACTTCAAACAATGAATGGAACTGAAGACGATGAATTTGCTCTTTACTCTTTTTTTTTTTTTCTTCTTTTTCGTTTTTGTCCGTGTTTTTACACATTTGTTCTAAGTAATGAAATTTTCTTAAGACAAAAATCACGCTTGCGCTCTTTTTAGGAAAGAAAACAGCATTAACGGAAACTGAAAAATGAAATGTGTCTGTAGTTTCTCTTGAAGCTGCCATGTGTAAAACAAACAGACCTTACTTTATATTCAGCGACTCGCCCGAACACCAAGCTGCTGCTGAGATATGTTCTTCCTCATAAATCATTTCCAGACGTTATGTATTGAATGTTTCTTCTTCTTCTTTGCTTTTACTGATGGGCTACAATATAGTGTTCTAAATAGTGTCGTGTTTTTTTTTTTTCTTTTTACTGCCACCACGTGTGTGTGCATGTGTGTCCTGGTGCACGCACATGACGTAAACCAAAATCAAAGCACTTTAAATTTAAACCGGAGAGACTTTCTTCCCGCTTCACGGCTTTAAATTGTTCGGGAAATGACCACATTAACTCCAAGACACTTGCGGCCGAGGGACTCGGAGGGGCACCGTTGTGCTTTTAAAGGTCGTAGAAGGTCCTTAATGGGTCAGTGGAACATGATTTCAATTGATGTGGAATTGACCCGGGCTTATTGATTGGCTAATTAGTGTTCAGAGGAATCGAACGGACGAATGAAATGATGAATGGAGCAGCATCATTTTCAAATCTCTACTAATCCGGGATCAGTCTCTGCAGCCCACACCTTACAGTCAGAGCAGTTCATTTATATAGTCTCCCGCTCCGTCAATGTATGCACCGTGTGTTACTATGCTGCCACCTAGTGATTTATTTCACCATTAAAAAGCTATGTAGGAAATTAACCCGGTGATTAATAGAACAGTGTGTGTGTGTGTGGGGGGGGGGGGGGATCTGAGTCATGGTTTCAGTGTGAAGAAAAAAAAAAAAAAAAAAAAAAGGGAGAAATTGGAGGAAGGATGAAGACAGTGACCAGTTATTGGAGGAATGATAAGCGGCGGCTTTTCAAACAATAAGCCGCTTAAGAGCATCGATTATTAACTCCAGTCTGCGACTTCCCCTCCGATCGGGGAGACGTGGTGATAACTATTGATGCAAATGAGGCACAGGAGGGGGGGAGACGGAGCAGGCGGAAGAAGAGGAATGTAAAAGCAGCCGGATAGAAAGAGAGGGGTGAAAGAGATGAAAATGGGGTGAAACAGGAAAAATACCCTTGAAAAAGAGTGAATACTGAGATGAGAAGATCGATGGAGAAGGAGAAGGAGAGAATATCCCTCAGTCACGACTAGAGCTGCAACCATTAATCACTTAAACAATTAGTTGGCAAATAGGAAACGAATCAACAACTATTTTGATAATTAATCAGTTTGAGTCATTTTTTTAAAGAGAAAAATGAAACACTCTGATATTAGCCTCTTAAATTTGAATATTTTCTGGTTTCTTTACTCCTCTATGATGGCAAACTGAATATCTTTAGGTTGTAACAACGTCAAATGTTATCTTTTTCACCGTTTTAGACCAAACAACTGATCGCTTGATCGTGAAAATAATCATTAGTTGCATGGCGACTGATAATCTGGATTACCTGAAATCTCAATACTGTTTACCTCCTATGCAATGAATTCAGATTCTGAAGTTTTAGGCAATATGTTCTTTTCACCATGTGAAGTATAAAAATCCTGCAACAGGAAGCTGGAAATAACCTCACATGAGACAAAAAAAATCAAAATTACAGCACATAAAAAAGCCCAAATGCTGCTGTAATTCTGATTCTTGTAGACGTGAAGAAGAAAATAAAGGCAATTTTTCATCAGACTAAAGACGGGACGCAGGAGAAGAAAGGAAGCATGATTCGGTGCAAAGAAAAAAGCAAGGAATATAAAGATGTAAAGCATACGGAGAGGCAGAGAAAGAGAAACAAAAGCACGCTCCTCCACCCCTCTGTGATCTATTGAAGCTATAAATACCTCTGTGCAATACATAGATCAGGAACATTTGAGTCACCTGCCATTTGAAGTCTTGCTTAATTCAGCAGACCTGCTTTGAAGAGCTGTGCTGAGCCGCAAGCGCCACGCTGCACGACAAGCTTCAATAGCTTTGGGTGAATATTACGGGGCGAACATTAGGTGGAAAAATAAGGTGAGCTGTCTGAACCTGTGGTGTAATTCACGTAGGAGTCCGCAACGCAAGCAGCGGCAAACGCAGTGAACAGAGACGGACACAACACAACCAGACGCACACCGGCTGATAAACAAAGAGGCCATTGTGTGTTTGATTGGCCGGGCTCTTCACCGTATTGGTTTCCATGAGAACACAAGGCTGAGTGAGTGAACAGGTGGTAACCTCAAAGAGCACAGCAACATGTCCTGTTAGCTTTTACGACCGGCCTGCACGTGTACATGCAGAGCTTCCAGTGAAGCAGCACGCTGCCAAGAGAGTTTGCAAAAACATGTCTATCATCGCTATCTGTCTGTCACTGCCACTAAGAAGCTACTGATACAATGAGCAGCATGGATACAAAAGAAGTAGTAGTGCTATAATATCCTAACATCCTCTTGTACTGTGAGGGAAAGGTTTCTGTTTACACTGTTCTAGAGGTCAACTGATGCACAGGAAAAACTGTCTAAGTCAAACTAATAAATATCGAGATAAGTAAATAAATAACTCAAAGTAATTAAAGGTTCAGTGTGTGATATTTAGGGAGCTTTCACACTTGTCTTGTTTTGTCCAGACTTTCCAGTTTGAGCCAAACTAAATTTGCAAGCGCGAAAACCTCACCCCCGGACCACGGCGCGGACCAAACGGCCGGTTTTCGGTCCGACCGAAAGAGGTGGTCTCGGCCCTTTCATCAAACTGAGCCATGATCTGTTCGCGTTCGGTGCGAAATCACTTTTTTTTTTTCTAGTTCAGACTTTTGAATCAATCACGGCTAGTTACGCCAAAAAAAAGGGAAGGAGAAATGGAATTGGTCCACTACCGAAACCGCACTAACGAAAGCAAAAAGAACCAGACCAAATGTATAGAATGTAAAACAAACAAACAAAAAAAAAAGAACTTTGGTTGGCATCTTGGTTCAGACTTTCAGGTTAATATTGACATGACACCCCAGTGGTGAAGTTTCAGTTTCAATGTGAATACACGCTACCGTTACCTACAGTGGCCGCAAAAAAAACCAAAAAAAAAACCCCACAGAAGTCCCTCGTTGGAGTCGGTGTTTGTTTTGTCTGTTCTGGGCTTTGCAGTTAAGGGGATAATAACTCTGGTCCACACTCAAACAAGGCAGATGACGCACCTTATCACTGGATGCCACCTGCTATAAAACGGGAAAAAAAACACAAGAGAAAGTCTGTTCTGAACCGCCGTCGCGATGTAACATGGTGCACACCGTGAACAATGAATTGTTCCCTCTGGAAATATGAACGGCTCATCCTAAGAAAACACGAAAATTCTCATTTTTGCATGATCGTACACTAATGAAAACGGGTATTAGGAATATTAACATTCAATTTCTGCGACTAGATCCTCCTAAATCTTAAAACACGCTGGACCCTTAATCAATAAATCTAGAACTGAACATCAACGTTAAAGGTTTTATCAGCATTTTAGGGCTATTTCTACATCATACATCAGTCATTTATAATGCATACGTAAGTCGTGTCACTTTGTGCATCCTTTCACACTTTTCATTGTTTTTAAATACATCCCTACTCTTTTTTTATGGGTCAGTACACACTGTACATTTGTTATAAGTGACATAAATATGACCCTTTCGTGCTCATTTTATTACTTTCAGAGTTATTTTCCACATAGTCGCACAGCTCTAATTATCTCATCTTGATTAAAGTAATGTGCTTTAAGTGGGAATGCGACATAATGTAACCGGTGCAAGGTTCACAAATTGAAGCCGTTTTAAATATTTGTCTCTTTGTTTCTTCCTGTTTTCTGGTGAGAAGGTCACGAGTGAGAAGGAATTAATGCAATCCTTAATAAGAGAACGTGTTCGTGTTCGCTGCAGTAATGAGAGCGCTGCATACGATTAACCGGCTGAAAACAGTCGTTAGATTTGCTGTGATACTTGCAGTTGTGGCATCGGGATAAGCACTTAGGTGTTAACCTCAAAGAGAATGTAGCACTTTTCCAAACCTCCAGTGTGAAGAACTGTGACGGAGGGAAATTATTTAACCGAGTGATACAATGAGCAGTGTTAAATATAATCTGTGCACCAGTAGCAGTGACATTAGGCGTTAATATTAATAGTAACAAGTCTTCGCTCATTCAGAAATGCAGCACCGAACTGTCGCCGGGAGCACACTAATGACTTTACAGATTATATCGGAGAAACAAAATAAAGGAAAATACTGAACCAAAACAAGAGACAAAAAGAGAAATGCTTC
>JAPQRN010000011.1:1607337-1625061 GCA_037367275.1 Coranthus polyacanthus
AGAACTGGACGTGGGCTGTAGGAGGCAGGTACTCCTGTAGGGGGCGCCCTGGAATCTGGAAACAGGAAGACCAGTTAACATAAAAAGGGGTTCCCGCCGTTTTCTACACATCATTTTCCAGGACATTTTCAGTGATGGTCTAGCTGTGACTGCACCATACACACTACTACACTATGGCTACAACTTATTTATCAAATCAGCTCTTACATGCTTAGTAATAATGACAAATTCATCATAGATATACGTCATCTTAGTGTAACTAAACTACAATGATGGTTTGGGGAACTTTCACCACAGCTTTGTCTTTGCTCACCAACTTTCACTCTTGTCTCTAAAAAAGTAAAAATAAGATCCGGATTTGGGACATTTTTAAGCTATTTTTGTACTATTAAGTGTATTTTATTTTAGTTTGTCAGTATCAATAACATCAACCTGAATCCCTTCTTTGCTTATGAATTACATGAACTATTCCTGACTGAACACCCGTAACACAATAGCCTACAATTTTCCCTATTGATGAATCTAGTCGGAACTTTGCGTACCTAGATGTACATGGTGCAGAGTCAAGTTTGCAATCAAAAACCTTCATTGTTGTGCGCAAAACAAGCTACGCAGCTTGTCAACTTCAACAGCAAGCAGTGACTAATCCATCTAGCCTGTATGTGCTACCATGTGACGTGGCTTAGGTTTTTCTGCATTATGTTGCTGACAAAATACTCTCATCTATAAACATCATTTGAAGATCTTGAAAACAGCTCAGCCCTTAGAGGTGGCAGTGTTTTCCGTTTCGTGGAGCTCTGACAGAAAGCCTAATTCACTCTCAGCTAAAGGAAAATACTGTACATAGAGCTTTGCATTTTACTGATACGTATGGCAGATTCCACTTCTACGTACCCCAGGTCTCTGAATGGCACCTCAAACTCCAGCTCCTCCTTAGTCAGCGTCTCCACCTTCTCGATGAAGTTCTTAAAGGCGGACTTGAGCTTGTGCCTCATCTCCCGCTCCATCTGCTCGGCGTACAGGTCGTCGCGGTCGTGCATGTGTTGGTGTTTGCCCAAGTCTGTGGTGATCTCTCCGACCTCGGTGTAGAACTGGACGTCCGTGTGGCGTCTCTTACCGAACATGATGGCGTTCTGGAGGGAAGGATGAAACAAGACAAGCCTGACTTACCACATGCCCGTTGACATTTAGTCCAATTTGGAGGAGTATTTACAAACAATTGCCACCGTTTTGGATAAAAATTGTGCTTTTACTGTGTTTTCTTTTATTCGTATGGGCTGATAAACCCACACACCTTGAGGTGGAAGTGTAGTACGATGATCATCTCCCCGTCACACGGCTGGAAGATGGCGTGTTTGATGTTGTTGTAAAGAATGTCCACTTTATCGCCGCGGACCGACGTGAACCGGAAACCTTAAAACCAGTAAAAACAGCATTAATTTCACCGCTCAAGTCCACTAACTGATTTCCTTCACCTTAGTATTCATCTCTTCTTCACCATTGGTATGTGCTTCCAGTGAGCCCTGCATCCTCTTCTGCGCGATGTTGGGTCTGATGTAAAGGTCTTTGAGTTTGGGGTTGCTGCGGTTGAGGTTGATGACCAGCGAGTCTTGCTTGACGATGCCCTCCTTCTCCTTCTCTTCGGCCTCTCGCGTCTTGTAGCGTTTCTGCACCTCCTTGATGATGCGGAAAGCGTTCTGCAGGTTAGTGGAGGGCACCGACGTGTCGCCGGGAGCCTTCAGGTTCGACGCCCGGTACGTGCTGAGGGAAAGGACGGGAGAGAGAACCAAGATGTTAAATGTAAAATTGTGAGTCAGGAGGTAGGAGAGGAGAGGAGGCAAATAGAGACAAATAATTGTTCGTTGGGCGTACCAGTTAACACTTACATTTCTTTGACAAATGTGGCCTCGGGGTTAGGGAATATGTTTCCTTCTTGCCGTCCCAGAGAGCTGCCAGGGACGTAGAAGTTAATCCTCAGGTAGGTGTAGTCTCCCTCTACAGACATACTGATGTTCTACATTTGGGGAAAAGGACAAAGGGAGAAAGGAATGTAAGAAAAGCAAAAAAGATGAAAACACTAAAGCTGCTTTTCCACTGCTGGTATCGGCTTGAATCGCCACAGCTTCTTTTTTTGGCGTTTCCACTGCGTGAGAGCAGAGACCACCAGGGACTATTTCTAGTACTACCTCCTACTTGGTTCCAGGTGAACCCAGGCGACGCTAAACGTGGCGTAAAACCATGCAGGTTGATCCAGAATCCAGAATGTCATGACGTGGGTTACCAAGCCAAGCTATTACTATAAATAAATAAAACACAATACAGTTAGACGTACCTTGATGGTGGCGATATGGAACGGAGTAGCGATGCCGAACACAGGCATGACGACGGTCTCATATTTCTTGTCGATGAAGATCTTCATTTCCCTGATGTCTTTTTCTCTGGGCATCTGAGAGACGTTCTTATAGGACACGTTTGATTTTCTGGCCCTGAGGGGGAAAAAAAAAGAGTGAACTCAATTAATGGCCTGAAACTTAATTAAGAGGCGAGACTCCTCAGCTTTACCTTCTGCTGTCTGTGGGCGTCATTTGAGAGTCATGTGTGACTTCACAAATACTGGCAAGTCTTACTTAGAACCTGCATCTGGTGAGGTTTATTTATTCCACAGATATCCTTAACAGCCGTGGCCCGGGTTTGATCTTTGCTTCACGTCCTGCCCTGCTCGTCTTTCTACTGTTGCTATCACAGTAAAGCAGAAATGCCGTAAAAACGATTAAACCCCCCAAACACTCACTTCTGAATCTGTTGCTCTCCTTTCTGCTCCGTTAGACGCCGCTTGGCTTCTTCGTTCAAATGATTGGCCAGCTCCTTCTGGTGAGCCCGCCTCTTCTCCTCGGCCGTCATCTCATTCTGAATACGACAACAGGCGCGTTTTATTGAGCCACACGGAACAGCCGAGTCTGACAAGTTTTTGTTTTTTTTAAATAAAGAATGAGAAGAAAAAAAACAAACAAAAAAAAAAACACAACATACATGCGGAGTGCGAGCTTTGGATGGTCAGAACTTCAAAAAACACACAAAAAAAAAAAGGAACTCACTCAAATTAAAAAGGACAAAAATCTCTCTCTCTCTCTCTCTCTCTCTCTCGCTCTCTCTCATCAGCAAGTGATTTTTTTTTTTTTTAAAACAACGGGACCAGTCTAGCCGATGAGATTTTAGAAGAAAACAATGAATACTTACCTTTCCAAGTAGCTGGTAGAGTACAAAAACATTCACACTCTTAGTTACCGACACTCCGTCAAGGTGGCAAATAAATACAACCAGGTACAGATTTGACAAGACTCACAAACTCACCCTGGTTCTGTCCGCGAGCAGGGCTGCGCTGCGAGCGCCTTTCCCCAGCAGCTCCTCAGCGTCATCGCCGTCTTCCTCCTCGTCCTCCTCGTCATCATTCTAAGAAAGAAAGAAGAAAAAAAAAAAAAGACATTCAGAGAAGACATTAAAGACGCACCGCAAACAAATTTAAAACAGTGTATTTTAGCTCTAATTTTATCTACAACTTGAAGCGTATTCCAGATTCTTTAGTAGTGATTATGTAACTTTTTTTGTCTAGTTTGATCAACAAGGAGCAGAAAAACCTTGAGATTCTACATTTTTATTTCACCATATTTTACTCATTCAACTGACTGTTTTATTGAATTGTCTTTAGGTATTTTTTTTTTTGCTTTTATCGCCACCGATTACCCATATTCTGACTTTTTTACCGTTTTCAGAAATAATTATTTTGATCAGCACCAATTCCTGTGTTTTCTCGGTTAAACTGCAAATGACGCCCTTACCTCAATATGGATTAAGTAAAGATTATAACAACAACAACAACCACAACTTATCATTTTTGAGCGAGTGACAAGTGTAGTATAGAGTATTTTTCTTTGCCCGATTTATCTTTTTGTATTTATAGTGATATATTTCTTGCACAAATTGTGGGATTTCCCATAGGATTAATAAAGTTCTTCCTATGTTATCTTAATTTTGCAGAGAGAATTTTAGCATTAAAACCTCAATATAAGACCCAGAAAGCAACAGATATCAGAGTACACTCGAAATATTGCCCAAAGCACCACAACTATGTTAAAATTGCAGAGTAAATTGTAATTTACAGAGGTTACAAAGCAAAAAATGTCAAGAAATAAGCACATGAACTTACCTTCAGGAAGATTCCCACATTTTTTATCTTTTTCTTGACTGGTGTGAGTATCGTGGCAGCTTCTTCCTGTTGTGGAAACATTTGGGGTTTTTATACATTTACTAGTGAGTCAAGCATTCTTCCATTTAAGTGTTGTGTCTATTATCCGTATATATTAAGCTAAAATGTCCTGTTTGGTCCACAACTCAAAAATATTCAGTTCCCCGTCATAGAGAAGTAAAGGACCAGAACACATTAAGATTTACAAAGCGGGAATCACAGAATTTTGAGGCGACTCTTACCTCATTGATCTGTACCGAGTCCCCGATGAACAGAGCGTACTTTTTCTGCTCTTCCTTCTTGCCATCTTTATTCAGCAGATCGGCAAAACCCAAACTGATACTGAGCACCATACCTGGCACACAAACGCACTGCTTTGGTTAGAGGCGCACATTCTCAATATCAAGACACAAGCAATCAAAGCAACTGTCTCTCACAGTGAAGCAGTGTTACACTTCATCCTTTGAATTGCAAAAAAACAAAAAAAAACAAACAAGACAGGCTCACCTTTTTTCAGTTTGTACTGGTTTTTAGCGTTCAGAACCAAGGAACCTTCCCTGAACTCGATACCCATGGCAAATCTATAAAGCAAAGCAAAGTTATGAGACCGGTGTGTGAATGAGTGCAAGGGAAGGGAATAAAAAGACACCTGTATGGACTTACCCAAGGTTTTTGGTCAGCTTCGAAACAAGTTCTGGCTTCTCTTTCTTGACGTAGTCCAGAACAGCACTGTAGGCGTCACTGATTATTACACCTGAGATACAGATAGAGATGGAGTACAGTTCAAGACGAAGACACAAACATGTTCTGCAGTTGTTAGTTTCATATATTGACCTCAGACAATTGCTCAAAAGTGAAAAACTTCAATCTAACTTACAAATACAGTTGGCCGCACGTTAAAATACTTACTTAGATAAAAATGCTGAGGATTGTCACTTTACTAAGTCTGATGGACTGGCAAAAAAAAAAAAAAAAAAACCCAAAAGATGCTGACATTATGGAACGCAGAGCTCCTGAACCCACCGTGTTTGAGCTCTTTGAGCAGCTCCTCCTCCACTTGCAGCAGGAAGTTGTAGTTGTCCTGCATTTCCTGAGGCGGGTCCACCATGAGGGTGCGAACCAGGTTGGAGCAGTAGGACTTGTAGCGGATCCCCATGGCACACGTGATTGCACCAAAGTGCATGTGGTTCTTATCGCTGCAATAGAAAAAGAGTGGTGTCGGTTACCCAACGGCAACAAAACACATATGTTCCTTTCAAAATAGATCTTGCAGCAAGATTTTAAACTTTTAAATTGTAACTTAGATGTTTGTAGCTTTCAGACGTCTTAATAACTGTTAATTACACTATCATTATCTATCTTACATTGTAACAAACTTGTCACTAATTACTGTTAACTATTAAATGGTGCTTCTAAGGGTTTCTGCAGCAAGTGAAATTCAAGATGTTTTTTACAGCCGTTTTAAAAGCAATTTATTTCATGTCCAACTGCTGACATTTTGTTGACAATCAGCACAGCGTCAGTGTATAATAGTTAGCGGTACCTCTAACTTCTGAGAAGAGGAGGTTTCTCTTAATGAAACCTACAACTTTCCACACTTTTTTAACAATGTCAGATTCATGGAACATTGTTAGAAACCGCTCACCGATGTATTTATTGCAGTGTAACCAATACAAATACGATTATCAACACAGCTGCGATTCAGTCGTATGGACAAGGCTGCAGGCCAAGGGCTGAAGATAATAACGAGCAAAACATGCCACGAGACTTTACTGCAGCAGAAGAAAGTACCTGACGACGCTGAACTTGAGGCTGTAGTTTCCTCCACTCTGGATGATGGGAGGATAACACATCTCCACTGTGGAAGGATCTGCACCGCCGAGGTACTTCTTCTCTTCGATGGCCTTCTCCACTGACTCAGCCAGCTTACTGTGACGCACTTTCTGTTGGAGACAAAGAATGAAATGGAAATATAAAGCAAGAGTGCAACACATGACAGGGGGGGGGAGGGGGAGATTAATTAAAATTGGTCCATCTTTCTCGCTCCGAGCATCTTCTTTCTCCTCACCTCATCTGCATCAACGATCTCCATGACCCGCTCCTTGAAGAATTTTGAGTAAACCTCGCTGGTGATGGCCGCCGCCTTCTTCATCAGGCTGAGCTCACCGTCTTCTTTCACCGCCATCGTGTACGCCACCACGGCGCTGATGTCCACCTGCAGGTTTAAGTAAGAAGCAAACGTTAGTGGAGGCGCTGACACCGAGTGGAACAGAAATCCAAGCGTCGTAATCTGCTTTTCTCTAGTCTTACGAATGAATTCACACTGATATTGGACTGTGTCTTACCTTCTCCAGTCCTTCTGCGGTGATTGTATCATTCCAGCTCTTCATGTACTCTCCGGGGAATTTGTCCTTACTGAACACTCCCACTGTTTTGCCTTCTTTGCTGCCTCTGATCGCCTCTATCATCTTGTCAAAGTTGGCCTTGTTGCTTTCATTCTGAGAGGGACGCAACAGCAAAGCACAAACAATTTAATTACGTCAGTCATTCATTTCATGGGCATTTTGTAGTGGTTTCTGAACAGTGATCTGGAAGAAAAAGAGTTTACATAGAACAAAACACACATGCACACAAATGTACAAGAATACTAAATTAGAAGACAATCTCTTCTCTTCAGTCTTCAGTCATTCATTAAAATCCTAAATTGATTTACACGCGTTGTTGTGTCAAGGTTGAATTTCAAATAATCAACTTTCAGCAAAAAGAATGAGGTTGTGTAGGGCTGCAGCAATATGAAGACAGATACAGTGCGAGGATAGAAAAATGCCTGTTCATATTATGCTCTATTTTTTACCGCTTATATATCACAAATAGCACTCTTTGCAGTAATTTCTGCAATTTTGGACAACACTTCCGCACAGCGTGGATGCAGGCAACAAATTTGCATGAACCCAGCAAAAACACACATGCCGGAGCGTTAATGTGACACAGAACGGGGTCGGTCTAAACAGGAGGACTCGGACCAGTCAAGACGAAAACGAGGAGCAGACGTGGACCAGAAAAATGTACTTGGCAAAATTAATCCATATCTTATACATTGCTACATGACTGACTGAAAATTTGCACAAAGGTTCTGCATAAAATTGTATTTGTTAAGTATACATCTCCGTGTGGTCAAATTATATCATCTATTAATTCACTGAATTTACAGAAAGCGAAATACACTGTTATCTGCATATGAAATGACTTCTATCAGGATTTGATATTCTGGTCCTATCACGCAGTCCTACGGTTGTGGACGCAAAGTCCGACCCCTCCATAGTAGTTGACTCAACAGCATTTACAAAGACGCATTTACAGAAAAAAACACTGTTGTGTAATAGAGGCTGAATAAACAGCAAAACGGGATGAACGGGATCATGTTACTCCAACTACAGAACAGATTCCTCATTGAGACAAACTGATCCGTCATAAACAAATCACACCCCGACATCTCCAAACAGTGTGCAGGAAACACTACTCTTCCGGTCTCAGCTTCTTGACACATGCGATACCTTTTCTCTGGTGAGCAGGGTGATGGGCGGGACACCGTTGGCGTTCTCGTTGCCTTTGGTTGTCGCCACCTGTTTGAGGAAATCCACCTTCTTCTTGCTGGCAAGAAAGATGATCTTTGTGTCACAAAACACCATGATGGTGTCTGTCAACTCGTAGCCAAACAGCCATGTCTGGTGAAAAAAAACAAAGAGTAAAGGCTCATTTAATCAATAAAAGAAACAATTTGTGAGAGAGTTGTTTGTACAGTGAGTCAGGTTTTAGTCAGGGTACGCTCATCCATGTGTGCTCGTTTTCTTCTATAGCTAGTATGCGTTTTATTGTCTCCTATAGTTTGTATAGATGTAGATCAAAGATGTCAGTTGAGCACGTCCGTGTCTGGGAGATCATATCGTCCACTACTTGAATGTGGAGGCTGAGTGATCACATCACGGTGTCTTGGTCGGGACGTGCCCTTACCTGTATGGCCGTAGATTTGGCGTACACAATTTCCTCATCCACTCCCACAGATACCACGATGGCGTCCACTTTGCCAAACTCATCTTCCCCTTTCTGGAAAAACAAGAAAAATATGCAAACACCATTTAATGTCATGCATGATGGATCAAATGACTACTTTATACAGAGGTGCTTCTAGTACATCCATGGCGATTCTTTGGGGAATTGTAGCAGACAAAGAAAGTTAGTATCAGTATCTGCCATATTAACTCTGGGGAGGGAAAGCAGGCTGCAGGTTTAGTTACTAAAAGTTGATGTGTAACAGTTGCGGTTTCATCAGCACCTGATGCTACAATACCTGTGCTACATCATGGTACTGAAAGTCTAACCAAGTTTATTTTACACCTTATGAGAATTCAAAACCACACTTAACGCTGTGTGGTAATGAAACAAAGAGTTAGTTTTGCGTTTTTGGGCTGCAACATGAACGTAAGAGTTAAAACTACACAACAAGTACCATGCTGCAACTTCTGAAAATTCACTCTAACCGCGAGAAAGTAGCATTGTGGCTTCATAAAGTGATTTAAAATCCTTATGACATCGGGGTCATTCAAGTAATTTCCAGTGCCTGCAGGCGTACCGCACGTTATGGGATGCTGGCGTTATTTTGATGCTAATTAGCCAGCTAACATTAGCATATAGCGATAGTTACAAGTACAAACTGTCCAATAGCTTAGTTAGCCAAATGTCAAGCGCATCTATATGGTGAGTTACTATTAGCGACAGTTTTAACACGACTAGTTAATCAAATGTGTAGACGCTGATTATCAACACATTTGGAGACGTGGCTAATAAGTTAGCTTAGTCGCTAAAACGCTAACATTAGCTAACGTGGTGAATGGGATGATAGTGTGCTAACATGCGGTAGCTAGCGTGGAGCAGTTTGAAGTGAAACAAGCTCCACACACAAACAGTATGAACGCAATTTCAGCGCAAATACAGTTGCAATGAGCTAGCGGAACCGTGCACACCAAGGCCCCTTGCCCCCGGTTGTCGGCGCTGGATACGGGCAGGAAAACACCATCGCTCACGGCGACAAGTGTCAACTCGCTCGATGGAAAAACGCGGCTAACTTAGCGGCTGCATCCTCCAGCAGCCCACTTTCTCCGCGTTACACCGAGCCGCAGCAGTTGATCTTACTCCAAAACACAGCTAAAATGGCCAACTTTTACCTTCCAGTTGCTGTATAATCTCTTGATCCGGCGGTAGTACGCTTCCTTGTCCAGGTTGACCGCCATGGTGAGTCCTCTGTAGCAAACTCCAGCTCCCGGCTTCGCTTCTCAGCAGGCCGGATGATGATGATGATGATCAGTGTCAACTCACAACAACGCACTTTCTTTCCACGCCTGCTGGGATTCACACACCACTACGAGATGCTGCTGCTTCTGCTGCTTCTTCCCTTATAATTTCACTACAGAGGCCTCCCCACCGAGGACTCGTGTAAAAAAAAAAAAAAACACCAATTACGCAATAACCTTAGCACCAAACACTCGATTAAAATGGGAAATTAATAAAAATACAATAGAATTCCGTTTTATCGGCCACACACACACACACGTCACGCCACGCTCACACCAATCTGTTATAATTAAGTCCCTTGCCCCCTCCTCTCCTTCCTCCTGTGCCTCTTTTTCCTCTCCCTCCCCCTCCGACTCTTCAAATAGCAGCTTTTATAATAAACAAAACCACATTTAAAACCATAGCGACTCCGGGCGTGGTGTTTCTGACAAAAGTGGTTCACGAAAAACAGACTAATTAAATGTGCAAATGCTCGGTGAAGTCCCCCCCCCACACACACACACACCCCACCACACACACCCTTTTTGTTACTTAGTAATTTTTGATTGTTTATGGCGCATTAAATGCAGCGCAGCTTCGCACAACAGCGCCTCCTGTCTCATGTTGACAACACTGCCTTTTCCCGCCATGGTGGCTTTTCCCGCCATCGTCATCAAACACTCCCGCAGATGTCACTCTCGCGATACAAAGCAGCAGCGTTTGCGATTTACGGTACGTGGTTCGTGTCAACCGGAAAGAAGTGCTACATAATAAAACCATTTTAAAAACATTTTTTAAAAAAACATTTTCTAACTCACAACCTTTCTGGTAGAATTTCATTGTAATTTAGGACTAAGTATATTATTATTTGTACACATCTTTCTTTATTTACCCATGTTAGTCCTTTATTGTATTATACATTTTCCAATCTGTCTCTCCTGGGTCCATTAAAAAAAAAAAAAAAAAGATTGTATCAACTACCTTTATGCTGGAAAATTCTGGACTCAAAATAAGTGTTGTTTATTGACGTTAACCTGTAAGATCCTTCTGTATTCAATTAAAAAATAATGTCTGACTTTAACTGTAAGTCCTGTGACTGTCATCGTGACTGCAATTTGTCTGCTTGTGAAAATGTTTACACATAAGCTGTGGCAAGATTTTAGCCTTTATATTAGATAATAATTTGTGTAATTTTGACCAATTGGATTATTATTTTATTGAAAATTCAATTGATTTCAGAATGATTTTATAATAATGCAATGTGCGTTAAAACATTTGCACTTTGTAAAAGATTTAAAAGGTGAAATTGGGAAAAAGACCATAATTCTGATATTTATTAATGAAAAGGCCTTGTTTAAACTAAACCGCCCCCCCCCGAAGAAATTAAGACAAGTACATTAAAATGTTTTTAATATGTCCACCTCACACATGAGAGATTTTAAATTAGATTTCAATTCAAATGTACTTTTAAAAAAAAGGGGGTGAGAAGCCAGTCCAGTTGTGATTGTTGGGTCAGAATGACCAAATACAATTCTATTAAAACATAAAATATTTTTATTTCATCATTAAAAACATTTCCAGGTTATGTACAATTCAACCAGCTCAATCACTGCCCGCACCATTTCGTTTGACCAGTTTTTTTGGAAAGTAACCTGCCCTCCTTCCTCGATTTCGCAGCAAACCTGAAAGGAGATCCTTAAAAGAAACGTTTATGTTAAAAATTAAAGCTTTTATTTTTCCCTTTCTCTTTACAGTAGTGTTATCAGAGCTGGTGTGTTTAATCTTTTCCCCCCCAAAAAACAGCAATTTTTTATTTTTTATTTTTTTTAAATCACAAATGTTCCTCGTGAGACAGAAGATCAACCACATTTAAAAAGCTCGTAATGTTGCAAGTTATCCAAGCCAGACGGAGAAAGCCAGAGAAGTTGTGTTTCCTGAATCTTAGCACCTGTTTTTGAGTGTTTCAATTGTCTTTAAGAGTAAAAACCTTTGAATGATGGTACGTTCCTTTCCAAAGTGACTTGTTCAGGCGAATATTTTAGATTGGTTTCAGATTTATTTCCACCTTCAGATGTTTTCTCGCCTGGAAAAACCCAAATTAACTTTAAGACTGTTTGTGCTTAGCCCAGTGGTTAGTCATTTTTTTTGTACATTTAAATTAATCTCTAACTAAAGAAGAAGAAGCCACTGGCCCCTCAAAGCTGAAGCACCAGCATGTTAGGAACAAAAGGAACTGAGAGGGGAGGAAAAAAAAACAAAAAAAAACCAAAAAACTACTGGGATTTCATTCACATCAGTCAATCCTCAGTGGTAACATTAAAGGAAAGGGCAAACACATGATTTCTTGAAATAAATGAACTGAATGCATCTGCAAGATTTCTATCCTGCACTTTTCAAAACAATTAAAAAAAAAAAGAAAACTCCACATCCATGAAAAATGCTCTATTTTCTCCATTAAGTCCATATTTTGAATTCACAATACATCATGAGCACTTGTCACCTCGTCTGTGAGGAAAAGTCTGGAGCGGCAGAGCAAAGTCTGCCGTTTCTTCTTCAGCATTATTAGTTATTCATCCATCCTGTTATGAACCGTCACTCCCATAAATAACTCAAAAAGACTGATTTAATGTGCCGAAGATCCATCTGTGCAGTACGAAGCATGATAAAGACAAGGGGTCAATCACAGAAAAGTACTTTATAGTAACAAATACCTTCCTCTGACGGTTTGACTCTGCCGATCTCACTTGACGTGATGAAATAAACCATTACCTGAGCCCAGTCTGGCTATCATTCATTCATTCATTCATTCATTCATTCGTTCATTCATTCAGTTCATTTGCATTTCACGTGTTGTCATAGTCCTGTTCTTTCTGTGTTGCAGTCCCCTTCGTCTATGTAACAGTGGTGGAGTTCTGTCCTCGGATGGCGCACCAGGCCATGAACACATCCCTGCAGAGGAGAAAGAACAACAAAGAATGATCTTCACTCTACTTTAGGAAACTGCTCACATCAGGTATTATCACGTAAAGTTGCACTTCTAAAACAGCTGTAATCATATTCAGGGTATGAAACACAGACGTTGACCACAATAGTATCCAGGGGTTTCATCATACTGTGCATTTGGATTCATCACTTATTTCTGTACCTACACAAGTCGTTCGCAGTCTAGGATGAACTCTGCGTGAACATGAGCCACAAGAATAAACCAAAAAGCCCCAGGAGGCTGTGGTTTACAGGGATTTTAGAACAGCTAAGAGGTGGCTTTAATAAAACTGATGCTACATATACCTGGCAAGGCTTCATCAAATAAACACACAGCAACACAGGAGATGCAGTCATTTATTGAATGAAAATCATCGCTCTTTCTCCAAGTCATGCAGTTCTTCAGCGGCGTTTAGCAGAATGGTTGCCAAGCAACGCACAGACGCAGAGGAAAGCACAGCTTTCAGTTTTTGTACAGCGGCGCTTCACAGGCAGTGGTTGCCGTAGACCGTCTCCGTGTCGGCGGCTGCATCTTCAAACAATTTGTTTGCTGCAGTAATAGTGATGTGTGTGACGGGTGTGTGTTTATAGAGTATTTTACAACGGCTTCATAATCAAGCGACGGATATATCTGATTTGTAATTCAATCTATGTTCTACGGAATCCTGGTTTCAGACCTTTACTTTAATCAATATGGCAGTTTTCAGAAGCATCTTAAAACTAGAGTCTTACACGCAACGAGATACTTCAACAAAGTGATCATTCTGCATCTCTGCAATACTGATGCACATGTAAACTCACTCTTTAAGCTGTGTGTCAAGTGTTCAAACTCCATATTAACACCATACAAAATGACTATGCATAGCTAGGATGATCAACTACTCTGATAAATGATTCACCATTTAAGGGATGGATTCTTCAAGTAAATATACAAAACACGGTGCATTTATTTGTCTGAAGTTATAGGAAACATCCTCTGACAGCTTAGAAACCCAATGATTAACTTACCCAACATCTACTACTAATCATTTTAATTTGTAGTGAACTCACCTGCAGTGTGTGGCGACGCACTCATTACTACAGTACTCCTTGTCCCAGTCTTTGCTCTCCACAGCGTGGTTGGTGCAGCCGGCACGCACGCAAATGTTGGGGCTGGCAGCTGGGGTCATAGTCGGCCCGGGGGCGACATTCACCTCCACCTCCATCTGAGACAGAGAAAGAAAGAGAAATACTGACATGAACCTCCTTTTCAGAGTCACTTACAATAAACTTGCAGCTCAACATCATAAACAAGCCTGCACTGTCGGACAGGCAGGTAACTTAGAAACTTGGAATTTTCTCATTGATCTAATAACTTTTGGAGAAAGCACCCTCTATTCTTTGTGTCCACACTGCAGAAATAGAAAACCATTATAAGGGCCTTTTTTAACTCCTCTTTCATAGCACAAGACTAAACTTGAGTCACTCAAGTGTATGGTGACTGGTCGAAACTTTTGTGTATGTTGACTGCAGCGCTGGAAAGCACCATATTTTAAAACTTTAGATGTGTAAACATCAGCTCTCAACGCCAGCCTTAAACATTTGAACAAAACTAGGAGAAATAGGCCGACAGAAAAATTCAGGCTTTACTGTGTCCATATGTGACAAAATGCAACGGAAATGGCCAACCAATGCTCAGCTTCAGCGTTCCGATTAGCAGTATGAACGCAAAGAGAAAAAAGTTCCCTCAGGGAAAAAGTTCCCTCAAGTTCCCTCAGGGTGTGTTTACTGAGGAAACTGAGTTATTTCTACACTAAAAATGAAAAGGATTGATGAACAAAATGTGGATGTTAATATTCAGTGTCAGCATATTGTATTGATGCATTGTTGTGATCATTAATTAGCAAACTGTGCTGCTGATTTATGAAATTAATACTTTTAGGATGCACTGTGTGTCTGTTAAGTTTACCCCTTCCTCTGCCTCGGCCACTTCGTCTCCTCTCGTCATCAAAGCAGCTGACTGTCCCACCTCCACCGTCAGTGCAGAGGAGGAAGACACCGACGTTGACGTCTCACTGGCCGACGTCACGATGATCGGTGAAACTGAATCCGACTGGCGCGACGATGGGACTACTTTAATCTGCAGGGGAGGAGGAGCGGTGGCAGCTGCTGAGCCTCCGCCTCGTGGTTTGGCCTGCAGGGGAGGAGGAGTCTGGGCGTGCACCATCTGCTGCAGCCGCGGAGGAGGCGGGGTGCTCTGCATCTGCTGGAGCGGCGGCGGCTGACGCGGCGAGGACGCCGGCGTCGCCGTGACCGACACGGCGCCAGAGGGCAGCTGCGTCTGCTTGATGATGATTTTGGTAACAGTGGGGGGGTTCGGGGGGGCGGGGACGGGTGCAGGTTGAGGCTTGCTAGCGCCGGTGCGTGAGCGTGTGGTGACCTGGGGTATGTCCAGGATGATGTTGGAGGTACAGATGTTGGTGATGGTGTTCTCTTCGGGGTTGTAATGTTGGGACCTTGTGGACCGAGTAGCTGGGGTGACAATGGCTGCAGCTGTGACAGAAGGAGCAGGTGCTGGAGGTGGAGGCGATGGAGAGGTGTCCATGACTTCAATGGGGGCCTGAAGAGAGAACTGACAGAATGAAGCTCAAAATCACCTATTTTGTACAGGGCTTATTATGTTTTGTCGTAATGTTTTCTTTAATTTCTTGTGTTCTTCTTTGCTCTTGCAAAGCATTTTGTATCATAGGCTTTGAAAGGCGCTGCATAATTAAAAACTTATTCACTAAATGTTCAGAACCCACTCACCTGAGAAATCTGGCTGGCTCTGTACTCCGCCAATGCTTTCAAGTAATCTTTCTTAGCCGCTTCATTTTTCCTTTTGTAAACCTGAGAAAAGACAAAATTGCACATTTGAAGCATGTGAAATCAGTCGTTTTCAAATCCTATCACACCTTGATTTTAAACAGCTGACTGACAGAGGACGTTTACAAAGATATCTTTACTTTCATTAGGGCCCGTGTCCATATACTATAACATTTTTTTCTGGGTTTAATGCACTTGCTCAAAGTGCTTCTAGTTGAAGATCTCATCAAGACACTCCTTTTCAGGGAACAGATGAGGATGGACATCATCCTTGCACTCCCATTGTCAGATTGAGTGGTGACCTCACCACTATTTAGCTCATCTACATAAAGCATGAGAGCAAGTATCCATCGGTCGGTGCTCGAACAATGTCAAACGAAGAGACAGAATAAAAAGCATAGGGTTCTGTGGGATTTGATTAGTAACAACACAAAATCTGTAACAGTTAATACAAAGTCAACTGAATCTATCTGACTCACATGGTGCACCCGACATACTGATATACCTAACTGATGGATAAAATAACGTATCAACATCTATACCTACTTTTTAATGTAGACCGTGCTACATGTTAATCAGTTTCTATGATTGTAGAGAGTATGCGCTGATGTCACCTTCCCACTGGAACAAACCCCCTCAGTCGTGACAGAGTGGTAAAACATGAAAGAACACAGCTGCTTATAGTAGGGAAAACTACGAAACCAGGAGTAAAACAAATAATTATCTGCTTCAATTAACGACCAAAGAACCAGTGATCCATGGAGATCGGCATGTGGCGTATGTACCTGATTCCGATGTCGGGGAAATACACAAAGCAAAGCCTGAAGGCATTCAAAAACCGTGACACTTGGTTATACTTTTTTTCCACGCTAAATAAACAGTAGGTATTTGGTATTTGGCTGTGAGCTTACAGTACACACAGTACACAAAACTACATAGAACACACAAACCTTTTTAGTGCTTAAGTAAGGTTTAAGTGCTGTGTGTGAAATTAATATCTGAAAGTAATTTCAGCTACATGACAGAACGATCAGGCACGTTTCCATGCAACCACACGTCCCCAAAATGGGACATCTTAATTTAAAAATATGTTCAAGTGGAACCCTGCCACTCAGTGGGTGTAACCACAGTGACGACATGCGCATACCCTTTATAGGAACTCAGGAGTCAGCACTTCTTAGTCTCCCTCTTACCTGCTTCTGCTCTTCCCCCAGACTGTCCCACATGGAGGCCACGATCTTAGAAACTTCTCCAAATGTAGCATTAGGATTTTGTCCCTTAATTGCTGCCTGTGTGTCCCTAAAGAACAAAGCATAAGCCGACACAGGTTTATGGGGCTCGTTGGGGTCTTTCTTCTTCTTCACCTTCCTCCCGCCTCCCGTTCCACCTTTCCGTCCTCCAGCTGGAGAGATGCTGGAGGCATGGGCAGAGAGTGGAGACTCAGCCAGAGAGGGGTCGAGGGAGATGACTCCAGGAGAGACAGCGAGCGAGACCGGAGATTCAACTAGGACACTCTGATGGGAGAGGAACAAGAAAGATGCAAACAAAGATGGAAACAAACGATATGTGCAAATATTTCTCATGCCTATGTCAGGTTTTAAGACTTCACCCTTTTAAAGTCTTCCATGTCGTCATCCTGGAGCGAGCTGGTGGGCGAGGCTGTGGCTGACAGAGGGTTTTCAGGCGACTGGGGCCGCTGTAATATATTCCCACCGCCCAGACCAAGCCCCAGTTGGGCGCTGAGCTCTGATTGGTCGATAGTGGTCAGCTGGCTGGACCCAAGCAGGGCTTGGCCCATGTCGCTCAGCGGGACATCGATGGTCACTGGGGAGGAGCTGCTGAACTGAGAGCCGATGGGATGGCCGAGATCCTGGAAATTAACGAGAGACGGAGCAGAAGACTGGACAATTAGTGGCCTGAAACGGAAGCTTATGCACAAAAGTCTTAAAGTGTAATATCACTGACGGCCACTAGATGTTGCTAAATCCTGGCTCCAATTGACTCCACTTTAAAAAACACAAATTCTCTCTAGAAATACTAAGTCAATAATTTCTTCTCAGGAGTCATTCTGGTCTCATTTGTTTTATTTGATCCCTCTAATGGGTGTATTGCTGGTCATTTTGTACATCACTGCTCTGTTAATCAGAGGCTGTGATTGACAGCTAGCTCGCCTGCTGGGTTGGTCTTTCTGAGCTTCTGTTTATTGAAAAAAAAAAACTGATTTTTTTTCTCTGGCAGACAGTTCTAGTGTAGTTGTGGTTGAGAAATTATGTCAACAAAACCATTAAAGGATTTTCTTACGCAAATATTTCAGTATTGTATTATAT
>JAPQRN010000011.1:1625161-1650927 GCA_037367275.1 Coranthus polyacanthus
TAGTTGTGGTTGAGAAATTATGTCAACAAAACCATTAAAGGATTTTCTTACGCAAATATTTCAGTATTGTATTATATGTTAGGCCAGTTAAAGCTAATTAGGCTGTTTATACATCATGGCCAGTACTGTAATCAAATATCAAATTTAGCAAATAGCTAACATTACTTGTCAGTGTTTAAAATTTCCTAGTTAGCAGTGTGGCCAGTGTTTTCTGAAACATCTACCCCTTCGTCCAAATATGGTGAAGGGGTCCTTCTGGTCCCATAAAAAAACGAGTCGGCGATGGTCAAAATGCCAAACTCGAAGCTTCAAAATAGTAGTACATGAACCAGTGGGTGACATCACGGTGGCTACATCTACTTCATTTTGTGAATGAGTTCATTACCGCAGTCATTTCAGACAATCACACTGTGCTCCTTACCATTCCCAGCGAGGACCCCAGCAGAGAACTTCCTGCCGACTGGTTGATGACTCCCAGACTCAGGTGCTCCAGTCCCTGTGACGGGTTGTTGACGAAAGTGGAGGCGAAGGAGGGGTCGTCACCTTCGACCACCGAGTTCCCTGGTACGACCACGCTGTCGGCGGGGCCGGTGTCCGACAGCTCCCCGAAGTGGGACACCACATCTGACACGGTGAGGGCTGAGTCTGGGTCCAGGGAGATGGGCGGGATCTCGAACTCCTCATCGCCGAGGCTGGGAGTGTGGAACGTCTGGAGAGGAGGAACCGCCAAAAAGACGTGACGGATTTAGACATGAGTGAAAGGTTGTTTTGGTTTTTTTTTAAAGGTTTTTTTTCCTCCTTTGGTTATGAAAATATTAGATTAAAGAGGTACAGATTAACTGTTATGACTTCAGTTTCGTCTACATCATCAAAGACTTCGAATCATCTGATGTTTCTTAGATTTGAATTCTGACACTGTATCTGATTCATTTATTAATCTGTATTATGTCAAAAGGTGTCTGAATTTATTTATTTCTTTTAGCAGCAATAAAAGAATTTATAAATAATTCATACTCCACCAGTGGGTCCAGCGAGGCTGAAGAGGTCAATGGGTTTAGTGGCACACTAAAAAATGTGAGTATGTCAGTAAGTGCATGTTGAAGTGGATTACAAATATCTTATTTAATATTAGTGGCTGCTAAATGTGACAATACAACTGATTAATGTCAATAAATTGACCTGTTAGGGATGGGAGTTGAGATCCAGTTCCACATTGTATGAAAACAGTGAAAATTACGTCTGCCGTAAAACTTGAAAAGAATGAGTCATGGTAGAGAGGAAGAAACAATCCAAAGTAGGTCTGGGTGAAATGGACGAAAATGAAAAAGAAAAAAAAAAAAAAAAAGGTCTATCTCTGAAAACGCTCCTTCAGTTGTTTTTCACTAGAATAACCGAGCGATTTACGTCTAATTCAGGCTTTCCTCTCCTGCTTTACAAAACGCAGATGTGTAAATAACAAGCAAAATGTAAACAGAGCAACATCCAACTGTACTGACACGCACCGTATTGTCTCATTCTATATCTCGTTTGAAAACATACCTGCGTCAATATACCTTAAAAGGTTGATAGACCGATGTACAGCGGCTTCATTTCATGAAGACAGACGACCAAAGACCTAGTTGTAATTTCTATAAAATTAAAATCTTAAGTATAGTAAGCTGCAACATCTTTCTACATGGGCTTAAATTCCACAAATGCAATGGATTTTTTTCTTTTCCACAGAAAACTGATAAGGAGTAACGGACTCGATACAGAATCAGGCCGATAAGCCGGAAACAAAAATGGCACTCGTTGTCAATTCCCATCCCTAGACCTGGTGTTAAACTAACACATCATAAAGAATTTTAAAATAGAGAAAAGGATCCGTTTGTTAACAATCACAATAACACAGAAAATCACCAGCCATGTGCATTAAAAACTGTTATTTATGTGCCTGTAGTTCAATGATTCTAAGTGATTGGTAGCAAAGCATACGGACAAGTGACAAATTAAAGGAAAAACCAACAAACAGTGTCTCAATCGGCTTCAATGTGCTTCTTCCAAAAGATATTTTCCTCATTTGTTGTTTTGACGGTGGTGGTGGAGGGGGGCCGTCTAGCGCGACAGCCCAAAATCTCCTGTAGGTGTTCAGTTGGGTTGAGATGTGACTGTTAAAGCCATAGGATATGATTCGCATCGTTTTCATACAATCATACCATTCAGGGAGCCATCGTGCCCTAAGGATGGGTTGCATCTGGGAGGGACCACTCCCGTCAAGTTTTTCCCTTTCATTTGTCACCCATCTGTATGTGTCTGTCCTTCAGTGATTCTAAGTGGTATCACATGTCCAGATGAGGGGGCTTCATGGCAATGAACAAAAGCCTGCTCGACAGAAACCTTTTACCATGAAACCACACGACTGAATGTGTTGTGTCCTACCTCTGAAGAGGAGAGGAAGGGATGTCCGGACCCTGAAATGGTCAGGTAGTTGTTACTGCCTCCGGGGAACTGAAACAGCCAAACGTACAAGCTAGATAAAGACATTGTAACCTACTGTCCAAAAGCAGAATTAGGAGAAATCATTACAAAACAAAGGCACATAAAATGTCTGAGATGCGTTCACTGACTGACAGCCTTTAGCTGGATCACATGTAGGCAGCCCATGCAATGTGGTAATGTCTGAGTGAGGGTGAGACGAGACATTTGTCCCATTCATTTAAAAAGGAGTCACCTTGTTGTCAGAGTCAAATCCATTGAAAGACTGCGGATCCAAAAACTCTGGATCACCGTCATGCTGCCCGGTACCGTCCGTGAGATCCGAATAAAAATTCAGGTCCATCTTTTCAACTGGGCCTCATGTAGCTTCAATGTTGCGCAATTAACCAAAAAAAAAAAAAAAAAATGTCTGGTTTACGTGTCTTTTAAAATCTCTGGGAACACAAACGTCGCTTTAGATAGCTAGTTAATGGAAATACCGACACTAAAAACAGCCAGGGTTGTCGATATTTCTCAACACTACAGCTGCCAGCTTCGCACAGATGTTGGTCTCGCTTCCACGACCGAAACAGAGCATGTGTACGCCAGCAACCGTGCCAAAAATAACCTGTCTGCTCTGCGGGCTGCCTACTGAGGTAACGTGGCTGTTATCCGTCTCGCTGACATGTCCTACCACGGTTTAGCTTAGCTGGCTTTGACGCAAGGCTGCGGTACTGTCGACCAGCCGGGAGCCCGTCTGTCCGTCGGACCCAAAACGTGTCATTCAATCAATGGACGGGCAGCCACACGGATAAAACTGAACGGACGAACTGCCGCCGGAGAGGCTTGGGAGACGAAACGGACCGTCGGAGTCAGCTGTCGGTGGAGGAAGACACACCAAATCCCCGTTTTTAGCTTCGCGTTGGACCGGGCCAGGCTGCTTAATGGATCCGGAGCCACTGATATGATAAACAGAAACGCGTCAAGCTGCACGAAGGCAACGCCGGATGTACAGCGATACGAGCTTCACAATAAAACATTACGGCGCTAACTCGACGTGTGAAAACTGTGTTATAACTTCTTCATAATTCTTTATTTATGACTTTAAGCGTTTGCAACCTAATTAAGAACCATTAAAAAAAAACATTTATAGGACCGGTATGATCTTAAAGTGCTACTATTTTTACTTACTTATTTTTTTTTTGTATGTATTTATGCGTTCTATCTTTATTCAACCTCCTCAAATTTTGCCCAGTCTAAGGAGCATAGCAAATTGAAAATTAACTCCAAGTGTATATTCTGTACAACTGTGTATCTGAGAAAAACTTGAATCTCGGTAGTAACGCTTTTTTCCTGCTTTTACTTTGAAAACGGCTGTAAATTCGTGTTCCTCTCATTAAATCCACCGAAGAAGAACAGACCGACAGCAACAGGAAGTGGTCATCGACAAAAAACACAAACCCGTATAATTCAATAGGTTATTTAATACTTAAATAAAAAAAAAAACCTATTATTTATATGTTATATGCAGTATTTATCATTTTAGCTGTTAGCTGTAACCTAGCGGCTTATCTTCCTCATTTCTTCCACAGTGGTTTGCTCCAAATAAATCCTTTTTACTTCGTGTTAAGTTAACAAAACTGACTACCAAACATGTATATATAAATATATAAGATAAAAATTCAAAGTTTAGGGTAAACCCTCCCGATCAAACTTGTTGCCATAAAATGTCTCGTCGAGTGATGGCTGTAACACTTTTATTTAGCGTTGTTAATGAAATAACACAAGTGTCCAAGAGGGGAAGTGTCAACTAACCGTCAACTAACCAGTTTAATGTAGTAATAAATCGGTAATAATAAAGAAATAAACAGGTCAGGTCGGTAATCCGCTCGTAACAAGGCCATCGTTGAGTGTTTGTGACAACCAAAGATCGTGTGTTGTAGTTGATCATCTTTACACACGTAAACACAAAGGATCTTCTTTTGTTACATCAAAAGTGTCTAATACTATCTACTCTTACCTCCATGCTCATCGCCAATTGTGATTAATGTTTTGTTTTTATTCCACTTTTGCGAGTGAACGTCGCCCAGAATTGATTTCCTCAAATATCAGAACATGGCACCGGCTTCCGGATTGTACGTACAAGTGGAAGTGACCTCATCACGCACGGATGGGACGACGCAGCTCAGACGTTAACTTTCATTCAACAAATTTCATTCTATCTATCTATCTATCTATCTATCTATCTATCTATTCATGATTAGAGCATTTGTCATACAATTATTAACATAAAATTTAAAGTCATAATTACAAGAAACCTTTCGAGATACTAATTATGAATTTTTTATTATTATTTTTTTTTTTAAGAAATCAAATATACCAACACTACATTTTCTCTGGATTAAATTTAAACTCACATACACCTCCCAAACCAAAGCTAAATTAATCTAAATATGATGCGGAAAAAAAAGAAAAAAAAGATTACAAGTCTGTCAGCTTTTCTTTCAAAACAGCTTTATTTATTCCCATATTTTTTCAAGCAAAGTTTTTGTGATTCATTTTATATTAATGTAATTAAAAAAAGATAAAACTCGGGATCTTTCTTGTCTTTATGTACAAGCAAGAAAACATTGTTTGGGAAATAAACATTGAACACAAAAGAATCCCTGCACGATAACACTGTAAAAAAAGAACAAAGCACTAAAGTGGAATCATACGTCTCTTGTTTGACAGCTCCTTAACTTTAGCAACAAGCTCGTAAGCATGACGAGGAGCGCTCACACACACACGCACGCATTCACGCACGCACACACAGAGCAGGATGTCAGCAGGTTTATTTCAGGTGTACAGTAAATGGAGACTTTCAGGGCACAAGCTCACTACACAGCGCAGCCAATGTTCTCCTTAGAAGGAATGAAAACACCATATTGTCTCAAATGAACACAGAATTCATACATGGCACACACACACACACACACACACACACACACACTCTCACACACTTCTTTCCAAGTGACAGTGAGGAAAGAGCACATTTCGACAGCATGCAGTGCAGTGGTCCTCTCCACGATGGTCCAGTGTAGATGAAAATACTGTTAGTTCTTTTTAAGTTCATCCCTCTGAGGCTTTAACAAACAAACCCAAGTATCCGACCTCACTTTTCACACACACTCTCTCTATGCTGCTACCATTTACTCTAACATAGTCACATGCAGTCCAATGGGCGGGCCAAGTTTATGGCACGAAACAGAGGAGAACTCTTGACAACGTCCTCTGCATTTCCTGGGATTAAAAGATCATAGCTGTCGTCGCAGAAAAAGTAAATGTCACCTCGTTCGTGAATTTTTTATTTTTTTTTTCCCTGTTCCTGCCTCACAGCTGACATCACACGTGAGCAGAGCACACTGCTGGTGTTGGATTCGAAGATGAACATATGCGTCGCTTCGTAGTTAAATCGTTTGTTCTTAGGTATTTTAAATCAGAACAGGAGTATGGAAGTCCCATTTCCGCCAGAGAAATTGAAGATAAAAACTAAAAATGAGGAAAACAAACAAAAAAAAAAAAAAAACCTCACACTTACGTATGTCTTGTCAGGTCAAAATAATAATTCTACGGCCCCGTCCAGAGTAACAGATATTTTTCAAAACAAGCATTTTCCTCAATGTTTGGGTTTCTCGTCCATATGCAAACAGTGTTTTAGGTCACTAAAACAGATTTTTTTTTAAAAAAATGCCGTAAATGTATAAATAAGACGTAATGACGTTGCTTTGCCCTGTTTAATGAAGTCCTTTGAAGTGGGTGCATTTCTGTAAATGTATTTAATGCACGTTGGAAAAGGTTTATGGAAACGCTAACGTTTGAAGAAGAAAAAAAAACGTCCTCAATTTAACAAAAATGTTTGTTTGAGGTGGTTTTTGCCGGTTTTCAAAAAGGGAGGTCATGCGCATATCAGGATATGGAAACAGCTTTTTTGAATAAATCCTGACGTGGCGAATGCTTAAGTCATGTGATTGTTCAGCTGCTTGCAGGATATTCGGATAAAGCGCAAAAACATAGCTGGCAGTACAACAGGTAGTGTGGACTGATGAGGAGACCTGAGTAGTACATTACAGCTTTAGATGGAAAACCACAACGCCTACTCAGGGTTGTGTGAAAAGAGGAGCGAAATATCTGTTTAGAAAAATATCTGTGTTAGTGTGGACTAGGCCTGAATCAAAATAACGGAATCCATATGTTATCATAAAAGTAATGATTTTTGATCAAGCAAGAAATTGTGACTTTTATTGTCACATAAAGTGATTCAAAACACAAGTTACAATGTAAAACTTTAGATTTGCCATCTCATCGTGTGGACTTAAATAAATAAATTTAACCACTAGGTCGAAATTAGGTGAATAAAAACCTAAAATCTATAAGTCACGTCTTAAATTTGACTCAATAAGTACAGTAAAAGGACAATTTGAGAGACTAAAACTGTATTAGGTGAAATAAAACTTTCTTCATCTTGGCAAGTCAAAATATTATTTTTTACCTTGAATTGTTTTTTTTCCAGGACAAACCGAAGCTAAAACAATTCCAGGGGTTTGTGCAAATACACCGGATACCAAGAAAAAAGAAATTATTCCAGTTATGATATGCAAATAACCGATGACCATTCCTTCTTTTTACCTTAAAAAAACCCCCCAAATGTTCAAAGTGAGAACAGAATAAAAGCAGACTGACTTTCCTTAAACAGAACATTGAGCAGGATTAAAACCACTTTTCCAGTTTTCATGTAGCGTTGCGATTACTTTCAGGTCAATGCAGACATTCAGGCTACGCTCCGACTGCTCACAACTGCTTTCAAAATACATTCTGTACAAAAAGCAACCCTGAGTCTCGTCAGTGGAACGGCGTCACAGCCTCTTGCGCTCTACATTTTGTGTTTTTTCTTCTTCATTCAGTGGTCCAGCACTCAAAAAAAAAAAAACAAGAAAAAAAAACAAAACACAAAAAACAAGAAAAAACCAAAAAAACACAACACACAATTCTGGTCCCTTCTGCAACAAACCAACGTTCCTTCGGGTGGATGACTTTCACACAGACACACACACACACTCACACACACACATACATACGGTTAATCGTTTGATTTACTCATTCGTGGAATTTCTGCTTGACGTGAGTGGGATGAAAATCCTTGTCATAACAGAAACGTGTAAAGATGAAAAGGAAAGAGCGGAGAGATGAGGGGGTTGTGTGTTAGGCATGATGACTGACGCTGCAGCCAATGACCGTCTCTCGTTTTGGGACCACACCCACAGAGCTCGCAGGCCCCCCCCACTCGTCTCCCTTCGCTCACTTCCGCGCGATTGGCTGCTTCTTTAAACCTAATGTTCCTTGCGCGTCCAATCAGGAGTAGATGGTGATGACCTCGCTGCCTCCGCCTCTGACCAACAGGACGCGCTCTAATCCTTCGGTCAAAACCTCCAGGAACTCCATGTCTGATTATCACGTCAAGGAACGATCAACAAAAAAAATAAAAATAAAAAATACTCACCCAAGACGTCTAGAGAGTGTGTCCGCTGATAGAACCCCCACCACTGGAAAAACTAGCCGTATGTTACAACAAACAGATTAAAACAAATCCAATTTTAATACTCCAGAAGAGAGTAAAAGAACTGTAAATACAGCTGACTATATGTGACTATAAATAGTTCAGGACAGTCATCATATTTAGAGATTTGGTGGATTTTCAAATAAAGTGTAATAAATATTAAAGCATAAAGTAAAAGATTAGAACAAATGCAAAACAAAGATGCGGGTCAGGCGAATGACTGAAATGAATGAAAAGAAACAAAAACAAGCAACAACTTAAAAATGAGAAATAAACTAATCAAACATCAACTACAACAACAACGTGGCATTTTCGGCCCTGATAGAATTAGAAAGAGCAATGGTGTAGCTGATACTAATGCCATAATAACAACAATGTAGAGATAATGAAATTAATCTGCTCATTCATTTTTCTGCATTGACGCCAGACCGACGCCCGTCTACAAACCAATCAATGTCAAGTAGAGGAGACGCACGACACGTAGGTGGTGACGACAGATGTGGAGATGTCATGCAACGTTCTTTACTGTCCTTGCAAAACCGCAGTGTGAAAACAAACTTTACTGGATTAAATCTAAAAGGCCCTACACTTGACACCTACCGACGCGTCATGCTGTGCTTTTGTCAAATTCGTGGGTTAAGGATACAGTTCTCGTCTCCGTCTGGGTTCTTGGGCGGTCCTGGCATGTTGAGCAGGACGAGCCGGGCATCATGGGATTTGTTGACGATGACCTCGTTGAGCTTGACGGCAGTGTGCATCCGCCTGACGTTGGAGTGATCCCTGCAGGTGACACATCAGTTTAATGACCTGTTAAATGACTCGCAGTGCTGTTAAAATGTCCCCCCCCCGTGTGAATCATTTCCACATCTGGCTCTGATTTCCACTCACGGTCGGATGCTCAGCATGTCTCTGAAGCCCTCGGGTGTGGAGCAGCCGGAGTGCGTGGCTCTGTAATGCGACGTTTTCTCTTTGGTCCATGTCATCTGAACGCGTCGATGGTGCTCTGTGCTGCTGCCGCCGCCACCGCCGCTGCCGCCCCCGCCACTCGGTGCCCTGTCGCGCTCGCCACCATCTGTGTCGTCATCGTCGTCGGAGCCGATGCTTGTCAGACGCAGCATGGAGTTACGGTCCTTCACCAGCTGAGCCTGATCACAAACACAAACACAATGTGACGTCTCATCTCATCAACGTTTCGACCTTATTCGATCGCTGCTCTACCTCCCCAACTCCTCTCTCGCTTTCCCTTTCACTCTGTCTTTGTCTCGTTGTACCTGTCGGCTTCGGTTTCCTTTGCAGGTGTTTGAGATGTTCGTTCCTGTACTCCCGTACCTGGGGGAAAGATACGCCTACAGACAACACATGTTCACCTAACTTACTAACACAAAATCACCAGTCTACTCTAACAGAGGCATTGTAGGTTCCTAAAGGGACACAGCAGCATTAGTGCCGATATTCTTTAAAAGACCTGAGTCAAAAGGCGTCTGAGTTTAAGGAGAGGGATTAAAAAGGGCAGGAACAGAAAATAACTGGAACTGCAAAAGACGACTTCTTTACCGTCTCCTATTTAAGTCTGATACAGATTTGACAATAAAAAAGGACATTTGACCCAGGTCAGCATATATTAAAAAAGGCACAGTGGAATAACTCAATAACTTCACTTAACCCTTCAGATAAAGATCAGGTGAAATACAGCTGGCATGTTTCACATAATAAATCATCTTGTCATCTCTTCTGAGAGGTCAAAGGACGCTTCTCTCTGCTCATTATGCCACTCAGACAGACACATGATGGCATCATTCTGAGATGATGAATTGGAAAGAATTACATTTAACAAGAGTTACGCAACTTCATAAGATCATCCAGAGTATTTTTGTCTTTTTCTGAAGGACTCAGCTGAACCTGTTGAAGCGCAGGTGGATTCACTACTCTAGAAACTCTCTTTGCCATAAGAATGTATCCTGACTTAACACTATGTCTAACTTGCTCTACTTGAACCAGGGTTGCTCCACTACTGTGCAAACTTACATCATCAAAACTCCAGCGAACGCGCTGAGGAAACCAGTGACAAAAGGAGAGGACATGAACTTGGATCATTAAATTGTTCACATTATTCATTTTAGCACCACTTGTGTTCTTTGTGCAAAGATTCACTACGTTAAACGAGGCGTAATCTACCTAGAAATAACTGTCAAATTTTCTAATCTAAATAAGACCCTTTTCTCATCCTGTACAGTATTTATTTTATGCATCTTCCTATTGTTATAGAATCATTAAAAGCTCATGTCAGAGATGAACGTGGCAGCCAGCTGATTCAAATCCTTTCTTACAGCAAATTAGTGTGGAAACTACTGAAGGCAACACAGATCTCAAAGTTCATTCACTGGACCTTTAAAGGAATGTTTCATCATTCTGGGAAATACCCTTTTTCAATGTTTTGAGTTGGATGAGGAGATTGATTCCACTGTCATATCTACTTGCTTTTGCAGAGACACAGGTTAGCTGTTGTCATCCGTTTCCAGTCTTTTTGCTAAACTAAGCTAACAGCTGCCATTGATATGGACAGAGAACATCAAGGGCTTTTTTAAATATTTGACATTTTATCGAAAAAACACAGTGTAAAAATCTTTATTTCTACTCTACATATACCAAAACTGTAGATCAAAAGCTACCTTCTTAACTAGCAGATGAAAGTATACAAAATAACCTCCTGTAGCTCTTTAATGCACCATTTAAACCACATTTGAATGAAACTCAATGACCTTACAGCTGAACATAACTGCTGACCTCACCTGAGACCTTGCAGCTCCACCTGCCTCTGGCCTATTTTCACCTCTGCTGCTACCAGGGTTTCCCTGATAAAATGATGCACGACATTCACAAACAGATCACATGGGTGAGTCATGGCTAAATTTGCACTGGATGTTCATGGTATTAATGATCCAAACATTGACTGCAGACTGATCACTTAATCCACATGTGATTCAACGCCAGGAATGAACAAAAATCCAACTGTGTTCAGCAGATTCTATGTACAGTAGAGGGAAATGTAGGCAATTTCAGTTTGTTTAAACTACTGTGGAAACAATTCAGTAATCCTGCGACACGACGGACTGTCTATATTTAAATCTACACCCTATTTATGGAGAGTTATCACTGTATGTGCACATCATGTTAATGTGAGGCTGTTAGGGGTCGCATCAATTAAAAGACGTTGTACCTGCACACTAACTGCACAAGTTATTCATTGTTAGGGGTTACAGGTATTTTGAATAGCTTTCACACCTGAAGTGAACTCCTGACATTGTCCAGACATTGCGTGGGAATTACATGTGTGGATTGGAAGATATATGAGTAAGTTGAATCAAACATTGTCCTGTCTGCTCCTGTCTGGGTGTCCAGACATTGTATGAACGGGGGCAGGACATTGTCTGGCCTATTTCCACCGAGGAAGTAGGGGTGTTGATGATCCAATTGCGACATGAGAACAGAAGTAAACACAATCCGAAGCAGTCTGTCCTCAAACTTTGTTCGGTTTGTTTTTGTGACATTTTCCGCTCTGTCAGAGTTTTTGTGCAGCACACTTTCTGTGCCGTGTTCATCTCGTTGTCTCCATGTCTAAACCACTCCAAATTGTGTCTACATTGTGTGAACTCTAAATAATAATAACATCCTGTCCTTGGCTACATGTGAAAAAGAGTAACTCAGAACAGAACCAGACATTGCCTGGAGTTTATGTTTAAAAGAAGCTTTGGATTGCACAAACTACTTTTTAAGAATCAGTTATTGTTTGTGTACACGAACCCCAAGATCTTGACATGAGATCTAAACGTACCTCTTTTTCCCGGTCCGACTTAGAAAGTCTCATCTGCCGGAGCATCTGTGACCTCTGCTCCATCATCAGGGTCCTTTCATAGGTGTACGCACTGATATCACTGTCATGCTGTGGAGAGGAGAGGACATGTCAACAGGAGAACATTTTAAACTTGTGTTGATATTTCATAACACGAAGAGAAGATTATTAAAAGATCATGATGGCAATATTTTTGATATTAACATCTTACCATCTCAACTACTTCGACGTCAGCCTCAATGCGTAGGTGATAGAGGAAAGTTGCCAGATCCTTCTTCATCTGGATGGAATTATCTTCCATCTGGGCCACTGTGAAGATCCGCATCCCGCATTTACGCCACACCTGGGAGGCGGAGGAAGCATGCGACGATATAATGAAGTGAAGATGAAATAAAAGATATCAAATCTCTAAAATTATATACTGAAACACTTCTACCTTGTGTTGCCGCAGAAGGAAAGGTAGCAGCATTAGCATCCCCCCGTCATGGACGATCCACCAGACGTCGATGTAGCCCTCTGTGCAGGGTTCGCTGTTGCTGGGGAATAGGGAGATGTTTTTAGGCACCAGCAGGGCCAAGTGGGCTGCAGTGGTCACCCGCACTGTGTCTGGAAGGAAGAGAGGGGGCGCTGTTAGCTTTATGTTTTCAGATCATTTTCTTCACTGATGTTTGTCTTTTGATTATTTGACTCACTGATGAATGTCTTCCAGGACTGCGGGTCCTCGCTCTGCCTCCAGGCGTGAGGCCAGCCCATCACCACGGTGTTGGGCTTCATCCCTCCCAGACCGCTGGACTGGATCATGTGACTGATGCCTTCACGTGGCTTCTGGGCCACGATGCACTGACAGAAGCCCTTCACACGCTCCTTATCCATCAGGTGCTTTAGAGTCTGAGAGAAGAGAACAGGACAAAACAGACGAGGATTGGTCACCCCTGGTTTAACCACAGCTTTTTGTAATCAGAAGACAACATAGTCTGTGACAGAAGGGCCCAGATTCTTTTAATGAGGGGCAAAAACCAATCTGGATGGAGGCTGATGGCCCAAAATAAAATGTGATGTTTTGTGAAATTACATTAAATTAAAAAATATTATATTTTATGTAAAAAGACATTCTAAAATAAAAATGTAAAACAATAACAACGCGCCTTAATCTGCTTAACTGGTTTATTAATTAGTGTTTATGGGCAGAAATATTGAGGTCTGCAAATGCTGGGGGAAAGTTTTATTTCTTTTTAAAATAATTGCCAATATGCCAATGCTGTAAAGTGATGTAAAAGACAAAAAAAACCTTCTACTGTACTTCAGATAAGCAACATTTTACTACTGCCTCTCCCTTCTGTTGTTGTGTATAAATTACATTGAACCAACATAATATTAAAAATGAATAGGCTTTAATAAGCTTCCACAAAACACAAGCGCTCTATTTTTACATTTTACTAGCTACAGTGACACACTCACCTGTTCAGCCGCAAGGGCTTCTCCATAGCTTTGCAGGAAATTACCGGAGACAACAGTGCCTACGATAGTCAGACCTTTTCCTGCTTTCAGTTGGCTGGCAAACGTCAGCAGGCGAGGAGACTTCACGTGGGCATCCTCGTCCAGTTTTAGTAAAACCAACAGCTGTGGCCTGGAGGAGAATGGAGAGAAGAATGTGTGTGTATTATTATTATTATTATTATTATAACAATAACAATAATAATAATAATAACAATAACAACAATAACAACAATAATAATAAAAGTCTGGAGACTGGAAAAAAATTTAATAAAACAGAATTATAGTCTCACAGTTGTATGCCTCCAGTGGACATCTATGTCTGTCCAGACTTAATTAATATATGTAGTGAAGTCTTTGAAGGTATATAATAAAAAGGTAGAAAGTGCATGGGCAAGGGTCTACGGATAGAGGATGTCATTTGCTGTACACATTGTGAAGCCCCTTGAGGCAAATTCTTGATTTGCGATAAAGGGATGTATGAAAAAAAAATGTATGTGACTTGAGTTTGTTAAGTTTTTTTGTTGTTCTGTTGTATTAGTCTGTTGAGAGAAACAAACCCAAACAAAAAACCAAAAAAAAACAAAGAGTCATATTTGCATATACACTAAAATGATTGGCCATAAATCTTAATTTGATAAACCTCAAAACCCCATGGCAGATTTATCACAATCAGCTTTCAAAGATGGACGTTGACACAAAGCAACTACAAATTCTAAAGCTTGGATGCTTCACACAAATATTCAACCCGACAGCGCAGAAGATCTAGACAATCCACACACCTTGAAGGTGCCACCAATTCAGTATCTAACCAAATGTGAAATACGGTCACACATTTTGGATATAATTGTGGATATATCTTTATCCTATTACACATTTTGCCACAATTGAAGAAATTCCCTAAAGGTGTTCCTGAGATATTGCGTCCTGAGAATGGAACAGACAGATGAACAACCTGAAAACATAATGCCTCTGGCCACGACTTTCACCAGTGCAGAGGCATAAAAATAAAAGTGTCTACAGTTCTTTCCCTACCTCCAGTTTTTGGTGTGTGGTGGTCCCTCCTCCAGCCTCAGGAGGGCATAACGGGCAGCGCTCAGCGAGAGACCACGGATTCCATCCCCCCACTCCTTCTCCGCTCTACACACACGGATACATGTAAGTACACAAATATACACTTTTGTCATAATTACAGACCACACTGTGACTTCCACTGACAGACTCCCACAAAAACATGATTCACACTGGAAATAGGTACAAAAAAACACAACAAAAAAAAACTACACACACTTTTACACACAACCCTCTTGACCATGCTATACATGAACTACCATGTGGGGAATACATCTCCATAGCAACATACCCATGGTACTCAATGTACTTGTAGATCATGCCGGCGATCACCATAGCAACAATTGCGTAGTACCAGGAGGAGATGAACATGAGCGCCAGGCAGATAGTCATCCCCAAAAATGACAAGGTCCTGGACACAGACAAGCATCAGAGCACAGATCAGTGTATGTGTGTTTGTGTATGCTCATGAGTGAGTGTGTTCATGAATGTGTGTGTGTAGTAGTACCAGTGGTAGTAGGAAAAGCGAGGTCTCCAGTTGGGCGTCCTCAGGAGCGTCTGGAGGGCACAGGCCAGGTTGACAAACAAGTAGCACATCAGGAAAAACCTAAACAGAAAGAAACACATTAAGACCAAAATCCCTGAAGTAGAAGGACACATTTTCCCCAAAGAGTTAAAGGGTGGGGGGGTGTAACATAACTCTTTGTCTTACATTGTCAGGATGGGAGCCACCAGGTCCAGAGAGGCAATGAGAATCCCCAGCTCAGCTATGAGCGCCGTCAGCAGAAGGGCCCAGGTGGGCTCTCCGTTAGCCTTCCCATGGCCAAACACCTGGCAGGCAAACACGCAAAAGGAAAAGAATGTAAGCTGCATACAGCAGGTGCAGCACATATGCCGAGTAGGGTTCAAGGCTTTCCAAAACACTAAAAGTGACTTGCTAAAGTTGGAAAATATGGCTATAGCACAGTCCAATACAAGTGCTTTCAGGTGCACAAAATGCTACAACTTTACATTTAGATAAATGACACTGAGTCACTGGCTACATTTGAACACCTAACGCAGGTGGAGTATTCATAGAGCAGATGTGGTGCAGAACGTATCTTTTTAGTGGCTGCATCTGCAGAACATATACGCTGTGCGAGTCACATAAAAAACAAATGATGAGCTTTCGTTTTAGGATTGGGTTGTATCTTCAGTTTTTGGATCCAGCGCTGCTTTGAAACTTCAATTTCTTCACTTTCAAGTTTGTGTAACATGGGAAAGTTAAAATCTACAGCAACGCAAAGTTATCAGATTAGTACTTTTTTTGTTTGTTTTATAAACCTGTCATTTCATTCAGTCTGCTCTTTCAATCTCTTTTAGCAGCTATTAAAGCATAATGCATGTGACAAGAAACAACAAATAATAATAGAAAGACACTCCATCAATTACTCGATTCATTTATGTGTAAATGGTCCACACACACCTAATGTAAAAACATATAAATAGAAGACTGGCCAATTTTTATGCCTGAAGAGCAGATCTCAGATGTGCTCTCATGCCTGGTGTAGCCAATTTCACTGATTATAATGTGTGGTGTTGCAGCAGCAGCTCTATCAACAGTCCAGTATGTATTCAGTGTAGCCAAACCGTTAGAACATTATGTTTTCATGTCAATGCCATATTTTGGTGTAGTGCAATATGTGCAGCTCTCACCCTAAGGAAGGGGATGATGTTGTCTTTGGCTATGGCCTGCAAGAGTCGAGGAGCGCCGGTGAGTGACTGGAGGCCTGCGCCACATGTTGAGAAGAACGAGCCAATCACAATGACCCAGGGACTGGGCCAGGCCAGTGTCCCCACCACCAGATTCCCTTTGACAGAGTCGCCAAACCTGCATGAGGCAGCAGACGGATGCATTACGGTAACTATTCAGCACAAACCCAGGCAAAAAAAAAAAGGAGAAAAACAAACCATCTTTTTCAATACACACAAACAGAAAAATACAAGAGCAGATGTACTGACTTGTCTCTGAGGACGACCCCGTCAATGCAGGCTCCGAACAAAACAACACTGCTCAGGTCTGATGGACAGCGCTCAGGAAAACATTTCACCTTGATGCTTAGTACTGTAAAAAGGGGCAATTATCTGACCTAAAGTGGCAGTCATTACATCACACAGAGAGCACTGAAACTCTGCAGGAACATAAAATATAAACTGCTGTAAGGAAGAGAAAGGGTTGCTTAAATCTAAGGCATTAGGACTTACATTCGTTATCATTAACAGAGCCTTTTGCCTGTATTCACTAGTTGTTAAAAAAGTCTCATCTGTTTAACTTGTACTAAACACAAATTCTCTGGACAACTGTGCTTTCAAAGTCATCCCACTGGGGAACAATGTGTTATGTGTTTGTGGTTGAAACATGTCACATCCCAAAAGGATACAGACGACAGAGGTGGTGAGGATGGCGAGGATGGTTCCGATGGGGATGGAGCGCTGAGCGTCTTTCAGATCTCCTGAGCGGTTGGAACCAGCCATGATTCCTGAAAATGAGAGGAAAACCGCCAATAATAGAGAATAATGAATATTGAGAGACTGAGTTAAAGTGCAAATTGCAGGTGAACCATAGTTGAGTAATGTGTAGAAAAAAAGGTGTTTGTAAGTCTGTGTCAAAAATACGGAAAGCTATGGGATGCCACAAAAGGGAGAGTAGTCGGTAGCTCATGTTCAACAATATGAAATACAGATAGCAATGCTAATTTTGGCAACAGTGAGGTGGAAAATAGAAATTCATTTTGTCTAAATATGGTCACGTCTGGCTCCAAAAAGCCAAGATGGCGACTGTCAAAACGCAAACTTGAGGCTTCAAAACGACAGTCCAAAAATGAATGGGTGAATTGCGAGAGTTAGCAGCCATATCATGGGCAAGAATCAATATCACACCCACTGTGCTCTTGCTGTCAATACTGCATTTTCTTAGAATAGTGATAGCGATTATATTTCTACTCACTATGATTTTATTTGTAGTTTGCCCACAGGTGGTTTAGCACTAAAGGAAGAGCTGATAAAAAAAGAAACCGTTCTCACCTGTGACAGAGGGGAAGAAGATGCCCACCAGCAACGTGAAGGAGGTGGCGATGTCGGCAAACACATAAGGCTGATCAATGGAGGCTGAGTGTGCAACATGTGAGGATTGAAGGGAGCCTTTCTCCACGACATCCCCTTTGCTGAGGTAGGCGCTCCACACGTTCTCTATTAGGACGAGAGTCAAAACGTGCATGTTAGGATCCAAGTCTGATTGACGCCTGTGGTGTACTCTAAATCACACAAACACACCTGAAATGATCCCACTGGCCAGACCGGGTATGCCATCTATCTTGGAGAAGTTGTTGTTTAAGAAGTAGTCGTCACAGGAGGCATTCAGATCTGTGCCCTGGCAGAACAGCTTCCATAGATGTGTGGTCTTCTCCACAGGAGCAGGAACGTGGCTTGGGTCAAAGGTCGGGCCCACAGTGCTGTTTTCTATTCGGTGGACAAGTGGGGATTTACAGTATGTCACAAAAACAGAACATACGGTCATTGCATGTGAATTCTTTGTGGTCCTGTTTCCACATGGTTTTAAAATGCACTAAACACAAGGGTATACAATCTCAAACACGGGTTGAGATCGGTTGGTTATCGTTAAAAAAAATGGCAATACCAGTAGACACCTGGGCTTCAATACCTGCTCCTAAAGGATTCTGTTTTCTATACCAATTGTCAGAATCAAAAAGACTATCTTTTGTTTTCCTGTTACGATCTTGTCAGGACATATCAGGAATCATCAGCGTTCATATTACCAAATATATGTGATCAAATGTGTCACTAATGACTGTGCCCGAAGTCCTTTGACCTTTGCTTCCCACTCAGTGCATGCTGGGATACAAGTCAAACCTCCATGATTCTTTATAGTAAGTAACAAATATCTAATGATCTAATCCTGTTACCCACCACTGGTAAAAGTGACGTTGCCATCTTCTCTCTCTGCTGTGTCTTTGATTTGCACCAGGATGGTTTTTGCACATTGTTCGTCTGGAAAATCATGGCCGTTGATGGTTCTGTTTCCCAGCATGCACACCCTAAAGACAGAAGACCACTGGTCATTCAAAACAGTCAGGGAGAGACGACTGGGCTTGTTGATAACGCGACACTTACGTAAAATGTGGCGGTTTGAAGGCGGACACCAGCGCTCCGATATAGATGGAGAGGATGGAAATGATGACGCAGGCCAAGAAGATGGAGGCCAGTTTGTTGACGTACTTGACGCCCACAAAGACGAGCAAGGACATCAGGAGGAGACAGATGGAGCCGTAGACCCGCATGTTGTTCAACATGGCCGCCCCTTCGCCATCGGGCCCTTTGGAGCCAAAGATGGCTGCCTCAGGTGCTATGTACATCTGGGTGAAAGAGGGACATAAAAGGTGTACCAAGATGCAGCTGGAATAAGTAAAAGATAATATATCTGGAAAGATATTACAGTTATAGTTTCAGATAGATAGTTTCAGTTTTTATTTTGTCTTTCAGGTTGGTTTATGATTTCAGTGTAGATTAAGTTAGTTTTTTAAGTGCATAAGAAGTTTCAGTTTTATTTTGAGGAACTGACTCATTTTAGTTATTATGCAGAAAGCCTTGATCTGTAGAAGCTAAAAAAGGTAGGTGCACGACATCAAGTATGTTTTAGAAAAGCATTGTTTACTAAAACATTTATTTTTTTAAAATAAAGAAATGGAACGAATCCGTTACTGTCTCATCTTTACTCGAGAGCCTTTTTATTAGGACAAGGTGGGATAGCAACCACAGAATCGTAAAAAAAACATTGTAAATCACTGTAGTTTTTATTCAGGTTTTGTCATTTTAATTTGTGTTTCAATATAAAAAAACATATTTTTCCACTGCTAGTTTTAGTCTTCATTTTCATTAATTATAATAACCCTGATCCGGAGTGGCTCACTGCATTTATGTTAAGTGCATAATGCAGCTTTTAATAAAACATAAATGGTATTTAAAAGGAATCCACGACCCACCAGAAGAATCTCGATGGCTCCGAGGATGTACATGGCTCCAGCGAAGGTGGTTCCCAGGTAGAAACACAGACCCACCGCCCCCCCAAACTCTGGGCCCAGAGAGCGGCTGATCATGAAGTAGGAGCCCCCCGCTGGAGAGGAGGGACGAGAGAGAGACGGAGAGACAGAGAGAGAGAGACAGAGAAAAAAAGAAGAAGAAGCGGGGCAGGTTGTACATCACAGTTGGAGAAGTGGAGACGGTGAACGAGAGACAGAGAAGTAAGAGGAGGGGGGAAAATCAAGGAGGAGGAATGTGTAAAGAAAGATGGAGAGGAAAGAGAAAGGAGGAGAAGAGACAAAGAGAGAGAGGGAGGGATGGGTGGTTAGTAACATTATGATGTTATGAGGAAAAGAGAGAAAAGAGGACAGTTGATGTGAGATCATCCTATGCTTTAGAAATAAGCATACTTTTTTTAACATGACACATTGAAAGAAAAAGATATTTGATCAAATCTTATCTGCAAATGACTCTTCAGAACTGGTTTGCTTCACTTGAAGTTGACGGCGACCAAAGTAAACTTGATGATTGTACAGTTTGGGTGTAGATTGAAGTGTGTCAAAAAGTCCTGCACACTGAGCTGCATGGATGGGTGGACTTGACCTCATTTTCATTTGGTACAAAGGCTGCAGTGAGAGACATTTTTCTTCATACGGACACAAAAATATGTTCTCTAAAGAGCTGCTTTTTCTGTAAGTTGGCTTAAAACAAATTGTACAGCTGTGCTGAGATCATCTACATTTGTCACCATTCTTCTCTCACTCAGTAATTGCCATTGCTGTAGCTATTGTACCGTACTGTGTAGGAAGATCAACATAATCTTGTATATATGAAACACTGAGCAACTTAAAGATGTGGGCAGTGATTAAGAAAAGTGGTTGTCAAAAGTGTCTGTTTTTGTCCGGCGTACCCTGAGAGTGCAATCAGATAAGATCAAGTACGCCTTTACTGACCTGCTGAATTCTGCTCATATGGACTATGAACTAAAGGTTTATTGTAACAATAAACGTCTTTATTGTTACAATATATTTCATACAAATCAATTATTATTATTATTATTATCGGCCTACTCTTTCAGCTGTGTATTCATACTGTATTATTCATGTTAGCTGTTCCTTTTTGCTATATGAAACATACTTTACATTTAGATTTGTACTTCAGCTGTTCTGCTTTCTAGTTTTTATGTATTCTCAACTGCAACATGTTGTATTAAAAGCTGAGTTATTACTAGTTATTTTACAATTAGTAAAGATCAGCATGTCATCATTCTGTAATTTGGTTGTTTGTCTTCTTAACAAAAGCAGGTAGATTTACTATACATTATATTTTTATCTTCTTTAAAAGTACCCGCAGGCAACTGCAGAAGTAACCCAGTAAATCAATGATTTAGCGGTCTAGAACCAGGCTGTGAAAAAATACGTTTTTAGAAACTCAGCTACTGTATTGGCACCAGCCTAGAAAGTCGTTTCATGTAACCCAGTCCTTATTGAGTTGACATTTCCGGTCTTCACATCTCATACTTCAAGTGAGTTCAAACACAGAGCAAGTGCAATTTGCTGATACAATTTGAAGCAAGTATAAAACGAAGTATATGATAGCATCATTCAGTAAGAGAACGTCACTACAAAATCACTTTGAGCACTAACCTGAAGCCTAGAGAGGAAGCATTTGGTTTCCAAAATGCAGTCATATGAATAAAAGCACTCGCATACAGTAAATCCCGCATATCTGCATAATTACAAGTACACGTCTAAGCTACCTGAAGGGCATAGTTTCTAGGTAAAATTCATGTACGACACTGTGGTGCGCAAGAGCACGGACTACAGCCTTCTGTAGATATTACAACAGATGTGAAACATGCACACAACCTGATAGATGCATGGTTTTTTTAGTGCTGAGCTGTATTAGGGAAGCCAAACACTTCTTCTAATTATTATTCGTTTACACAAACCATAGTGAACTACACAGCTTAAACTACCATCTGAGACAAGATGGTGAGAAAACATGAGCGCTTGAAGGTGTTCAGGTGAGAAAAAGAGCATGGAATGAAATGTCTGATGCCAAACGAGACATGTTAGACATTAATCGGCTATGTTACAAAGGTTTTCATTCTATGTTTAATTAGCAAAATGTCACATGCTAGTGAAAATATCACACCACTTTGACATTTGGGATATTCGTCTAGAGGCGTTTCAGTGAAAGGTAAAGTCGATGGCGAATAAATATCCTGAGTTTTGGATGTGTGTACAGACAGAGGGGGAGAGGTGGACATGGGGAGACAGGACAAACAGAAACAACACTCATTAGAAAAACAACATTATTAATAATAACACGGTCTGACTTAAGCTGGAAGATGATGAGAAAACCTGAAAGGGAATGCCTGTTGAAATTTATATCTAGAGCAGTCACTTGGCCACCTTGAGATGTTGATACTATTCATAGAAATAAATTTTAACTAGCTGTGACAACCTACAACTGTACTTGCACTTTCTGGTTGTGTTTTACTCCAGTGTCACTGCTGAACCTCATTTGCAGTAAAGAACATAACGAGACAAGGTGTCGCTGATGCTGCAAATTATGTGCATGTGAGTATAAGGGTGTGAAATATGTATAGTCTATGAAAATACATTAATTGTTGTTGTTGTGGTGAGGTGAAATTATCGTAAAAAAAACACCAATCAAAAGGCACCTTGAGTGTGGACGCTTTCACTGTATGATGTAACCTTTCAAAAACTACATGTGCACCACACTGACTAAAAATGCAAATACGATCAGCCCTGAAATCTACTCAAACTTAGTTTTAATTGCTAGATGTGGGTCGTCTTCACTCACACGGAGCTGGTTTGGGTGCGAAAAGTCGGATATACAAATAGAACTGGAGTTACATCAAGTAACGGAAATCTGCTAACTATGTGGAAATCAAGACGTTAAAAACAGCATCTTATTACCATTTCTTGTTTACGTTAATGGTCAATGTGTCTAAAACACTCTCGATGTAATAGGAGCATTACTTAGAACTGAGGAAGCCTCTGGATAAGAGATGAAACAAGAACTTCCTCAAGAACCAAAAAAAATATCTAGTTGCCTTCTACAAAACCACTTAGGATTAAATGGCAGGATCTGCAGACTCATAATAAGTTCTGTCTGTCTTTGGACTCTTTTTAACAAAGTATATCCTGTCAGTCCCTTTGAAATGTAATCACAATCTTTGATCTCAAGAACACTTTCAATGGTTTTGTTTTGTGAATGCTGTTTTTCTTTCTCCAAACACATTTTTGAAGGATGCATAATATTGTCTGCTTGACATTATCGACAAAATCTGTCAATATCACACACCCCTGTGTCAGTAATACATTTTTTTTCCCCACTTTCTGTTTGACCAGCTGAGATTGGTGAGTGATAATAAATCAGTAGTAATATTTACGTGAATGCGATAAAATGCATATTTTAAGCAGATTAAACAATAACAAAACCATTCCCATCTGCACTTTTCAAATGTTTTGGACATTTTAGGCGACGTAACGAGGAGGACGTAGAGAAATACCTGGTACAACTCCATTAGTGGCAATTGCGCTCATTGATATTGCAGTCAACAGCGTCTGGAGAGAGACAGGAAGACAAAGAATTTAGCTAATATGTAATTTTGTGGCTGAATCCTGTGTTTCTTCTTATGTAGAAGAAGAAACATTAAAAACTCACACAGCAGCAGCAAATGAAGACGATGCAGAGGGCCTGCAGCACTCCAGCACTTCCCACCACCCAGGTCAACCGCAGGAACAGGATGACGCCAAAGATGTTCTGCAGACAAGGCAGGTAAACGCCCATGAAGGTGCCCATCTGTGGTGACTGGAAGGCAGAGGAAACAAAAATCAAGTCCAACTGATAAGCAAGAAAAAAGTCAACTGTTTCATCATTTATTAGAGTAGCGTTGGTCATTATTTATTTATTCCTATTTGTGTATTCAATTTTTCTTGAGGCAGATAGCGTTATACTACGAACCCAAATGCTAACACTGCTGCCAGAAGGTTAGTAATGTTTTGGTCAACCGTGCCAGCCGCCTGTTGGTGAGCATGCAGTCAGAACAGAGTGGAAATGGGAAATTACTTTGAACCACCACAACAGACTGTCTTATCCGAGTTAGCCGACCTTATCAGTAAAGATAGCCGTGCAGATCAGGGTCACATCCTAGTGTGCTTTCACTTGCACCTGCCGAGTCAAGAGGGCAAAAGCAGAAGATAAGACTCGGACTAGGAAAAGGAAAAGGACTTTTTTGCTGTTAGAGAAGCCCGAGTGCTGGGAGGATGGATGACCAAAGTGATCCTTTTCAGAATGCTGCATTATTTGTGTTCCTTTCTTTTTGTCACTCCATACATTTTTTTGCAGAGAATGTTTCACATCGAACATGGGCTGCATCCACGCTGTAGTGAAGATTTATTGCTCAGAATCAAATTTTTGGCTGTTCACGTTATTTTAAATGTAGTCAATACAGTATGAACTGACCAAAAGCACAATGACAGAGACGTCATATGAAAGTAAACATGGAGGCCGCTGCAGTCAGCCTTTAGGTTTTCATTTTTCTTTCATTTGTCCCCATTTTTTTTTAAATGTTTTTAAACACAGACTGGTTACGATGCATCCCCTCAAGTTTAGCCTGTATAGAAGTGTCACACAAAATACTTCTGAAGTCTAACAGCACACTATTAACTCCCACCAATGCAGAATTGTGGCGATTATTGATTAGAGTGACGTAAAAGTCGCGTGAATTCCAAGACTGAGGTTGCTTTGCAAAAAATAAAAAGAAAATGAATATTGATCAAAATTTCTCAAACAGGACCACATATGGAAGTCTAAATAGGCTAAATCAACATTTAGAAATTTAGATTCCATGTGATCTGTGTGGTTTTCACTGAAAACACAGGTCAGAGTCACATGAGCAAAAAAAAATAATAAAATCTTGTTCTATGATATACTGTAAATGCTATCAGGACAAACCAAAGTAGATTTAAACATAACTTGGTTTGCACAGTTGGCACTTCTGTTTGTTTAATGCCTCATTACACTTTTATTCCATTACTGGGAGGTTTTCCTATCAATAAAAGAGGTGAATTATGTGCACACAGAGTGCAGAGCACCTTGCTGGCTTTCTTCTTCTCCCCGATGTTCTCGGCCTCCTCGTGCTCCTTGGCCCCCTGCGTCAGGTTGGTGTAGTTGGCCAGGCGGTTGAGCAAAGACGACACCTTCGGCCGAGTGTCCATCTCCTCCTGTGGGGGGAAAAAAAAGTGGAGGAGAAAGTAAAGACGAGGAGGATATAAAGATGAGATATAAGCAGGTGGATGGAAAAATAGGAATGAAAGACAGATGAGTGAGGAGAAAATGAGAAAAGGAAGAGAAGAAATAAATGGAAGGTGATGGAAAAAGTGACAGAATGTCAAAGAAAAGAGGAAATGGATAACAGCAGAGAAATGAGGGCAGAGAGGGACACAGAAGAGAATAGAGGAGAGTGAATACAGAAAAGGTCATTTTGAAAAGAAAAAAAAAAAAAAAAAAGGTAAAAGAAAAGGAGATAGTGGGAGAGAAAGAGGAACTTCAAAATAAAAAATAAACAAATGGCAAAAAGGCTCAGCGGCTCCAAGCCAAATGCTGACTATTTTTGGCTTTTAATTAGCAGAAGAAACATTTGGAGCTTCTGTTTTTAACAATTAAAGAAGAATTTTCAGGGAATCCGCCGGGATGGCCACAGGAAAGTTTTGCTACGATTACATAATGAATATAATTCACCTCCAGAACATTTATAAAATGTAATGTATAACAGCTATATAAATATTGTCCTTCGAACCTCAAATAAGGCCAAGTTTCTGTCGTAGAAGTCGTCATCGTCGACACCATGAGTGTTGTTGATGTACACACTGGAGATTTTGGAATTTCCATCACCTACAAAGAAAGATGGAGATGATGAAACAGCTGTGGTGGGATTTAACTACATGTTTATTCAAGTACTGCACTTAAGTACACTTTCACTTCATTCACTTAAGTCCATTTCATTCAACTTTATATTCCACTACCTCTCAGAGCCAAATATTGCACTCCACTACATGTGTCTGAAAGCTTTAGTTACTTTTCAATTTATAATTTTTTTATATTCCCAAATGCATTGACTTTGAATGTCTGTGATAAACTGGAGGATGAAGTGCTCCTTTATGGGTTGAGAAAGCTAAATAAACTCTT
>JAPQRN010000011.1:1652505-1663605 GCA_037367275.1 Coranthus polyacanthus
CCGACCGACCGACCCCTCCCCCGGGCTGATATTGATTATTAACAATTTATTTTAATTTTACAATAACTCCAATTATCAAATCCATCTATCAAATCAAATGAAAAGTTCCAACTGAATCATATTTCAACAATATTTACAGTCTGTTTTCATATTGGTAAAGGAGGCATTAGAAATAATAAGTATGTTATTGTCTCTTCTCTCAGTGGCGACAGGGCCATTTCTTGTGACCTGTGACCAATCAAATAACGCTGTGAGTAGGACATTCCTCAAGACAACAGACAGAAGTGGATACATCAGCAAAGCAGCCAAAGCAACACATATTTAAATTCATTAACTGTGTAGGATATAAGATAAAAAAAACAATACTGATTATCACAAAATGCTGATTATCGGATCCATTCAAGTCTGCAACAGAACAATCTTTTTTTTCTCTTTTGTATTGTAACGAATGTGAGGGTAATTTCAGATACATGACAGACCAAGGAGGTGAGTTTCCACGCAACAGTACAACAGCTCTTTCCATTTTGGATGTGCTTTTGCAGTATTCAAGCGTGAGCACTGCAACTCGGTATGCTGTCTTTTTGTCACTCAGTGGGTGTAACCGCAGTGACTTCTGCCTGTACATGTACATGTCTTTAAGTGCTTTAACGTGTGCCCCGATATTGTGCGCCCGTGGAACAGTTTGGCCAAACCGTGTCTTTCTTGAGGACGCTTTGGCATGTCAACGGGAGGATCCGGGGAATGAACTTCCAATCCTGCCATTACTGGATATCCTGCTTTACCTCTCGGGTCACAGCCATCGTAACATACGTCCTCTGCCGATACCTCAGCTGCCGTATTTACACTCAGCTTAGCACGGGGGAATGCAGCTGTCTGTGTGTGTGTTTCCCAGAGGAGACGTTCACCTTAGCCCGAGAATGAGAATCCAGTGAAGCAGAAAGGCTTTGGAGCCAGATGTGTATATGTGTCTGTACACTGTAAACACTAAGTACATCAAACCCAATAGCTATCTTTATTGGCATGCCACGCATTTGGCCTTTCTGAAAATAACACTTCACTCCTCCGGCTTTCTCTCCTCTTCATCGCCTTTCTGAAACTTGACTCATTCACTTGATGAATAGCATTTTTCACATCATCATGCTGCTCGGGGGTGACTGCTCGGCTATTTCATTTTTTTATTTTTTTTTGAGTGGGTGACAGACAGGATGTACAAAGACGATGTGCAGTTGTGTCTCCCTCTTTCCATCTCTGTATAAACACTGATTGAAACTCAATCGGATTAGCCACCTTGATTTCTATTTATAGAAGCTTATCAACACATAACGCGAGGCATCCTTACTACTATGCAACTGCTTAAGTGGATCACAGCAGCTAATACAGTTGTATCTCTGTACAGTTATAAGCCTGCTGTCGAGCCGATGAATCAGCACAGCTATTCTTAAACACATTCTGAGAGTGAATTAGTGCACTCCACATGACAGCTGCAATCAGAAGATAAACTATTATCCCACTTTTACTCATCAATATAATAAAGTCATATGGTCACTGTCAAACTAGACAAACTCTGACCCTGTTTACACTTGGTTTTAAATTGTGTTGCAGTGATCCAAACACAAATGGACACACAAGACACATCGCTGTTCACACCTGTGTGTAACATGTGTCTCCAAGGAGTCTAGACGACCACTAGTGTTCAGATTTGACCTGAAACTCAATGGGCTTTGTTTATTTTCTGTGATACACATGAACAAAAATAAAAATTTGAGCACGCATGTTACTATACCCCACAAGTTTACATCCTTCATATGGTCTTCAGGTCAGTTTGAGCTGCATACACAGGGACACGCAGAAACATGCCCCCCCCCACACACAGATAATGTTACATTGGTATAATCTAAGCACAGAGAAGCTGTTTGATCTCACTTTCCCGCACTCTTTACCCTCTGTCATGTGTTCACCTTCAAACCCTTTGCTTACAATGTTATTCCATAAAATTCTAAACATTAAAACATTTTCTCACACTATACGCCTCGCGCCTGCACATCAAAGAGATCAATACCTCTACATCACAGTACACAATCTAACACCCTAACACCCTCAGCACGACCCATGTAACCCATTTTTTAACATTTTGGCGTCATTGTTGTAGACCTAAAGCCATTCTTACACTGTCCAATTGTAAAAAAAAAAAAAAAAAAAAAAAAAAAGTGCAGCTTAGAGAATAAAAACGTTTTTTCATATGCAAACTCAATAGCACAGACTCAATTTGCATTTAGTCTGTTTCTAAGTGCGCTTACACATGTTAGTGTATATAAAAAAATCTCAACGCTTTTCTTTATTGTAGTTGTATAATTTCATAAATCCACCAAGCATTGCATTATTGTAATGTCTACTACTGTAGAGCAGACTCACTCACTTTTGAGTTCTTCAGTGCCTCTCTAGGTAGCTATGTATTATTGAAACATATTGGCCAGTAAGCTATAATTTTAAAGAGAGAGCCAAACACATTTGCAGAGGATTTCCTATTGCCTTCAAATGACATTAATGAAAGCTGTTCTAAAACTTTTAAACTATTCTATTACTGATTATTACTGATATTATTGATCCCTCACTACCGTAGGAGTATGTGTCCATTGATAGTTTAGCTTAAGGATTCACTGTCCTTTCCACGTGTTTAAAATTAAAACATGAATATGTGACTCTGTCATCATTATTTTAACAGCTTAGTACTGTATGCACAATAATAAGGTATGTTTATACATGACACTATGTCACCCTACATGTAGAATAAGTACAATAGGGTCCCTGTTCCATCTCTCTATCAGCTCAGGGTCCTTGGCCTGAAAAATGTTGAAAACCCCTGCCCAAGATGCATTTTAAAACTAAGCATGAGCAGCGTCCAAATGTACCTATTAAAAGTGAGTACACATGAAAAGGTTTTTGCTGTCAGTAACCATTAACTAAAGACCAGAATCAGTGTCTTGTCTGTAGTGGGCTCATGTCAACAGTGGGGGAAGTGAAACCAGCACCATGATCACACCAGGCGTACAGTCCTATTGTTCCTGCTCTCTGCTGAGTGCAACCACGATGAAATTGCTCTTTTTGCTGCGAGCCGCCTAAGGGAGTAGACTAGAGTCAGCCTTCAGGTAGGAAACAACTGGGCGATCATAATGATCCAGAGAGTCATAACACACATTGAAAAACGCCATTAAGACTGAGACATGTACAAGGATAAACCTAAAAATAGAACTTCTCCTTTTGCTTCCTATAAAACTGACTAAGTTTGGATGACTCCCAGCCTCAACACTCCAGAGCCTGAACACATTTCTTGCCGGGAGGAATCTGATTCACTTACTGCAATGGCTCTGCAGGAATCCAGCCGTAGCGTGATGTGCATTAGCTGGTATTGCCAGACCCATTTAACATTTATAAATCCATTCTTTCATCGCATTTTGGGGACATTTTCGCCACTGCTCTTTTTGATATAGTTTAAATCACTTTGTAATTGCCAAATAACTCTCAAAATGCAGATATAGCGTGACAGGGATTTTCAAAGTTAGCAATAGGCCTGTCAGAAATACTCCATAAATCACCTGATTGCAATTACTTGAGCTGACTGCAATCATTCTGCATTAATGTCATAATGGTTTCCATTCACCTGTATAAAATCACCTGGATGAAACTAAGAGAAATGTCATATTTCATCACTATTTCCACATCGTTGTCACTGTTTGAAGTTTGACAGCCACTCTTTAAATTATGTCATATCATTGCACCTCCTTCTTGAGTGGAGAATTTGTGTTTCTAACATTTGACCAACTGTATTTTGACATTAACACCATGGACTATTTGCAAAAACTTTTTGTGTAAATAAATATAGATATAGCCTGGCCATACAGTAGTTTATCCTGATTATTGGTACCTGTGCTTGTCAGTAATTTCTTTGTATATATTCTAGTATTCATGTCATACCTGCTTTGTGCAATTCTTGTAAGGCAATCAAGAATGTCATTTTGATAGATATGTTCCAATGTTCAATGGCAATAACTGGCTCTTCTTCTTCATAAGAGGAGTATTATTAAACTGTTATTGGGCTGATGGCTAATGGCATTAAATGAATAGAAAATCGTGACAGCCCTAGTTGGGATAAGTAAAAACATTCAGGAGAGTGTTTCCTCTGCCAATGAACTGTAACAGGAGTGGCTCGTCTCAAACATATGGATTAACTGTGTGAAGCAATGTATGTTTCGGTATTAGAAACAACAGCAGGGTGAATTCTGGAATGCAAACTAAGTGTATTTCTCAACACAAGAACATGAACCAAGAAGCAGTGACAACACCCTTGGTCTGTGATCACACGTGTGTACTTCACCTGTCTCCGTGTAGCTGTGGTCGGGCGTTTCAGCCCCTCCTCCTGCTGTGGCAGCTGTCGTCACGCCTCCAGATGCCTCGCTGAGCGGGTCACTTCGATTGACGCTCTCCCTGGAGCCAAAGCGCACGCGGGCGCTGGAGCGGGAGCTGATGTCAGGCGATGTGTCCGACACCCCCGGGAGGTCCTCCGCCTTGGTAGGTGTCACCGTGAACCGCACCGATGCCATGGCAACTCAACTTAGAAAGTAGAGGAGGGGGAGTGGAGAGTGTTGTGTGGGATGCAGGAGAAGAGGGACGGGGTTGCGGGTGGGCACGGACTACCTAGCGGGGCTGTGCTGGCCTGAGCTGAGCTGCGATAGGCTAGGCTATCTCCCAGGTGACGCTGAAGAAAAAATGGCCTCTACAAGTTTCTCTTCTGCAGCTGCAATTCTCCATTGAAGCAAAATGGTTGTTCGCCACCAGGCATATGAAACAAAATCCACAGCAGGCTTCACTGTGTGTCTTTCGGTTTGATATGAAGTAGTTTTTCTAGATTACCAGCACAAAAAGACCAGTGTTACTATGAATATGCATCTTTATGCCTTAAAATCCCAAGGTAAAGTAAATATAAAGCTTCTTTTTGTACCTACACTATGTCTTCCTACAGATAAGGCCTGTGGCTCAGGATAGCACCTGTCTTTCACTCTGCTACTTTTCAAAAAAATCCTAACTTTGAGATGAAAATGTGTCTCTTTCTGATGAAGGCAACCATCGGTGATCAGAGCCAGGGCAAGGGATGATGTGAAACAATGGAAAAGTGTAGTGATGTAGAAAGGGAGAAAATGAGAGGGAATAAGCAGACAGAAAGAAAAAACAGAAATGTTTTAAACAATTTGCTTATTTTTGTGATGACAACAGTGTTTTACAATTAAAGCTACAGTATGCAGAAATTGTCTCCAGATTTTGCAAATACACCTCAGACTGTTTATAAGGATGGACGATGCAACACTGCATCAGGATGCTATGGAAAAGTGAAACCAAAATATCACGGATAGGGGAGCTGCCATGTTGCTTTTACGGGAGCCACAGAGTCAGTGGATTGGATTGGTCATTACAGCTACCAGTCACCTATTTTGATTTCTCTGAAAAGACCTGTGATTGGCCAAAGCCTTCTGTCACAAACTTGATTTTCTAAAGCCTGAAAACAAGTCTACTATCCTCTCAGATCATTTGAATTGCTAGATGCTGAAATGTTATGGAATTTTTGCCTAATATCACAAAAAAAAAAAAAAAAAAATAAAAAAAAATGCCAAATGAAGCTTTTATTCATTCATTTTTTTCTGAACACTGAAAAATGGCTAAAATCACAAAAATGAGATTAGACCTTTCTTGATCAACCAAAACTCAAAACCTGTTTATTGTTGGAATATATTCATCGTGAATATAATATGTTTGTCTAATCATTGCCTAACAGATTTTTTTTAAAACAAATAATACACACTGACACCATTGCAACTGCTGTTTTTTTGTTATTGTGGGTTGATATTGCACAAACACAAAATGTATTCTGTTGTGTGACTTGGAGTGGTAATTATTGAGCGCCGTTTGTATGTGTATTTCTAAAGGGAATTAGTTTTACAACGTCTTTTCTCTACATAACAAGAAGCAGTGCGGCTCCAGTTTTTAGGTAAAGGGTTTGTTGATTGTCCCGCCCCTGTACTCCAAAGTCAACAAGTGCAAGCTCTGACATGCTTTACTTCAACATAAACCGGCACTAAATGTAATCACTTAAAACAAAAACTTAAGACATTATATCCATAGTCAGCTTTTGACCGAAAGCAGAACATTTACATCTCTTTTATGGCTAAATTACACAAGCTCAGCTGAATGCAGGAAACTCAAAGGATTGACTGATGTTTCATCCTCCTACAAAAACATGACAGGACTTTAAATGAAGGAGCAGTAAAACAATAATGGGTTTACCCAAACCTTACAGGTGCAAAGTCAACTAGGCAATTTACTCTATCATCTTAAGAGAAAAAAAAGTGACAGGACAGTTAGACATAGCTGAAATGTTGTTTTAGCTTGGTTCATAATTTAATTATTAAAGGAGAGCGGTTTCAACCGGTTGTGCCGGTAGCTGCTGGCTGTTTTCTCTCACTCTGCATGCAGGGGCATGGCACATTTTCCTGTTTTATAACGCTGCCTGTCTCATACACTCTGTCTGTCCACATTTAGAAGTGGACAGGTGAGACACCGAGGCTGGAGAGGTTTAAGAAAAGTAAAAAGGGCTGTTATACTCGTCTTTCACGTTTGACTCTTGTTCAAACACACACAGTCATGAACACTGCACTGCTGCACATAAACATAATAACACACCAACAATATGTTCTTTTGTGATATAGACGGAGGGGTGTTTCCATCATTACTGCAGATATTTGCTCCCTTGTTGTTTCTTACATAAGTTTCCAGCTGATTTCAGTGAAATAACAGCTAGTTTCCCTTTTCCATCTCCTTTCAGTCTAAGCAGTACTGTTACATCATGATGACAAAGTCAAGGACATTTTGTCCTACTTGTTGAGGATTTTTAAACTGGTATCGCAACATTTTGTTCTCTACTTCTTTTGCAGAAACATTGTGTTGTATCATAATTGCCTCAAGATATGCAGACAAGTGGCAAATTAAAAGAAAAATCATCATCAAGTGTCTCAGTGAGGTGTGACTTGGTTGGGGATTCAAACTATTCAGTGAGCCCTCATGCTCTATGAATGAGGGCATTGTCATCCTGAAAGAGACCACTCCCATCAGGTTTTTCCTTTAATTTGCCATCCATCTTATTTCATTTCAGAAAATAAGCATACTAAGATGTATTACCTTAATTAGCAGCTTTAACACACCAAACAGAATGCAAAAACAACCATTGTTTGTTCATGTAAAATCAACAAATAGTATCAGACTGATATAATCAAAGATCTGTGTTATCCTTATTACTATACACTGATTAAATGATTTACTATCATTTGAATTTGTCTGGGTTATTAAATACCAGCTTTTGTTTGTCCCTGGCTGGCTGTCATTAAACATTAAGTTACTTAATGTTCAGCGAACTCTTGATTCTATATTCCAAATATGAATTATTACCTTCAGGTAGACATTACAGAGCGGGGAAATGTGAAAACAAACACTTTAGCCTTTCTTTAATCCCAGCTACTGTAACACTACTCGTCAATCAACATGCTTAGTCTAGTTCTACAAGCAATAAATGATGGTTTTTAGAGCTGCAATGGTTAGTCGATTAATTGATTAGTTGTCAACTGTTAAAGTCCTGACCAACTATTCTGATAATCGATTTGAGTAGTTTTTCCAAGGGAACAAGTCAAAAATGTTTGGATTCCTGCATCTTAAATATGAATATTTCCTGGTGTCTATCCTCCTCTGTAACAGTAAACTGAATGTCTTTGGGTTGTGGACCAAAGACATTTGAGGACGTCTTGGGCTTCACATTTTTCACCATTTTCTGACAACAAATTAAATACAGAAAATAATCAACTGATTAATTGACGATGAAAATAGTCATTAGTTACAATCCTAATGGCTTCACGATTTCATGTCATTTTTATGCGTATGTATTTAAATCTTTTATCTCACAAGGCACGCACATTATTTTACATATCTTTTTAGATTTGTTGTATGTGTTGTGTCTTTGGCGTGACACTACACTGTTGCGTTGGCTTCATATTATGTATTTATGTTGATTGCAGCTATGTGTAGTACTATTGCCCAAGCTAAATTTCCCCTTGGGGACAATAAAGTATATTGTATCTTATCTTAAATCGCCGCTTCAAAGGACCAAGATTCATATTATCACTTGTATACTTTCAGATTCATTGAAATGTTAACTTCAAATAGGAAACGACGTGTTCCTGGTCGCCCTCTCAGCTGTCACAGTGGTTCATGCTAACGCACCTGTAACCAATGAGATTTACCGGACTAAACGCTTCTTTATTAATTAATACAAACATTCTGTAATTAGTCCAAACTGATAAATTAATTAAGGGAACCCCAGCTGACAGAGATGCTCACATGCTAACCCACACTCATTTGCCACTTAAGCCAATTGAGCTAGCCATAATAATTCTGGCTTGAACCGGTCAGTGAACGCCTCCCGATGTTATTACATAGAAAGACCTGGCGTTATAGGAAAATTATGAACAGAGGTTGATTCGACCTAACATTCGACAGCGTTTTCTTGACAAAAGGAAAGCGGCATCTGTCCAAAGCTGCGGTTTTTCAGTTAAGCGCATCACAACCCGGCTAAAATCAGAAAGGCGCGCAGTTGAATTGGGATAAACTGGTTGAGTAATTAGCTTGTTACTGACAAAGTTGTCAATTTTGTTTGACTCAGGCACTATCTAATCAGGAGCGGCATGTCGTCAGGCTCTGAGCCATCACTCCGCCGGCTACACATAAAGGTGGTACGGGGCGAGTGGTCGCTGGAGGTCCGCTAGAGTCAATACAGCTAACCAACGCTAACGTTAGCCACGGGCTAGCCATGCCGCTGATAAACTGTCAACTCCACGGAGCTCCAGCTTTCCAACTGACAGCGACAAATGCCCACAGAAAATCTCACACTCTCCGTGTGACTCATATTAAGCACATACCTGGATCAAGTCTCCGTTAAAAAACGCTTCCAGCCTGTGGTTGTTTTCAGTTACATCTGGGAAGATTTGGCACCTCTCCCAGGTTTTCTCGGCACTTTTTGTCCAACCGACCCAACAAAAAACATGCGAGAGCGTCCAGCAGGTCCCATCCCTTTTTCCGTCGTATCAACGGCTGGCGCATGCGTACTGATGAACAGTCAACTAGGGAAATGTAGTCCCTAAGGACAATAGCGCATTGAAAAGAACTTCAGAAGATTTTTTTTGTCAGCCAAACCAACTACACAATCAATTTGGAAAAAAAAAAATACAACATATAGCTAATCTATTAATCTTATTAGTGAAGTTCATATCCATAAATGCAATTTTTAAAAATGTCGCCCATGTATCCAATTATTCATCACTGAATTTAAAAATTGTAGCGAGAGAAGTGTAATACCTATTTAAAAATATTTGCTATAGAATGCCTCTAATTTTTCCATTTATTTCTATTTATATAAATTGTTCAACAGTGTATGACAGTAAGTTTTATTTAATGTCAGGTACAGCCGTTTTATTTCACTCTTTGTATTCAGTTTGTCCTCATTATAATGTAGATTCCATTAATGCTTACTTATATATGCAATATGCTAGTCCGATGCCTATAGTATATTAAGTTTGTGGTCCAAACATACCAGCTTTTCGGTTCTGTTCATTTAGAATATGTTACTTATTATGTTGTGTGAAAACAGTTTGTTAACATGTTCCTGTTTAAACATCTTTTAATGGAATTTGTGCTCGATTTGTGAATTGTGCCGAATACCTTATTGCGCTGCCTAATGTGCTTTGTTTTACACAGCGCTATTTAATAGGTACATTTTTAAGACAGCTCAGCAAACATGATGACTTCAAGTGTCCTACAAAACTAAGCCAAATTGTGCTTTTCATGTGGTTACTGATTAAACAGATGGTTGAACTATCGAAAGGAGGTACAAATCGTTCCAACACTCCTGGGGGGATTAGGACTAAAGATATTTCAGTTTCTAAACCACTTGGTGAAACATGTCTTGTCTCACATTGAAGCACTGGTATGACGTTCATACAGATTATTATGCTCATTTATTTGGGTTTTATCTTTTAATCTGTTACCCGTACACATACACAACTGATTACAAACCATCAGTCTATCATTTATTTAACATAAAAACAAAATTATAAAAATGACCTCAAATAAACAAAGTATGATACATAAAAAGAAGCTCCTTAACAACCACATGACCTAACTCTTTAATTTGAGTCAGGCGCTTCGGGATCATGAGTGTGTTTCTTGCTCCTTGCTTTTTCAGTCTCGTCTTCCTCGTCATTCCTCCATTTACTGGTCTGATCGCCATCCTTTTCTCTGTCGTCTCTCACAGAACAGGTCTGGGCTGCTGGGTGAGCAGAAGGCCGAAGCGTTTCTTCACCGTCACTCTGTGTCGGGAGAACTTGTCATCTGGGGAGAAGCGGGCCGGGTGCGCCGAGCTCGTCGGCTGATCATCAGGTCCCACCTTCTGTAGATGATAAAGAAGGAAAGACTTTATGTTCCAGTATGGGTTACGTGAATACAATTAAGACATTTTATTAATATAATCCCACCATCTTCATTCACACTTTTGTTTTTTGTTGCTTGTTTAGTTTTTGGCGTTTTCTTATTCCCTTATTTTTTTTTTTGAGTACAGTATGTGGACAAGTGTGTTGCTTGTGTACAAACCTTTCTCTGGAAGTGGTGGTGCCATCCAGATCCTGCCACAACCTATCTTAATTAAGTATCAACTGAGTAAACAGGCTTAATGAAAGGGCATAAACGTAAGGTTACAGAGTTGAACCCTTATGTCCATGTTGACGCCTTCCTCTGATGGCAACACTCATCTCCAGTGTGTTATTCTGACTGAGCGTCCAAAGACCGACTGACTTCTGCCACTCAGAGAGACCTCCCATCAGATTCACTGGCTGTGATGCGGCATCTGTGTGCAGATATTTTGTGATTTCTGGGAGGAGTTTGCGATGCCAGATCCCATCCAAGGTGCATCATTATTTGTTGAAGGAAAAGACATTTTCCATACCAATTCACAAA
>JAPQRN010000011.1:1663705-1679192 GCA_037367275.1 Coranthus polyacanthus
GTTTGCGATGCCAGATCCCATCCAAGGTGCATCATTATTTGTTGAAGGAAAAGACATTTTCCATACCAATTCACAAAAGGACCGTCCTATTCATATCATGGATTTTCTTTAAAAAAAAATCTACGTGAAAATTTCTAAGTTGAAATCCTTTAATTCTACTCCATATACATATACTTACATGAAGGTTTGGGCTACTGAGCTAAATTTCACCATAAGTAGGTGTATTTTATGCCTCAATGACTGCTTTCTTTTCACTGGATTGGGTTAAAATTTGTACTGAACATCCAAGGAAACCCTAAAGATAAGTTACTCATTCATGTTAATAGTTGTTTCTTAAATCAAATGAATGAAAATGATTTGTTACCTGAATGAAGAATCCAATTTTCAAAAATCATTATCTCTCACATCCCATCATCGCTTTCTTGAAAGCAAATATTGATTTTGTGTAGAATTATTATTAGGAGTTAAAAAAAGGTCTTGGCAAATATAGTTTCAGATCTGAAAGACTGTATATTTCCCCAAAAAGGAACATTTAAATTTCCTGTAGACATTTTAAATGGTAAAGTATTCATATTAATTCCAGATAAATAAAAAAGAAAGATGATATGTTGCTGCATCGTGTATTATTATCATTAATGGCTGCCTCTACCAACTGTATGTCAGCAGTACAAAGTTAGACTCAGACAACTTAATTACTGTGTATTGTTTTCGATTCTCAAGCCATTACATTAAATCTGTTAAATGAAAGATGCGTAGCTCAGCTGATTCACAATTATTTTTACGTACGTATGGTAGTTGTGTGTCCTCAGCAATGCTACATTTATAAGATAGCCTATGAATAATGTTGTGTCAGGCCCCTCTGAGCTGTAATATTGTGTGTCAACGTCGTTTGAGAGCAGAAGTGTGTTTAAATAGGCCTTCAAGTAAACACGATAAAGCAAAACTACTGCTTGACGAAGAGACTAACTAAACGTGTTTTTATGGACAATGCAGAGCGGTTTGAAGCCTGTAAACGTACCTTCAGAGTGTAGACTCTGTCCCCGTTCTCGTTGAGGTAATACTGCAGAAACATCTCGAACAAAAAGTCGTGTTACAGCCTGAAAGACTGAAAAATATGTCACAGAGGCAGCTTTTAGTGCGGAAAAAGTCCAAGTTTGCAGGCGACGCGGTGTTTCTCCCCACGTGTGGCGAAGTTTCTCAGCGCTCGCAGACAGAGCGGACATCCGGTTCAACAGACGTGCTGCTTGGCATTATGGGAAATGGAGTTTTCTTAATAACACGTTTTCCAGAGCTCAAGGATTTTTCTGACAAAAAAAAAAAACATGTGTTGTCTGTTTAGAAACACGTGTTTTTCTTCAACCTATTAATCTTGTGTCCTTCATCCATAAATGAAATGTGCTCAGTTGTCATGGTGACAGTTCAACTGGTTACTGAACTGTATGTAATGAATGAAAATAAACAGTACAAAAATGACCATGTATGCTAACACTTTGTTTTATTGCACAGCTGCAAAGTCTACCATTTCACTCAGAAGAAAAAATATAATATGTGACAGCTGCAGTAAGTTGTAAAAATGAATAAAAAAACACAGCCTAATAAATATAAATTAAACAATTTAATATATAGAAATATAAAGAATTTTCAATCAGGAATAAACAGATTATGTTTATTTTTAAAAAACACAAGCAGATGAAAACTGATGATTGTGAAGACAATATTTGACATATATTTGTTGAAAAAAATCGTCTTCTGCAAGTTAAGGTAGGGACAAAAAATATCTACCTGACTTACTGTCAGCATGTATTAGAGCACAGTTCAACTATTTGCTCTGACAGTGAAAACAATATGTTAAAGACAAAGCGTTGCAGTGGTTTTTATTTTTACTCTAGGACTTTTGTGTAGCGTCTTGACGTACGTGTATAGTATCAGGTGGAGAGTAGTGTGATGCAAGAGACTCATTCAATTCACAATGGATGAATCAAATCAAGAAATAAGGCAAATGTAAATCAGAGACTGTAGCCAATCTTAAAATAAAACTCAACATTTATTATCGCATTACAGCATGTGTGCTTTGATGCCCACATAATATGTAATACTGTATTCCCACATTAGAATTTGCTCAGTAACAGTGTCTTCTTCTGTCATGAGTCAGGTCATACATTTCTTATTTTCCTGGTGCCCAAGATCTTTCTGTTTGTTTTTTTTTTTTACTCTTTTAACTATATTGTAAATGAGGCTTCTACCTCAGTGTAAGGTGTAGTACATGAAATAAAGTTTGAACGAACTGAAGGAATATAATTTATCTTCTATCTGCCACTCCACTCGCTGCTTCACGTAAAGCACAAAATAGCCAGCGTCATTCATGATCAGTTCAGTTACGTAAAAGTTTATTTGCCACATGTGCAAAATGTCGGCGAAAATTATACACTGAAATGCTTGTTATGAGGATCAGGTAGTCTACAAATAAAAGTACAAACAGAAGGGGAAAGATCTATACAATACATACAAAATATGGAGAATATATTAGCATGTGTGGTATGTATGTCTAAATGAGAACTGTACGGTCACAGAACACTTTATAGACAGAAGAGTAAAAAAAAGCAAATTAAGAGACAGTGGAAAAAGTAGCCTTTAAATAAAAATTGGTAAATGTTGCAATTATTGTGGTTTGAATGTATTGCTTGGTTATCAAGGAAGATACAAAAACTTCAAAACCATAATGAAGTGCAGCTCTAATGCGTAGTGTGTTGTAAATAGGATGAGTATTTATTGCACAGAGACAGGACTTGGTAAATTCGTGCCGTTCAGAAATATTTCAACATGCCTGAAAGAAACATAAGCACACGAAGAAGGTTCCTCGATCTGTCAGTGAAGCGACCCGTTATTCATACAGATACACGACTTTTTACATGCTGCAAACTGCTCACATTTGGGTCACGATATCTTACTTAACGTTGATATTTTCCCTTTCTTCTGACAGTTACACGTGACAGACCAGGCATATACACTGAGATCACCGGCAGAGTTACACAGTATCACAAAGCAGAAACTGGTCGGATGATGGAGGACGGATCAGGATTTCGGAGACAGGAAATGCTCCAGAGGAACTCTAGTCCAGGGCCCAGAAGAGACACTATGGTCACAATCCTCCTACGGCCCGTCCGGCTCCAAATAGAAGTCCAACAGAGTCCGCCTGTGTTTTACTCACCTCCAGGCGTTGGTCACTCTCCGCTCAGTCTCCAGAGATCAACACCACTTCTTCAGAGACTCACCCCCTTCACGCCACCACACTCCTGCTACCTGCCGAGTCCATTTTCTTCCACACCGACCTTTTGGTTTGGTAGTAGTCCATCTGCGCTGCTTCCACACAGAACCCCACACCCACCTGCTTATTCACTGGTCCCCTTTCCCGAGCGTGATCCTGACTGGTACATGTGTCCGCAGTCCATGTTCGTTGATGAGCCCTGCTACCCAGACCTGTAAGAGACGCACAGAAGATAAGAGAATATAAGACATTATTGACTTGTGTAAACAGTGGGGATTAAACGGTTTGGTCTATCTTAATCCAGGTTTCAGAGGAAAGCAGGCCAGAAGCAGAGTGAGGAAAAGCCCAGTTTAGAAGGTCAGATTTCTTTTTGTTTCGGAGAAAAAGATGAAAAGAAATGAAAAGTTCTTGTTCCCTCTTTTATGAAATCTATTTCCTTACAGATGAGCAATGGGAAGGGGACACATCTGCCAAGGACCAACTACAAGTAAAGAAGAATGGCAAGAAAACCACAAAGTCCAAGTTGTCCACTCGATCTCTGGCCTCTTTGGATGAAGAGACACTGGCAGGACTTGCCTTTCAAGAATACATGATAATCATGGACTCGCTTAGTGCTGAGGTCCGTATTTTAATCATATAAACACCCAAAAAATAGCTCTGGTCACGTGCAGGGATAGGTCTGATTATTTTCACTTTTAGGAGGCTTCAGTAAATATTTTGGAACAACATTTATGAAATACGTTTTAGGATCTTATTGAAATGAAAAAAAAAAAAAAAATCACTGTGGAATAAAACTGCACAATTGGCAGAGTATAATACTCAACAGACCTCTAAATATTGTGCTGTTTATGACTCTGCAGGTCCAAGGGAGTGTGAAGGCCAAAGAGAATGAAAGAAAGGAAAAAAAGGTGGATGAGGTGGAAAAGGAGGATGAAGCAAAGGAGGAGAAACCGTTGATTAAAAACAGCTCATTTCTGGAGTATCTGAATGAACTGTGCAGCGATGAGGAGTTTGTCAGAAATGTATGTTATTGAGTTTGTTTCCCCTAAGAAGGAGGAGAATGTGAAACTCATGTAATGATTCTCTTCACTTTCTCTCAGGTGGGGGCAACGCTGAGTCTGGACTACCTCCAATCCCTCCTGTCTTCGGACCCAGAGCCCGCTGACCTCATTGCGTTGGAAAAACAAGAGCAGGAGGTAATGTTACAAGAAATCATTGTTTTGTTGCTGTGATTTTTTTTTTTTTGCATTGTGGAGGATGAGGTGGATCTTGGTGACCCTTACAGCTTGACCTTTTAAAAAAAATACCCAGTGTCTGTTGGTTTGAACGGAGGGAAATATTTCCGTTCTCATTTACATGCGACTTTACAGGTGACCCCGCGGCAGCAGTCATTATTGCCTGTTTAAAACACTCAGTAAAATAATCTTAATGTCAGCAGAGACTGAAAGTAAATACTTTGCGCTTTCTCTGCCAAACGACAGGGTAATAACATGCTTTTTATAAAGGCTACATCATTTAGATGGCTAACGCTACTTCTCTCCTGAAATTTCACTGTCAAAAAGGAAGCAGCTGTGAACGCAACATATTCAGCCTCATGTTTTGTTTTGTCTTTGACTCTTTCCTTGTATTTTTTTTCTCTCAGGTGGGACGGACACTGAGTACAGACTACCTGGATTCCCTCTTGTCCTCAGACCCAGAGCCCATTGACCTCCCACTGAGACAACTAAAGGAAGAGGTATCTATAATGTGTCAAAAAGAACTGTTTTACAGATGCGTTGGACCCCGATGTAAATGTTAAATGTAAGAGCTGCTGGGTGACTCTATACATGCAGGAAAGGCCGTTTAAATCCACTCAAAATCAAATACTTTCCATACTTCCTCCACTATAATCTTTGATCATTGTGTTGAACTCTTTGAGGATTCACATCCATCCACATCCATCACATCAGGAGAATTTCGGCCAATTGTGATCTAGTACCCAATTTTTAACGGTGAAACCCGGAGCCTGCGGTGCACAAGGTCGAGGCGAATGTTGAGTGATGTACTTCATTTGCAACACATTATGTTATTTTAATTGAAGTTAGGACGGCCTTTGTATATGAATATGATGTGATGTTCAATAAGCTTTGCACAAAAAGAGCTGATAGGCCTACTTTTTACTCTCAGAGACTGTACTTTTTTTCACTCTTACTTGAGTTAATAAGTTGAATCAGTACTTCTACTTGCGTGTACTTTTGCCACCTCTGCTCGCAACATAACTGAACGGGGTGTTTAAATATCATCTTCCTGGTTTTGCTCTCTGTCTACAGGGTTTAGAACAGGAACTATTACACAAACTTTTGGCTGCAATTGGTTGCAATCCTACATGTGACAACACACCTCTGGCTACTTGCCATGTTGAAGATCATCCTGGGACAGCGTCTGACTGGGTAAATCTGCCAGACGCAGACTTCACCAGTCCAAACTACAATGGAGGAAATGCGGCCCCGAGCAACATGGAACCAGAGTGGACTATCTGTTATCCCCTCATGCCGTCACACTTTTTAACACCTGAAGAATACCTCCCCACTATTTACACCTTCCATCCTTTATATCACAACGAGTCCCTCTCCCCCGCTACAGATGACATGTCGGAGGATCTTCTTTACCTCTCATTCCAAGAGCTTCAGGGTCAACCTCTACCTGGGAATCCTCACGCGTTGGGGTCCTTCTCATCTGCACCCAGTCCGCCACAGTCAAATGGCCCTCCAGCTTTGAGTGTCCTGGCTTGGAAAAAACTCGACCCACCGGCACAGAAAAGGCAGCCTGAGGAACATCACAGGCCTATAAACATTAACAAACAGGATGCTTTGCTGGAGGATATGTCCCAACAAACTAAAGAAAGTATTTTCTGCCCTGGTGACCCAACCTATTTCTGCTCAACTCCTGTTCCAGCTACTTTGTCTTTCACGGCAGGCTTCAATGCAGAACCCAATAATCCCCTGATAGATGACACTTTATCAAATGTGGTGTCTGAAAAACTAAATGTAGAGCTACTAGAAGGGCTGCAAGTTTCTCAAGAAGCACCTATGTGTGGCACTTCATCTGGTCTGAGGACTGAAGAGCAGATGGAGAGTTTAGAAAAGGCCAAAGAGGAAGGGCTGATTAAAAATACTTTTGAAGGTGAAGACGAAGGAAATATAGAGAATGAGGCCAAGCTGAAGGGAAAAACAAAGAGCTACCCAGTCAGGCGGAGTCAAAGGCTGTCAAGACAGATTGAGAAACAGAAAGCAAGGCTTTATGGTGAACACAGAAAGGAAGCAACAGAGAATTTGAAACCAGTCAAGAAAACGGTAACATTCACCCCAGAAAAGGACAGTGTAATTTATGAAAAGCACAAGAGACAACCCTCCAGAGAAAGGCAATTATGTAAAATAGAGATGGGTAATTCTAAAAAGCGAAGCCAAGCAAGAAAAACAAGCAATACAGCCGAGCAATTTTCAGAGATGGCAGACAAGGAGAGGCCTCAAAAGCTCGCAGGGGAAAAATACAAAGTTGAAACAACAGGGGAGCAGTGTGAGGCAGCCAAATTGAATTTAAGCACCAACCTGGGACCTGAAAACACCCTCTCAGAAACAGATTCAGGACGTCAAGAGGAGAGAGAGATGAGTGAAGGAAGAGGACGAAAGACACAAAGAGGAATACAGATGTTCAACATTATAAGACGAAGAACAAGGAGTACAGCCGCTGATGAAAACGTTCAGCTGAAGTCTGCCACTAGGGCAACAAGAAGAACTTTACGCTCAGAAGATACAGATAAAAGTGTGAGAGGAACACAGACAGACATCAACCCAAAAGTAAATGGGAAGGAAAATGCAGCTGATCTCCCGACGATTTCAAGCCCAATGAAAAGGCGCAGGTTCAGGAAAGACGAAGAGGGGAGTGTGGAGAGGCGTAATGATGCTGATGAGACAGATACAAGTCAATGCAAGGTCACAAACTGCAGTCCTGTCTCTCCTCAGAGAACAAAGGACACAGTAAAGGATCAGCAAAAACACAGCCAACCACTCTCTATGATCACAGTTGAAAAAATATCACAATGGACTTATCTGACACGCCAACGAAGCAGAAGAACAGCAGAAACTCACAGAAGGCGACGTCAGACGGTGGAGATGCCAAATGTGTCAAACAAGACTGTTGAATGTAAAGGGATTCAAGAGAGCAAGGCAGAAACACATCGCAACAGAAAACTAGGACCAGACAAGACGCCGGGGGACAGAGAAGAGACAAAACGCCCGAGCAGGACTCCGGCAAAAAGATACCGACGTGATTTTAAAGACAATGAGTTAAACAAGGAAGCGGTGGAGCCTGGAAATGAAACGCACCATTTAAGTCAGATGAAAAGAGGGATGAGAAAGAGCAGAGCAGGAGTGAACGACGTCAACGAAGGGTTGTTAACAGGAAATGAGAGGGGGTCTAAGGCGTCTGGAAACGAAGATGAGGCAGAGGACAGAGCTGGAACACGCTCAAGAAAAAGTAAAGAAGAGGCAAATCACAAAATCTTTATCAGTTCATCAAGGAGAGCTGCTAAAGCGATTTGTGAGGCTGGAAACATTGCAGCCACAAGGAAAAGACTTAATGTCGTGTAAAACAAAAGCGACAGGACACAAACAACAGCTGAAAACAGGAAATATAAAACACCGTGATCAAGGACAGGATGAGACAGGAAAATTAAAAGAATTCACAGTTTAATTCCATGTTCAATAAAAACAACATTCATGCAAAAATCGATGATCATTTACAGTACATAAAAAAACTACTTCTCACGTTAAAAAATATCATGTTTCCTTCTGCAGAAACCACATCCCTTTAAAAATAAACATTCGGCATACAGTACATCTGACAACACATTATAAATAACACATTTATGGCTTCATATGACAAAAGGCTCCATTTAAACAGCATCTAGAATATGGAGTATGACATGATATGATAATTAAAAAAAAGACACACGGATAAATGTGCACACACCCGTCTGCAAACGTAAAGTGACCAGGCCTCACACAGCCACGAGGAGCATTTAGCAATAAGTCAGTAGTCATTCAGTAACTCATTATCAGCATGATGGACTGTAAGAAAATGTCGCAGTAAACATTTCAAATACATCCACACGCACAATCTGGTGCCGGCTGGGTAAAAATACAATCCTTTCTTGAAGATTTTTTTGTTAACGAAGAATCCGATTCTTTTTGATGCTCCAAAAAGTCCTTAGTCAAACTTCTTGTTGGAGTGGAGGAATCCGTTGGCATTGTGCATGTTTCCGTTATTGTTCAGAGTCTTACAATTGGCCCGTGTGTTGATTGGCAGCTGAGAGTCCGCCTCCTCAGGTTGCAGGTAGTCGCGGATCGCTCTCTGGTAGGTCGGATTGGTTGTCAGCACTCGCAGCAGGTTGTCTATGGCAACAAGGCAGATGTCATTTCAAAATGCTATAAGGCTTGATGACCACATGATCAGTCACAAATGCTGCATAAATTGCACCGAATGTATGACTCAAAACAATGTCAATCTGACCCTATATCTGTCTAAACCAAATTTGTTTTCACTCTATTGTGTGAGCTGTATCTCAGTGTGGTTTCGGGAAATGTATTATAAGAGGAATGCCAAGACTGCTATTGCCAGACTACTTCTCAAATTAAATTAGAATTAACCTGGGACCTCTCACTTTATTTCTGATTTCCAAGGGGTGGTATCAATGGGCACAGACCAAAATGCTTCTGATAGAACTACAACCAATCAAAGGAACATTTCTTCTGATCCAACAGTCAAAAAAATCCATTGGCATGAGTTTCAGTGTTGGAGCAGGGGTGACATTAATGCATTAATGTTGCCTTCAGTGACTTCTCCTGAGGTAGGAGTGGTAGGTTTTCCTACACTTCCTACAAATGAAACATTTGCCCTCAGGCACACATGTCTGGTTCCTAAGTGAAGGAATGCCAACGCTTGACAATGGTGCAATAGCCTGCACGGCTGAAATTAAACCTGTGACAACAGATTGCCTTGAGCTATTCCAATTTGTTGCAATAGAACCATTTAAAAGGAGTATGTGAGTAACAACCCTTTTATGTGAGATTATTTCTATCATGCTGTTTTTTGCACAACATTCCCTAACTTAAATCAACATTTATTTAACAGTGTGATGTCTGCATTGTCTCAGTTTGCTTAAGTAGATCTACTCAGCACTTTGTACTTTGTACACTTTCTGAGTGTATTGCACTGTCTGAATTTTTTTTCATCAACTTAACAAATGTGCACAGGAAATGAAAAACCACCTTGAATTGCACTAAAACTTGTCATGCATAACATTGTTTTTTGTCGCAGCATCTCGTTTCTGAGAGAGAATGAAAATTTGCACTCTGCGTTCATTTTTTGGCATTTAATTGATCTATCGGCCTGTCTTTAATCTTTGCAACCAAACAGACTGGCCACTGGCTGAAAAGATTCTCTTTTTATTTTCAAGTTTTACCTGACAATAAGATCACACACTAACTATGGGTCTGAATGCACAAAATCACATCATAAATCATCATACTGAAAGAATCGTCCGGAGTAATGCTTAGCAGACACATACCTTCAGTAAGCTGGCCTTGCTTGGAGGTCTCATTGTACAGCTCAGCAATGTGGTGCTGAGGAACCCCCAGCAGCGCCCCCATGAGGTCTGACAGCTCCTCTGCACTCAGTGTCCCTCTGCCCTCTCGGTCAAACAACTGTTAAACACAAATACTCATATTTTTAAAGTGCATTTGTACAAGGAACATCTATATGAAGTTAATTATTTCATGGATCCATAGACATGAAAATAAATGTGGTGGTATGATCGAATAGGACGACTTACCCTGAAAGCTGTGTGAAGGAGTGACTTTAAGGTGACAAATCCAGAAAGCGCCAAAACATTCACATAGATGTGGCGGAGATCCACAGTTTCATCCTGGGGTTAAAAGAATAGATGTAGAGTTCTATTTAATACTTTTTTTAATACCTTTTTCTTGTACATAGCAGAAAATACACACAGCTAAAAATCTGTACTGTACACAAACAAATATTTGTCTGTGGTGCACTCTTAAAACTTTGAATTAAAAAACATAAAATTACACTTCTAAACTAAACTCTTCTATTATGTAAAGTAGTTCACCTTGGAGTAGAGGCCACAGATAGCAACAGCGGTTTGTCTATCTGTCAGTCCAAGAACAGACAGGAGTTCCTCTGCGCTGGTCTTTGACCCCTGGCCTTCTGATTGACACCTGTCAGTCATTCGGTTGAGTGCTGCTTCTACATCTGATGCTCCCAGGCTGGAAGACATGAGAGATAAAGACGTGGTGAGAAACAAGAGCACAAGCCAACTGTGTACACACACTCACTCAAGCAAATTTTTATGTTTACGCACACAGATAATGATAAAACCTGGGACATAAGCCAGAAAGCAAACACCAGACTCAGTTGATCTCTTACCCATTTTTGTGCAGCAGTGAGAGCGCTTTCCTGGCAGGTGACTCCAGTGGGAGAGCGAGACCACCCAGTTTGCTGACAGGAACTCCACCCTGCATTACATAGTCTGTAGCGGGGACTCCAAGGGCCCTGAAGCACAACAGAAAACTGCATTAAAGGAACTGAGGAGAGACTTGAGGCTTGTTTAATGTAAGCCAGATTGGCACAGATTCGATCACTGGCGACTGCCGCACAATGCATGCCAGTTGAGTTGATCCAGACTTGCTCTGGCGTTACAAGATCATTGGACACGATAACCTTTAGAGATCAGTCTGTTGTTTCTTAATTTTAGAGCGTGGAGCTGTTTAACCAAACACACTGGAGTGGCATAATAGACATTTCTATCCCTACTTTTTGAAACAAGTATGGCTCTTTAGTCACATCTAGTGGCAGCAGCAGGTAACTACAAAAACACAAAGGATTTAGCAGTTTGCAGATGTTTTGCTCTTCTAGATATTGGCTCATTTCTAAGAAGACACTGCCCAGTCCATACTATTTTAAAATTACAGCAGTCAGCAAAACAGAAAGACAGAGGAGTAACTCTCACTGATCATTGACTACTTGCAAGCAGCCACTCATTTTTACGCTCATCCTGTGCAAACAACTGAACAAATACAAGGTATCATGCAACCCAGCTGATGTGAAATCATAAAAGCACTGCATTATCTGCTACTTACTTGGCCATGAGTTTCTGAACATTGTCTGCATACAGGTTTGGGTTATTCTTCTCCTCCTGGGAAGGGTTGTAAACTGGCAGAAACTGCAGCACAAAGGAAGACGAATCATGGTTTAGTAAAAAGGCACAGATACAGAGACACACTGATAGGCTTTGCAATCTTTGGGTTTGTTAGAGCTCTAATCACACCGATCATTTCTAATGAACGCAGACAGTGATATCAGAGTGTGCTGACCACACCCTGAGTGCACTTCTACGTCACTGCAGTAAAATGAAAACTTTAAAGATGGTTTTGGAAAAGAATGTGAAGTATGCAATGGACTTACCTCAACAGTCATGTTAGTGTAGAGCTGTGAAGTAGTGTACCATAGTGCGTCAATCCTAATGGACAAAGAACCAATATTAGCATTTCATTTACATAGCCCAGTATCACGAATCACAAATCTGCCTCAGGGGGCTTCACAATCTGTACAATGTACAAAACCCTCTGACTTATTAAGAGAACTTTTAAGAGAACAATCAACACCACGGTGACGTGATAGTGTCATCTTTGATTTGTATTGATTTAATACATTTATTGATGGACAAATTGAACAGATGAAATTCATATCTTCTCTTCTTCTTTACATGTTACAACTTGAAAAAGGTTGCCCAAAAAGAGAAACTACGGCTGTGTTGACTAAAATTACATCCACTGGCAATGAGTAAATGAGTAAAACTTCCTCATTGAAAAATTGAAATTAGGATGAAAGAAAGCTGAGTAAACTTTTGCAAGCCTACTTAACATCCTGCATACTGTGTGTAGAAATGCAGTGCTTCTACCATGGCTTGTACACAACCCACTGCTATAAACTATAAGCAGACAGACAGGTGGGGATAAATTTGGAGAACTCACCAGGTTGAGCCTTTGTACGTCCAGCGCACAGTATCCTGAGGAGGAATCATAAAAACGACATATATGTAACTATATTCAAACACTGGACATAATTTAACATGGTAAAAAAAAACAAACCCGCCTTAGTGAACATGGGTATGGCACAGATGTTTGTTTAACTCTAACTGTCATATTACTTTATTACATGCCCTGATGGAAACCACTATGCAAACACTGGCCTGTACAAATATTACAGCATGTTCAGAAACATAAGCTTGATAAAATGTAGGATAGTCTACATGCTGATCTTTGGGCAGGGCTGTAACATGGAATGCATAAAAGATGAAAATGTGTGAGAGTGGTGAGCAACAACACAGGGTTTCATAACAAACTGCACACACAGAACAAAGCATTCCCAGTATGTACCTGGTTGTGCTACATTTCCAGGTTACTCAACTTTTACAGAACAGTTTGAGTGATCATGGAAGAACTGTTCTGATGTTTTTGGTATTTTGCTGTTTGAGCTTTAACATGGTAAAATTTTACAAACACAAACACTTACAGAACACAAAACAATTTGACTAAATAAAGTTTCTTTGCTCTAAAGGGCATGGTTTTACTTGCTTTCTGCTTTTTGTGAAATTAATATCTGATTGCCAAAGAATGATTTCCTTTACTTTTATGACATGTTTCTGTCATGTCTGTGTAAAACTGTAATAAGTGTGTTCTGAGATTCTTGCATCACAGAAAAATGTAGCACTAACTGCCCAGCCAAATTGAATGATTAAAAGAAATTACAAGCATATGAAAAATTCTCAAAATCCTGAAAAAATAAGCAGTATTCTCCACTCTGAAATGCTAGGATCTCATCTGCTGAAGCCATGCCCAATTGTAGGAGAGGTGCGGCCTCTCTCAAGTGTCAAATACCACTACCACCTGAAAAATGGATGCTCTATCTAGCATCTTTATTGGACAGCAGAGCCAGATTCCAAATCACAGCCAGAGGAGAACGCGAGAATCAACCCTAGCTCCTCTCGCTCTGCAACTAAACCTTTTAAGTAAAGTATGAATGATTACAAGAAGGCATCATTAACAAGCAGCTACACTACTGACTTTACTCACCAGCTTGTTGGGGTAATGCAACAAAACAGGCTGAACCGGGACTCCAGCAAGAAAGGCACCTGGTGACAGTGACGAGGAGAAAAAGTGAGACAGAGTGACCTGACTGTGAGTGCTGAAGAAGAGCCAATCAATCAGCTGCTACGCACATTTCCTTTCATGCCACTCATTCCTGGTTGATTTTTTGTACAAACAACAGGCAAACCGCACCGCGTGATGAAGACAAAACAGACTAGATCAGTTTATCCTCATTCATGCATTTCAGCTAGATTGACACAGTGAAGTACAAGCTTGCGTGCTCAGTTTGTTTTGTGTGTGTTCTCTATCTCTACTCACCGGGTTTGAACTTGATGAGAGCTCTTCCATTAGTTGTGGTTCCTTCAGGAAACATCAGCATCTAGTCAAAAATTTTAAAAAAATGAATAATGTAAATGTAAAAAAAAAGCAGCTTGTTGTGTGACCGTTCCATTTATTTGTGTAAAGTGACCAATTACCGATCGTTTCATTTTACCTGAGGCCAGTAGCCGTCGGAGGTCAGCCTTTCTGTGAGCTGGGTCACCGCCTTTTTCCTCGACTCTGGATCTTTCCTGCTCACCAACACTGACTGGTTGAACTCCAGAAGAGCTGAAATACAAAAGAAAAAAAAAACAGTCCCATAAGACCACAAATGAGAAACAGAACCAAGGGTGGAGTCCAGAGCAAGACCGCCAAGACAGAGGCAAAGCGGCAATAACTTAACAGACTTAGAGGCCAAGAGAGTGAGTCACTTGTTTATCTTTGGGCTTCCTTCATAGTTCTATTTTCCCTTTTGACCCTTGTGTTGCAAATATTACTGTTAGTTGACAACATGTGGTGAATTTTCTCAGCTAGTACAGAGCACTCTGTCTTCCAGCTAAACACAGAAACATCTATTTTTCAGAAACAGACAAATGTGGTAAAACCTACTTTTGAAACTTGAACTACCGGAATTATTACTAACATGAATAGTTAAGTAATTCATGCCTGGTTTAGTAATTGTCTGGAACTGGCAGTATTACGTTTTTTGTGACTATTCCTTCTAATTTCTCACTCTGCTTTCTGACGCCAAAAACTGAATCACTTCTCTTTCCCCTGCTGCCATTATACTCCAACCCTTTGCTGCCACTCATTTCCCATCAGGAAATAAGGTTGATCAAAAAAAAAAGAGAAGGAAATAATGATAGATGAAACTTACACTGCCCACTCCCTAGATAGCAAACCTAGATGGTTAAAGTTGTTGTGAATGTGTAAAAATACGATTATAATAACTTTAGCTTGATGAAAACATATTATATAATCTGAAAAGTCTGTCTTCTGTTATGGCGAACTCAAATGCATCTGATGCTGCATGGTGTGTGAGAGGAAACACTTGACATGTGTCAGACAATCAATGTCATTTACACCTGCGTATCCTGGACTAGAGGAGTTTTGCATGTAGCAGGTGAAAACAGAATGCAAAAGAAACACACAAGCATACAGTACATGCAAGAATGCAAGAAAAAAAGAGGTTTGCTTCATCCTTATGCAAACCTTTACCATAGAAAAGCTAAGGTTTTTGAATATATCATCTACCATTCTGGCACCATACATGAACTTGGGATCCAACAATTATTTTCACGGCCAATTAAATATTCGTACTATTACTTTAAGCTGCACTGCTTGATTTCATAATTATGTAATCATCTAATCATAGGTGTTTTCAGACAGGTAGGAGGGTTAAACATGTGACTGACAGCTGTAATTACTCTCCTCCGTGGCTCAGATTCAGATTCACTTTATTAATCCCTATGGGGAATTCAGTCGTCCCCAAGCTCATAGAAAATAAAAAAATAAAATAAAATTAATAAAATGTGTTCAGCTCGACAGGAAGCTTGGAAAAATGGCTTCACTCTTCCACAGTGGTGTGAAACGGTGTCATCTATCTTTATATTTAGTCTAAATATCACCAATGTACAAATTTGCTCATCTAACAATTTATAGATACGGCTGGTAAATTGGGTCACATCGGTCTATT
>JAPQRN010000011.1:1692867-1712036 GCA_037367275.1 Coranthus polyacanthus
GATGTCTACGGACCCGAGCCTCCTTAGGAAGAATAACTGGCTCTACCCCCTTCGTGCAAAAGGTCTAATGCCCCAATATTAAAATGTTAAATCCACCGTCATCTCACACAGCGGATAACACATTTACAACTTCATCCAATCTTTGTTGCTGCAATATTCCGCTGCTCAGTTTATTTCTGATGCAGCCCCCACCTCGTGTATCAACAATACACTTTGTTAGTCAGTGCCTTAAAAATGTCAAGCAAGGAATCCTAGTTTAGGAAAATTCTCAATGAGGAGGCGTGGCTGAACGTGTTACTAGGTAGGACTCTTCTTCTAAAAGGTGTGTTTGGCTGATCCAAGAAAAATGCACTCCTTTTGATAATGGGGATAGAAATGAGAGTGCAATCAATCAATAGACGTAATCGCAGAATTACTCTCTGTTAAGACTATTTTATGTAATGAATATTTCTGAATATATTAGAAGCTTTATTTCAAAAGAAGCCTGAAAACGCAGGCCTACTTATGTCTTGTCTAATGTCTTATTATTTATTATGCTGGTAATTCTGTTATTTAAGCTATTTGATATTAATGAGAGAAAATGGCTCAGCTTTCATGAATTTCTGCAACTGCTGGTAGTCGACCACAAACGCTACCCCTGCACAACCTATTCAGTGTTTCAGGGTTTCTTTCTTTGTTTTTCTACCATTCTCTCCTCTGCTTCAGGAACTCATAAACCTCTTATTTTTATTTTTTTTTACCTTAGCTATTTTAAGGGATAAGATGCTGTTTACCAGGATTAACTCTGAGGGGAATTTGTTAGAAAACATCAGAAATGGAAGAAAGAATTTCTCACCTTTGCTGTTGCATCGTGTCCTTGAACTGCCCTCTGCCGTGAAGTCAAATGAGCACACATAGTTTGCTTATGTTGAGTTGACTGCAAACCAAATTTCATACTGATTTTCATTACATGTAAACACGTCGTTGTTTCTCTTAGGAGGTCAAGGTTTGGCTGAATTTGGCCAAATAGATGTAACCTATATATACATATATTTAGCAACTACAGGACTCAGTTGTGGAATAGGATATGGAGACAGACAACAATGCAACACAATGCAACAAGTAAACACTGCGACGGAGTTGTTTGTGGACGTCTGAACATCAGGAGAGGTAAGAATATGTTGAATTTTAAGTCAGTATTTAAGATTTACATTTAATATGAGAGCAGTTTTTCTTATTTTCTGAACGTAATATACTCTCTCATGTGCTTTGAGTTTATATGTAGTAAATTGGACTAATCTGAGCTTTTACTAATTTCACTTTAAATTCGCATATGGGTTAATACGTGGTCATTTTCACTGTTCTGGATTCCAGATAAATGGTGCGTCCACAAAATGCAATCCCTGTCATCGGTAAATCTGACCGGAGCAGCATTTGTTTTTTTTTTGTTTTTTTACAGTATTGGCTTTGATGACTTTAAGGAATTTGAATAACATAAATTGTTGGTTTCGCAGGGATTCTCTCTTTGTTTGCGAGGATTACTGCTCAGTCAAGTAAGTTTCTGTTGGGCACAAACTTTACATTTACATTCTGGTTAAAGTCAAACAGATTCTGCTTGTTTTATTTCCTATAATAAACTATGCTCATTCATTCATGTAGCAGAATTGAAGCATGTGTATTTTTTTAAAACGCAAAATATTATGAAGGTGATAAAAAAAAAAAGTTATTTCAAATATTAAAATGACAAACCTCTCGAAACACTGTCTAGACATTATATCCCCACTAGGTTTGTAAAAAAAAGAAAAAGAAAGAAAAAAACTAAAACTACCATAAACGTCCTAAAGGGAACAGTTTTGACACCTTTTAGTCAGTTTTATGTTTGCTTTGTTACTAAACATCCAAGACTATGTTTAACCCTAACCCTTTGTAAATTACCTTCATATACAACTAAACTCTAGCTGTTTTGTTATAATCAAAATGCTGCTTGCATTACGTTTTGTTTCAAGATAATCATAATTAAATGTTGTTAATTAACATAGTTTCAAAGTGGCAAAAATGAAGGTATTGAATGTAAATGTAAATTGTTCACAGACAACGTATTTCATTCTGCAAAAGATCCTGCAACTTGATTTAAAATATCACCTGGTTAATGATATTATAGTTAGGGAAGTTTATCCACTGAAAGCTCTTGGTTAGGTTTAGGGAAAGACGTCAGGGGTTGGTTTAATATAGAATGAAATGATCAAATATGACTCACAATAAACCAAATCCTGATCTTTTTCGAACTCTCACCAAATCGCTTTTACTTCCTAAATCCAAACACCTGCAGGAGTCTCGATGCAAATCAGTCTCAAAGTCCTGGGTTTTGTACATTATATCCAGCATCCACCCCCACTTCACTCTGCTTATTAAGGAACGGCAAAAGAAGCTGTGGATCCTCAAATGACGAATTATGTTCCATTGCAACAAAACCAACATGAAAGTGACGTTTGATGATAAAAGAACATAACTGGATTGGATAATATTTAAGTGTATATCCCTCTGTAGATATAAACCGCTTGTTCTGAGATAACAAAAACAAAAAGATTTTCATTTTCACACGACTAATGAAATCCTGCTAAATCTTACACATTGAACCTTTAATGAGGCTAAGGCTCCATGTACTTTTTCAACCTCATTTCATCTCAGTTATCAAATTCTATGAAACTGACACAGTCATTCAGTAAATAAATACACACTTCTTGCTTTTTGCCCCCCTTTTTTTGGTATTATTTCTTCTTCAAAGACGGCGTGATATATCGTAGATGATCATCTTGCATGTTTTGCAGAATTGCTGTATATTGTGGCGAACGTATTGTGGTGATGTGGAACGTATTGTGGTGATTCCCTCTCGTGGTGTCTTCCATTAACATACCAGTGGTGCATGTGTTTTCTGTTAGCCGGTTCAACAGTGAGGCTGGTCAACTCTGCCAAAAGCTGCTCTGGCAGAGTGGAGGTCTACCATGGAGGACGGTGGGGGACAGTGTGTGATGATGCCTGGGACCTAAAAGATGCCACCGTGGTGTGTAAACAGCTGGTCTGTGGAAGGGCTCTTTCAGCTCCTTCATCTGCAGCTTTTGGACGGGGGACTGGACCCATCTGGTTGGACGATGTCCGCTGTGTCGGAAGTGAGCTATCAATAACAAACTGCACACATCGAGGATTCGGACAACACAACTGTGGTCATGGTGAAGATGCCAGTGTTGTTTGTGAAGGTAAGTGTTAAAAAGTTGAAGTATGTTCAGTTGTTTTGCTCTTATCACCTGACTTTGTTGACTCTGAAGGTCAATGTGGTAATAGACCTATGCTATAAATAACAGACCATTGCTATGGGCTTAGTTCTGATCATAGACTCTGGAGATTATTTTTGAATCAATAAACAGGGTGATGCAGGACTTGATCACCCTGAAGGGGTTATTATCCCTATTATCCCATTTATCCCTTGCAGTAACTACAGAAATAACTTTAATGGTGAGCTCTGGCTTTAATCGTAGGACAACAGAGATTGTCAAACAAGGGCACTATCAGGACATCTTATTGTATCAACTTTGACTTGACTGTGAATCTGACAACGATCTGCATTTCAAAGCATCACGTGAAACACTTTTTTATAGGAGTCTAAAATACATCAAGAATGCTATTTCTTGGTCTTATAAATCTAAACGCTCATAAACTAAAATAAAATCAAAGCGATGAAAACCGCTACAAGTCTGGTCAAGTTGAGCTGCAGCTACATTTTCAGTGTCTCTGGATCTTTGACTAACATTGTGTAATTGATGGCATGATTCAAACAGGATCAAAAAATGGTTTGTCTCTCAGCATTGACTACTGTACATATTTTTTTCTGTCTGTCTGCAAAATGGAAAAATACCATGTATTTGCAAAAGCAGGTCCCCCGAACCTTTTTTGGGGTGAGTTTGGAGCGTTTTGGCTGGATGTGGACCGAGTTATAGGCCGACACAGACACACCAATTATAGCAGTGAGATGTAGGTTTGTCGGAAAAATGTCAAATACAAACTAGGTTATGCACTGGGATTGTCAACAGATGAAGGATTAAGAAACGCTGAAAACCAATGAAATAAATAAAGTAAATGTATAGCATTATAATGTGATATCATTAACAATTTGACTTTGTTTCATTCACTCAGGATTAAGAGTAACAAAGCTGGTCATAAGGACAGTGGTGAGCTCTGATGTGGATCTCATTGACACCAACGTCAGTGGTGAAATCCTCAAAAAGGTACAAAAATTGAATGAATAAAGTAATAGCTAAATGTATATATGTTGTGTATGAGAGAACAAAAAGTGAAACTACAAGCTTAAGCTGTAACAAGATACGGCTCGTCATAAACAATGAGTTATGACACGTTTAGTGCTTTTTAAATAATTTACCGATCGATTCACATCACACATGGACAGATAAACCTGCAGTATTTCTGTGAATGGTGCATACATACTATTAGACCAGCTGTACAGTATCAACGGTATATTGTTTTATTTTTCCCCCCTTGAGTTGGAGACCGACCTGAGACATCAAAATATGACTCATTTCAATCTACGCTGGCGGAACGACGCACATGGAGTCGTCTTCAAGCGCCAGGAGCCGTCGGAGGTCACCGAGCCTCCAGGTAAACGAGAACGCCAGGTTTGAAGATCAGAAGAACACATGGTCTTGTTAAAAAAATAGGTCACAAATGAGTTATACCAACTGTAAGAATTTTTATGGTTCATCCGAGCTCGTTCTCTCGAGTCGTCACATTCTGACCCCCGTGTCCGACGTGCAGGGTACCAGATAGAAGTCACTGTAAATCCTTAGATGTTGGAAATTGATGACGTGGGCCAGGCGACGTTGTTAAGTAGTAAAAACCTTAAGCTTTGGTTGGGGTGGTTATGGTGGACCGCAAAAGTTAGTGGTTTTTCAACTGTTTTTAGGCCTGAACCTAAACAAACCGTAACCATGCCGTCAAAAAATTACACCTACCTGATAAAAAAATAGAGTCTTGTCTCCTTTGAAGGCTGTGTTGACTAAACACTTTTCAATCTTTTTTTTTTTTTCTCATTACAGATTGCCCATTTACAAAGGGAGGAGAGAGTTGAGCCGTTGAAGAATTTCAATAGATACAGCTGAAATTATTGTGCACTTTTTCAGACTGTTTGTAGTGGCTATTATATGCATTTATGTACAACCCCAAATAAGAAATAATTGGTACGGTTTGGAAAATGCAAATTAAAAAAGAGAACGCAGTGATATTGATTGAATAATTGATTTGTATATCACTGAATCAGCCCGATGAAATACCTAAAGGGACCTGTACCGCAGCCAGCCACCAGGGGGAGGCCGAGATGTTTTGACTTTTGGGGAGCTGTCATTATGTCCATCTTTCGATCAAAGACAGTTAATTAACTAATATTCTCTATACAAGTGCATCATCATTGTATAGAAAATCTTTGGTGTAAACCCCTGAGTGCTGGATGATGTATGTTGTACGTACACGTTATGGATACCTACAAAACAACTTCTTTACAGTTGAGTTACCAGTTACCAGTAGCTTTAGACTAATATATACACTGTTAAATACACAATCAATATTTTATAAGCCTTTGAACAAATAATGTGTTATTTTTGGAGGTTTTTTTTTATCTCGCTCTGTAGCTTACAGTAAAAGAAATCGAAACAGCCAGGAAACAACAGGAATAAGTGTATTTCTAACCTATATTCCTTATCCTTAAATAACAAATATGTTCATGTGTGTTATGAAACTGATGTTTGAAGTGACTCTTTGTTTTGTGAACTTCAGTAGCACTAACACAGTGCGGTGGAAGTGAGCTCCTGCAGCAGGTGAGAAACAGAAACAGAAAGAAACAGAAAGTCTCAATCATTACAAAGGAAAATGAATCTTTAGGTCGAAACTTGTTATGTATTTGTCTTCAGTTTCAGGGTTTGTCAGTGTTCCAGCTCAGATGGCGAACAGAAGGAAATAAATTAATCTTCCATAAACAATAGGACAGTGGAATGAAAACTGATGCAACTAGACTTTTAAAATGCACTGATGCAATAAACCACACCCACGTGTTACTCTTTAAATTACACTTATGTTTTACTGTAAAAGACAGTGTTCGCAAATACCCCTGGTTATAAGAAATTCTTCGTTCATCCTCTGGTTTTTCTTCATGGCTCACTGTACATGATGCTAAACCTGAGGCTCGGGGATTAATTGATGTATTCATCCTCTTATCCTTTCTTACAGTTTGTTGAATACTATTCAGAGGCCTTTGTGATCTTCTACTAAGAAATAGTATGAAAAATGCAATTTTCAAACAACATTTTTAGAGTGTTTCTCAGTTTTATGGAGAATAAAATGAGTATGGAGGACTAATAAAGTCCACTTTTCATTCCACTTGTCGTTCGTGTTACTATTTTTCCTTTAGATGGAGTTGATAGATTGATAATTGTTGGATTCCCATAAAGTAGGTGAAGGCTTATAAAATACAATGTGAACAATTCCATTTATCTAAATTGCAAATTTTCGGGAGGAGAAGTGTTTTTGTTGCCTAGAAAAATAATACAAGCACAGATAATGTTGTCAGAAAAGCAGCGACGGTTTTATATTTGCCATTTACAAATGTGACAGAGACACAGAGTTGGACCATTTATAGGAAAGTAGAGAATGTATTTTAATGCAATGAGTGCAATGAGAGTTTTACTTTTGTTTCTGAGTAAATTGAAAGTGAAGAGGCATCTTTCAAGTTTATCAGGCTCACACCTAACACACCTGTGGCACAACATACTGTATCTAAGATACAAAAATCAACAGAATGTTCAGGAAGAGAAGGTGTGGCTCAAAGATGAGTATAAATAACATCCACCTCGTCTTTAGTTATCCACTCCACCTGCTGGAACTGAACAGGTAACACAATTTTAATTAAATTAATTTAAAGTAATGTTTAAGAGGTTTTTGAATTTTGATATGTTAATTAATTGTTTTACTTTTGACTGATGTCTTTCATTGTTATGTCTTATGGTAAACTCAAATATTTGGGGGAATTTGGTTTATTATTAAATTAAAAAGGGCAATTTAAGTAAATCACTTTGGGCTGAAGGAAATTAAAACCAGCAAATGATGAAACAATTAATATATTAATCACCAAAATGACTGGCAGACTAACTGATAATCTAAATAACAGTCTGCTGCCTGTGGTCATTCATAGAGCTCATGTAAACTTGTTGAAATTGTTGTGTAGCTGGCTTTCCTAGACTTTAAGTGTAATAACTTGTTTTGTGAATGTGCAAAGAGATCTGGTTATAATTCGCACAACATAAAATCACAGAAAGTAACTTGTGCAACAGTTAATGTTAATAAAGTTGTGATAAAATGCTCAGAAATGAATTGTAGTTCAGAAGATCCTGAGTTTTTCACTAAAGGAACTCTCTTAAGGGTTTAGTTGCTTTGTGAGTAACTTTCATCTTTACAAGGGTGTAGTCTTAACTTTAAAGGACCCACCTGTATTTCCAAGAAATTTCTTAAAATGTTGTCACTAGCAGCAACTCTTTTTTATAAGGAAGCTTTATGAATACGGCCCCAGACGTTACACAAAACACCGGACTGATCTTCTCGTTGAACTCCTAAAATTTGAACTCAATAAATTAATATATTTTTTGCTATGATCTCTTCAGGTGCATTAAAAACTGTTGGACAAAAGGCTTAAACAAAAGTGAAGGGGGAAACAACATTTTCATCTTCATTTTGAGGTCAAAGCCTATCACTATGGAAGACAGCGCACCTGAAACTGTTGCCCCTGACAACAGTGGTGAAGAGTTAGCAATGGGGGAAATTCCTGATGTAGACTGGGAATCCATTGAACAGTATGTGCTACAAAACAAAACATCCACCAACACAAAACTCTTCTCTATCTTGGCACTGCTGAATGCCTACGTCCCGGAGTCCTACCTATTGATGAGTGAGTGTGAACAGATCCTTGGACCACCTGATCCCATCTTTGGAGGCCCCCCTTTTGATGAACGAATGGAGCCTTTTACCGCCTGTATCACAGCGTCCGACCCTGATCGTGTATGCATGATTGACCCAAAGGATGCAAAACATGCCGTGAGTCTCCTGGCAGAGTTGCAGATTTCAAGAAGTGAAACAATGAAAACATTTATGATTTCTCTTTGTGGCGCTGAACCCCATCCACATACAGTCCAGTTCGTCAAAGACTTGCTGACAAAGAGAGAAGAAACAGAACAGGGCAAAGCAAGGTTCTCGAGTTTGATTGAGGATATAGAGTCAAAAGAGAGGAATCAGAACGCTGTCTCAGTTTTAGAGATGGCATCGGGGAAATTCATAAACAACCCAATTTACCCCCAAACCCTTTCCCGTTTTTACATCAACACAGATAAAGAGAATGCTGAGAAATGGGCAAAGATAGCCATCGCTAAAGCTCCAAACAACTCTTATGTAGCTGACACACTTGGACAAGTTTATAAGTCCTGTTTGTGGACGGTCACGACGGTGGCAGAGTCAGGACTCATGGTAAACAAGGCCTTGGGCGCATTTAAAGATGTGGAAAATAAAGCTGACAGAGAATTGGGGCAAGAGATGATGGACACTGAGGGAACTGAAAGCATTTCAAGTATCTTCAACAACAGAGGCCTTTTTGGCTTCGTGCAAGTTGCAAAGATAGTTTATTGGAAGTTTCCTAACTTAAGAGCACGCATCTTGATAACAGAGGTTGAAGACAAGTTCAACTTTTTTGAATGGTATTTAACCTACTCCAAGCCTGACATGACAACCGTTGAGCCACATTACTTTTGGAAGGATGTTGTGTATTGTTTTGAGCGCTACACAAATAAGAAAGCTGCTGAATCCACCAGCTTTCCAGCCCTCCTTGACTGTCTGAATCACAGCCTTTTCCTGTCAAAGGAACAACGTGCTAACCTGGAGAAAACAGAGCGTGATTTAGAAGACATCCAATCTCATTTAAAAACCACCTACGAGGAAAATGTTGATGACGTCAAAGCAGCAGAGAAGTACATCCTCTCCAACGTCATCTTGAGCAACAAGAGACCTGATTCTCCTCTGCTTGCACCGGTGGCAGCACTGCAACAGATAATTCAGAGATTCTTGGAGGAAAACACTGAAGGTAGAAGTCCACCGTTTTACCTTTTGCTTCTGATGTTGTTTTGGCCTGAGGAACAGCCTCAGGTGGTGCAAAAGGAGGAAGAGGAGGACGAGGAGGAAATGGCACAACAGGACAGTGGATTAGAAGACACAACCTGGGACGAGCAGGAGATTGATGAAGAACAGGAAACAGGAGGAGAGACTGCTGACCTCATTGACCTTCAACAGCATGTTGCAAAAATGGAGGAAGCATTTGAAAGAGTCAAGTACGGCAAGTACCTTCGAGGCCGTTACCTTGTGCCTCTGTTTTTTCTGGGAAAAGGATGCGGACTGGGCAAGTGGATTCATAAATCAAAGCTGGATGTAATTGTGGAAGAAAAGGTGGATGCTGAGCTAGCTGAGCTGAGAGATGGTACGACCAAAGTGAGCCGTATTAATAAAATGTGGAGCGGTGGGGAAGTATGGCATATCCCACAAATCCAAGACATCCTTCTACCTGTTAATGTGGAGCCATGCCAGCCTCTAACCACCACCCAGCAACAGGATGAACAAGAAGTGTTTGTTCATGTTAGAGGCAAAAAAATAAAGGCTAAAACAGAGGTTGAGCCCGATGATCCAGTTCAGAGTCCCATGCGTTTCTATCTTGGGTTCAATATTAAAGGTCCTGTTGTCTTTAAAGTGGGACCTGGCCAAATGTCTGAATAATGATTGACATAATGCATCTTTAGAGAACTGTGTACTCGACTGTATGGTATTTTTTTTTGCAGTGCAGACTTATCATACTTCTGAAATGATATTTTTATTTAGTCTTTCAGTTTGGTTTATAGCTTCAGCTTAGTTTAGTTTTTATATATTTCATTTTAGTGTTAGTTTTCAGATATAGGAATGATTTATAGGAAGTGAAAAGGGGATGAAAGAATGCATGACATCATATATGTTTTACATAATCATTGTTCATTAATTCATACTTGTAACAAAGGGGATGATGTTAGCTCGTTTATTTTTTCACTGCTAGTTTTAGTTTTCTTTAGCTATAGTAACCCTGTAAGTGTGTAGATTTGAAAGAAATAACCTAGCCTAAGTTTTTTTTTTGTATGAACATAAACAAAGCAGGCAGGAGGCGAAATACTGTAGCAGATCTTGACGAGTTGTTTGTTATATGTCTGTTCAATGTGTGTACACCCCAGTGTAATGTCATGTATGTCCATTCTAACAGTTCACTATAACGTATAATCATGTATGCAGCTGTTGGACAATAAAATTCTACTTGCAGAGATTATTTTTTTTCTTTGTTGATATTATTTGATAAAAAGGTAACAAAGTACAGCTGAAAAAATCAGATGGTGCACTGATGTTTGTTGCCTTCAAATGCTTTCGGAAACATTATAAATAAAGTTTTATTCCGTGAACTAGCAAGAAGCCTACTGTCAGTAAATTAGGAATATAGCATAGACTATATATCCCCATTTTGTCTTTAATATATTTATACAGTAACCTGTATTTATTCATGTAAATGAGCTTAACCTGATTTTACTATACTAAAATCAATTTTAAATCAGTTAAACCGATTCAAATTTAAATGGTTCTTCACATAATGTATGACAAATATAAAATCAAGATGACCTGTCTTTTAGAGTCAAGGCCTGCCCGCTTCAGCGTCAAAATTAACTCCAGGAATAAAAGGTTTTGCCAATACAATATGTCCTGAGTGAACTGCAGACGAAGTGGAGCTGGATTTTCCGAGGGCCGGTGAAAGCAGCGTTTTCCCCGCATCAACCTGCTGCCCGGTTTCAGTTAGCCGTCCGCCTGTCTGTTTGCCCAGGTGTGTGTGTTGACTCGTCCCTTTGTGTCAAACGCCGAAAACTCCAGATGAAAACCTAAATGCCCGATGCCTGGAATATCTCCTCGGAGTCCTAACCCGCGCTGGACTGTTTGCGGACACCGTGAAAACGAAAAAAAAAAACGAGCTAACCGGTCGTGAATGTTAACATTAGCAAGAGCGGGACAGGTGCATTACGGGGTTTGATTTGACGTTAGCCTCGTCGTGTGTGATATAGTCTTGCTCTACACCTCTGGAAATCAGCGTTTCAGTTTTGTACCATGGGCAGACTATAAAAAAAACAACATTACTAAGGTAAATGCCGTTGTCTGTCTGTCTGTCTGTCTGTCTGCCGTATTTTGCTTTAGTTAGCTCATCAATGCCCTAGTAACAGCCAAGGGGAGATTAGTGTAGCTAACAGTGAGGCAAGTTAGCTTGTTAGTTGTCGGTTGAATCTCTAGGATACGTTCATAATAAACCGTGATAGTTTTAATTATGCCCGCATTCAAACCTGCTACGCCGATATGATAGGTGGATGAATGGAAACTATTGCTAACTAATTGTGCCAGCACTAGTTCCCTCATGTACTGGCAGGTTTTCAGGATATGTTGAGATCATGGTACGAACTGTTTTTCCATTAAGATGAACGACTTTAGATCTTGTCACAGGCCGCATCTACTGTGTTTTGTTTGACTTTCAAGTTGTCCCCATCAAAGAAGGAAGACAGTCTAAAATAGAAGGGTAAATCTTTTTGTATATAATAGTATGAATTAAAGTTAACTTTATCCTGTGCATATTTAGTTCAGCAGCTTGTTATTATTTCCAAAATGGACTAATCTGAAGATTATTTTGGAGATCAGTTGGTTGGTTATTTTGCTGTAAAATGTCTGTAAATAGTGAAAAATGGCTGTTAGATCTTTGCATGACTCATTTTGGGTTTTGTCTTTGGGTTAAAGAGGCAAAAGAAAGAGGAGAATACAGTTCAGGACTGTCTAAATTTCCCTTGTACATGATTTTATTCTATAAAAAATCTCTAATAACCAGAATAATATATGTGAAAGCCTGTGGTTAATATGAGAAAAGGACTTTAATAGTGAAGTTAGGGAGGATTTTTGGCAGAATATAATCTCAAATGTAGGCAGGGCTACAAGAAATGCAAGAAGTAAAGATATTGTTTTACACAGATCAAACAGGTAAAAAAATTGATCTTGGTCTATCCCAAAATCACAAATACTGGAATTGTAATGATGGCTATATATCGATATATGTTGTGGGATTGTACCTTGTTATTGTTTTTGGAAAGATGTGTGAAAATGTATGTAGTTTTGAGCGGAGGGACTCTTTAAATGACACACATTCACACATTTGACAATGTTGAAAGTTTACTAATAAAAAACAAACTTAATAATCATTCATCACTAATGATGTCTTGATAAACACTCCTAGTAACTTATGATAAAAAGCATTTCTTGTTCTGTTTTTTTTAAGGTTACTGCAGCCTGACATCTACAAGGATACAAGCTCAACAGAAGAAACCTGCAGCTTCCTTTCCCTCTCTTTCACCACTATTTCCTGCCTCCCAACATCTCCAGTTATCACTTTCCTTTTGTAGTCTCTACTTTTTGCCATTCATCTCTTTCTGCCCATCATCACGTGCGTTCATCTCTCCTCCCCATCCTTTTTTAAAATCCATCCTCACCTTTCTCATCACTTTTTTTGTCACACACCTCACATCCATAGCTCATCTCTCTGGCTTTACAGCCCCACAGCCTGAATACTGACATGGCCTCGGCCCAGTCAGAGCAGTCCAGCGTCCTGCAGGAGGAGCTCACCTGCCCAGTGTGCCTGGACTTATATCGTGACCCACACCTGCTTCCTTGTGGCCACAACTTCTGTAAGACCTGTCTTGACCGGCTAAAGCGGCAAGCAGACCGAGGTCGCTTCCGCTGTCCAGAGTGCCGTGACAGCCACCGCTGTGGCACTAACTTTCAGAAAAACTTCAAACTAGCCAACATTGCAGATGACTACCGTCACCGGCGCAGAGCTACCACCACAGCTGCTACAGTTTTAAAATCCAGAGAAAAGCTGGCATCTTCTCTGGCAGCACAGCAAACCAAGACTGTGTTTGCTGCTGTTCCGTGTGACTACTGTCCTTCAGTTGCCGCTGAGCCTTCAGGTGCCAGTGTTGATGGGAATGAGACCTCTGCTGCTTCTGTTTCTCAGGAAGGAGATGACAAACAGGAAGCAGTGGCGGCTGCTTCTGCTGCTGCTGCGTCGATGTTTGCAGTCAAGACGTGCCTGAAGTGTGAGGTGTCGATGTGCCAGGAGCATGTAAAGCCACATCTTGAACTGCCAGCGTTTCGTGAGCACCCGCTGACAGAACCGATGAATGACTTCTGGAAGAGGAAGTGCCTAGATCATGATGAGATATACAGGTAAGTCTTGTATGGATAAGTCTTACAACACAAAAAAACATTTTTGTACACAGATATGGTAATAACAATGGTAATTTCTATTGAAAACATAACATTTTCTTGCTGGAGGATCCCAAACCCCCCACCCTAAGTCTTTCCACGAACTTAGGGAAAATGCTGATGATGAGTAGACTTTTGACTATAAGTATACAAAGTGTTACCAGTTTTCTCTCACAAATTGGTATGGGTAATGACAACACCTAAGCCCACTGAAAACAGAGGGTAACACAGCTGTATCTCTTCATATTTCTCTGCTCTTCATCCTCCATCAACATCAGTCTCTTTCCTCTCATCGCTGCCTACAGTGTACAAAGTATACAGTGGCTTTTGAGAGGAGCTCAGGTCAGAAACAGCAGAGACAACATTTATAAAGCACTTGATTGAGTGTTTATTTTTTGTTATTTCTATTAATTAAAATAGGAATAAAAATAAGAAAACAAATGAAAAGCAGCTGCTGCTGTGTCTCAGCACCAAGGAGGTGAGGAGAGAGAGAGACATTGTGATAATAGTAGTACTGGTACTGAATTACTGATTGAATATCCTATTTTTTGTTTTTATTAAGGTGAGAAGGAAAATGATGTCCTTCATAAATCTGCCATTTCTGACCAGGAGAACAAAAAATGCTTTTATGTTTGTGGTTCTTTAAATGTAAATCAAGTTATCATTCTGTTTTCATTCCTTTAATTTCTGCTTCTGACAACTTTGTCAAAAATGACATTTATAAAGTACTTGATTTAGCTGTAGGTTTTTCTTATTAGTTAGAATCATGAATCCTATGAACCATACATCAATAATGGCCTAATCAATAGCCTAATAGTCCCTGGTTCCTCTGTATTTGCATCCTGACCACGTCTTTACTTTCACCAGCTTGTGAATTAAAAAAAAAAAAAAAAAAAAAAGAATCTGTAATATTTGTGTGTAATTGTTTTGAATGATATTGATCAGTAACGAACCGGACAAAAAATATTTACGGTAATATTCTGATGCCTTTAACAGAAAATATTTTATAACTGTTGAGTTGAGTACAGATCAGATTTGTAATGATGATGTAATGATGAAATATTTCAATTTAGATCGATTTAAAGGCTTTTCCTAAGTTTTTACCACCACTTATGGTCTTTATCAAATAATGTAGTTCTTTTGCTCTATATGTTCTCTCGTAGTGGTCATAACTTTTTGTGAGTGTGATATTTAATCTGACATTTCTATGGTCTGTCTGAAGGTCTTAATTTCATATATACATTTAACTCTAGATACTACTGCATGGATGACAAAGTGTGTGTGTGCAACGCTTGCACCATTGAAGGAGGCCACTCAGGACACACAATCAAGACACTGAAAAACACAATGAAGGATCTGAAGGTACGCTCTTTATTACAGATCCTCACATTAAATGAAAGAGTGTTTAGCTCCGCCTTTTGAAGCCCACTACGTTCTGTTTGCATTGTTTGACTAACACAAAGCCCTGAGACGAGTCTAGAAACCTGATGAATGAATATTGTGTGTTGCTTTAGTGGGCATGGATGTATGTGAATGAGTGAAAGAGTCACATGGCTTTGTGGTCTTTCTATGGGAGACTTAAATCCACTTCCTATGTTTCCATTTCTCAGCAAAGAGTGTGGAGTTGAGAGGCTTCCAGTGTAGTTCAGTGAGCTATCAAAGTTCTCCAGCCGCTCTGTGTAACTTAGCAACCAGATGGACTTGGAGATAGGCCTGTGTGATCAGGCCAAAAGGTCATATCACGCAAGGATTCACTTTTTGTAATGCAGTATTTACACAGACATAGGTCACACAGATGTGGACATTGAAAATATGCAACTGTTTATACAATGGATTATTTAAGTCTTTTGAAAGCACTTCCTAAATAAAAGGGAGTTTATTGGTGGAAAAACTGGCTATGTGCTGTAATATAGAAAACTGAGCATGTGGACGCTCAGGTTCAGTGTGAGGTGAATCGAAACGAATGAAATCATGATGCCACTGAAGAGTCACACCTCTGGAATCCAGAAAGGCTAGAAACAGCTGATGGACTTACTTACTTACACAATTCAAACCAATAATACATTAAAGATGACACAATTTCCAATATAGATCATCATTCTAGTATTAAAATAATAATTTATTCCTGGGTATATTGGATATTAAAATGTGATTAATTTGTGCTTAGCAGTTAATAATAACTTACAGCCCCACAGACACTGACAATTCTGACACATTTGCAGTTTGGTGTTTCACATCACCAATCTACAGTTTGCATTAGCATCTGCAAACCCACGTTCTGTACTGCTCTAAACCGTACCATGTCTTTGGCTAGATAAAAAGTGAACAGTCACCTCTCTTCTTTGACTTTGGCATTAGCGTATGAGAATTTTCTCATTAAGGAGGGTTTTGCACAGCACAAGAAATTCATGTGAACCTGTATTTAAAAGCCTAACCAGGGACAAGGTCTGCAAATTAGCCTCGGCTACAAGTCCTATTTACATTACATTGGTTGCATTCTTTTAAATGTAACAATGCTATTATGTTTTGTCCCTGTCAAATTCAATTTTAAAATAAATAAATACTTTTGAGCATTTAAAAATGCATGACAGGATTTTGCAGTCTAATAAATATGGGTTTGAGGGCAAATCAGTAGGTAGTAAATTGGTGTTCTGGAATATTTAAAGTGTATATAGAAACCAGTCTGATAACACTGAGCACTAACTTTCTCATCCTCAGGGCACGCTGGACAAACAGCTATACAGGCTTGAAAGGAAATACAGCATGACAGAGAAAAAACTCCAGGAGCAGAAGGAGAAGGAGAGACAAAATAAGGTGAGACATTAACATTTAAATGCACAGTATTTCCACATTAAATTATCTAAAAACTAGGCCAATGTTGTGTGATTATATGAAATACTTCCAACTATAGTCAAATTCAGAGAAATCTGTAATTGTATTCACTGTAACAGTCCACTTCACTTAGTCCGTGGCATCATATATCTTAAGTTAACATTGGCAGTTAATGTTACAGCTGTTTGTGATTATTTCTCTAGAGTGACATGACATATATTGAATGCACGTCATGTATGTGATGTGAATGAAACTGTAAGCTATGTTATTGAGTTACCTTTTAGCGTACCGGTTTTATGTAGTTTTCTTTTAGTATTTGCAGCTCTAAAAAAACCTGTGTAGTTTTGATAGAACCATTGATGCTGTCGTTCAGGAAAGCTGACTTTTAGAAGAAACCAAAAAAAGATAACCTCTATATTTCAATAAAACAATTTAGGTATGCTGTATGTTATGATATAATACTTCTAGCAAAGACATGAATATCTGCTTGTGAATCCAGTAAACTAACACTTGACAATGTACTGATGATAATTCACAGGTGGGAAGTGTCGCTAGACAGCAACATTAAGCTTTTCTGAACATGTATTTGCGCTTCCTCTAGGTGAAAGAAATGTAAGAATTACATAATGTATGGAAAATTGTGACATGCACACCCTCTTTACAGCCTTTCTTTTTCTTTGTGTCCCTCATTGTGGCTCTCATCTAGAAGTTTTTGGACGACTCTGACCAGTGCTTGACCAGACTGGGTGAGGAGATGAAGGCCAAAGTACTCCGCTTCATCGTCAGGATGCGAGAATGTAGTCGCACTCACTGTGACACCAACGGGCCGGCGATACAGAAGAACATCTCCAGAATCTGCCAGGACCAGGCCCGTCTGCAGGAGGTCCGCTGTGGCATCGAAACCTTAATGCAGGAAAACGACCCTTTTCGCTTCATCGAGGTGAGCATTACTGCCAACTAGCATACCAAAAACAGTGGTGGAATGTAACTATGTACATTTACTCCAATTTCTGTCAATTTATACTTTCTACTCCACTACATTTATTAGAAGTGACTTTGCTTATTAATTATTTTACAGATTCGTATTATTAATAACTTTTAGTTCTTTAAGTATATTTGATGTAAATACTTTTGTACTCGGTAAGGTTATGAGTGCAGATCTTTTACGTGTAATAGACTATTTTTACACTGTGGTATTGCTACTTTTATTTAAATAAAAGGTCTGTGCAGTTCTCCACCACTGCAAAAATTGAAATTGTCAGCAGTATTTAAAGTTGTCTGTGTCGTGCAGTTAATGGGGGAAACGTGTTTTGTGATTTAAGATAAATTACTAGCATTTTCCATTTAAAACACACACATAAACCTTTTTGTTTAAAAAAATATTTTTTTCTTTTTTTATCCTTTTTTCCAGGCATACAAGACAACAGGAAAACAGTAAGCATTGTTTCAGATTTATTGAGATATGTATAGATAAGAAAACTAATTCAAATCCAAAATAACCTTGTGGATGGTTTGTGTTTAAGGTGCCGTAGGCAGCTACGAAAAAACCTGTTCTACCCTGAATATGTCGACATGGAGACAGAGGTTCTTGGAGTAATGATGGAAGATGAAATGAGAAAATTTCTTGATGAGGAGCTGCCCTGTCACATTACTGCAGCCATCAATTCCCTCTGTAAGGAATTTTACGTCATCAAATAAACAGCAAATTCAACGTACTGCACAAAGGGCTGAATTAAGTAGACTGAGTTTTTGTTTTTGAATGAAAAAAGAGACGAGTGCTTCCTCTTGTGACATTTCATTTTCAACAAAAATTCAAAATGCAACCACTTTGTTGTAATATAGTCATTGTGAGTAGGATCTCCAATCATTGCCTACCAGTGCTGCTTTATATTATGTAAAATAATTGTAATTTTCTAACAAATGATGCTCATTGACACTCTTGCAATTGATGTTTTTGGGTTTTTTTTATACACACACATGTATAATTTTGATTACAGAAGTGCTTTTAATCATGTTTTGTCTAGAGGTAAAAAAAATAATTTTAAGTCACTCAAAAAAATCAAGATTTCATCTTTTGTCCACGTTGCCCAGGCCAGCCCTAGTTGCTTGAGAATGTATATTTATGTTGATGAAATTTAAAGAAATTACATAATATTCTTCTTTGAGATGGTTCTTTGCTGCCATGTTTAGATTAGAGGTGAAAATCAGAAGTTTAAAGGTTAAAAAACACGTTTTTCTGTCCCTCCCTCAGGTCATCTTTCAGATCTTGAAGAGGAGGAGCAGGAGGAGAACGAGGAAGAGGCTGTGGAGGAGGAGGACGACGATGACGACGACTACCTCGACGACAGCAGCGAGGAGGAAATGAGGAGCGAGGGAGAGGAAGAGGAAGACGAGGAGGATGAGGAAGAAGAGGAAGGACATGACCAGAGTGACCTGGCAGATGATCTTTACAGCCCAGGGGAAGAGGAGGACGAGGAGGAAGAGGAACTTGAAGAGGATGTGGATGGGGAAGAGGAGGATGAGGAAGAGAGAGGGGTCTAAGCAAGCACATGATTCCTCCTCATCTTTTTACACCCGTTGAAGCACTTTGAATCTGATCCTTGACGGCATGTGAATGCAACAGATCTGAAGGTTTTGACTTCTCTTGTGACATACTCAGCCTCAAGTTGCATCCATCTTCTCTTTGAATGTCCCATGTACATTTAAGGACTTCAGCAGCTGCCACATTTTGCCTCAAACCTTTGTACCGGACAATAACAGAGCTTTGATTCAGCTGGATTTAAAACTAACTGTGCACTGAGAATCTGCCAATGTGAATCTAATGCAGGACTGTGGTGCATACTTCTAAACCTTGACAAAGGTGCTTTATGTTAGAAGACATTTGCCATATACACACACACACACAC
>JAPQRN010000011.1:1715110-1727242 GCA_037367275.1 Coranthus polyacanthus
TATTTGTAGTTAGTAAAAGTACTTTGTTCCTGTCACTTAAAACTTTGAATAAGAGGTAAAAAACTGAATATAATGTCCCCGTCTACAGATCACTCATTCATCATGATCTTTGTTGTTCTTTATACTTCCCAAAACCTTTCTGCCAATGCTGTTGGAAAATTAGCTAAATGTAAGTTTAGACATGTCTGTTGTTGCCACTGCTACTTCTGGGTTCCTGCATTTGCAATATCGCAGCACCTTTTGTTAAACTGATGAAGATGTTTTAATTTTCATGTTTTTTTTTCTATTTGCATGCAATGACTTCTGTCACTTAGTTACACAAAATTCCTTGAGATCTTCTGGGAGCTCTTTCCACATTGTGGGAAAGCATTTCCACACATACAGGACTGTCCACATACTTTTGGCCACAACGTTAAATCATCTAAAAGACAATTTAAACACAAGTAAAAAAAAAACAATTTGACCTTTTGAACAATTAATAATAACTTGAATAAAACGGGGAGTCGATTTGTAAAAACGTCTTGAACAGTGATCTTCAATAATCTCTCCTTGTTGTTTTCCACAGCACACAGAGACTGATTTCCATACTCGGTTCAAGGCGCGTCCAGAGCTGGAGGGGCTGATGGCTCAGATGGGTCATAAGGATATGTGACATAGTAAAGTTCAACTTCCATAACAATTGTATAAAAAACACTTGACACTTAAGGGATTATTTGTGTGTTTTTTTTTTTTTTATTTATTCCTAACCAGTGCTGTTAAAGATTACCATGCATCATTTGCATCTGTACACATTGACGTTCTTTTGTGATGTCTTGAAAATAAAAAACACTTTTTCCAACCCAAGAATTTGTTGTTTCATGCTTTAGAAACCAAAATAAAATCAATGTTTTGTAAAAAGAATGTATACTTGTTGAGATTAAAATATTTTATAAAATGTACAACAGAGAACATTTTACTTCTGAGCTTTTATCAATTAATGTCAGCGTGCTTGGATTCTCTATCTTTCTTATGAGGTAAATAAGGCTTAGCATCTAAAGTAGAGGTGAACATATACATTAGGACTCCAGTCTTATAAATGTCACGAAAAATGTCCATCCATTGTTTTGTCCCCTCCTGATTCTACTTGCAAGAGTCCAAAGATGACATTTTTCTGCTTCACCAAGTTCCTTCAAGCTCAGAAATCAGAGGCCTCAGATGCTTCATCCCTTTCATGATCTCGTAGAGACCGTCTTTGGCTTTCGTGGAATTCAGGAACTTCAGAATGTCTCTCATCTGGTCTTGTGTTGTCTTTAGAGCTCGAACAGCATTGTAGCTCTCGTCTGAGATCAACCCCCTGTCCTCAAGCTCGTCCAGGATGGCCCCAGTATCGCTCACTCTGTTAATCAGAGCTGTGCGATGGCGATCCACGAAATGCTGACCTGCAAGACACATTGAAGCTTCAAGTTATCGGCGGTGTTTGAGAAAGAGGTTCATTCACTTCGATGAAGTGAAAGCCCAGCATGATTGGTGATAAGAGAATCTCGCAGAAATATAGTACCTAATAGCATGTATATCAGCTGATTTTTAAAGTGAATTAATTGTTCCTGCCTTTAGTGTCGTACTGAGCATGCATAGATTCTTGGATGTTTATAAGACGAGACTGACAGGATTAAATCAGGCGGTGTATTTCTTTGGAAAGCCTTAGGAATGATCTAAAACACTTATCTGCCCAAAATGATGCATGTGTATGTTACTATGCCGCTGCTGGTGGCCACTTCAAAAGGCCTGAAACACCCTGGGGAGCACTTGTTAATGCTGTAGCAATTATCTAAAACTCTTTAAGAACAACCTGAAGAACAACCTGGAGAAGCAATAGCAATCTGAATCACCTCAGGGAGAAATTATTAATAATTCAGCAATGATCTAAAACAGAATGTTAAGACCCTGGGTCATAATATGCATTTACATTTGCATGTCATTGCGTCTGTGTTGTTCTCATTTCCTGCCTGAGGGAGGCGTCTTTCACCCTGTAATGCGTTTTGTCTTGTATGTTGTGTTGCAGGAGGAAGCTGCTGATTGGACCAGACACTGATAGCACATACTGAGGCTAACTCCGCTTCGCCCCTTGCACATGTGCAAACATTAGCTGGCTTTTTTCTTACCTCGTACGTGATAACTGCTACTGCTCTGGTAGTCATCTGAAAGATAATGCGTGTTAAAATGCTCATTACTGACAGGCTCTTTCAGACAAATATTGTGATTCTTAACATGACAGTACTGTTAATTAATATTATAATATTGAGTTCAACTGGGCAAAGGTGGTAGCGCTTCTACATGAAACTGTGTGAAACTATTTCAAACCACTGACCTGTTCGAATAGTGCAGGTCCAGACAGTGTCCTTTTCATTACTCCTCTTTTGCTCACCTTCAAGTTTAAGGGCAAAATCGCCTTTTGCATTTCTAATAAACACCTCAAAGAAATTTGGGTTTCTCCTCTCACTCGTCAACTTTAGTTTCTGTGGGAAAAAAAAAAAAGGCAGTAGACTTAACATATCTATGCGTGTTTCGAGTAGGGCGCTATAAACAGCAGCGTTAGTTTTATAGCATTAACATACTTCAGGGCAGATTTCTGCTGTGTGTGTGTCTGCCGAGAGGAACACATGATTCTCCATCAGGAGGGACTTGTTCGGGTTCGGCTTTCGGATTCTTTTTGATCCATCTGAAGTTTCCTCTCTCTCCACTACCTGTGGGGGAACAACGAACCATTCTTGGCATGGAGGTGTTTGAAGGAATACTTTTTGACAAAGTCTTACTTTCTAGCTGAGGTTAAATGATAGAACAAACGGGCAAAAAAGGGAGTATTTTGTACCAAAACGTTGAACTATTGCTTGAGTTAGCCAGTGTACCATAGCAGGCTTTTGTGACATGCACCCAGCTAGCTAAGTTATAATTTATATGAGAATGAATTTAAAAAGAAATGCTCAAATAACCTGTTGTAGGACAGGATCAGGTGGCAGCAGGTAAACATGGAGTGTGAGGGCTGCTTTGATTGTTCTGTATATTAACACGTCATAGTAAACCTTCACTGAGAAGCCCAGTTTCCTCCAGATCATCGCCCCTCTTGGTGAGAAAACCGGCCTGACCAACTTCACATGGGATGATGTTACTTCAGCCACTTGTTCCACAAAATCCCCACAGGTATCGACGTGTAGAACTGCAAACACGTCTGAATTTGTTGGGTCGTCATCTGAGAAAGGGGACAAATATTTTGATGAGGGAAAAATTGAGGATTATCATCAAAACAAAACATAAATATATTATGTAACCACTTACCTATACAGATCCAGTGTGGGAGATGCACCTCCTCTAACTCTCCTGATGTAACTGTGATGTCTAGTAAAGGACCTGCTGGCATGTAATTTGTGCATGAAGGCCTCTCCCTGTGTTCCTCCCAAGAGCAGAACTGGTATTTGAAGCTGACCCTTTTCTTACAAACCCAGCGCAGGGCAGACACTCTGCATTCAAAGTGGCCTGCATCAGACTGTAGGCTAAGGAGTTAGAGGGAAAAGTTTACTAAAGATTTCTGAAAAAGATGGCAAGTTGTCTTTTTTGTTATTTTGTAAGGATTTCTGTTGAAATTTGGGCTGGTTATGAAATGTGCTTTTTTTTTTTTTTAAAAAAAAGGGGGGAGCAGTGATTAATAAAATGTCCATTCTTTCAATTTGTATACTTTTGCAGGAGTGGGATTATAAAATGCAACCTCACAAAAAGTGGATCTTTTTGTTGGTGCTGTGATTTAACTTCTTACCTGTAAGTTTCAACCTCATCCACTGTGTTGACTTTAGGTTCAAGTTCAGTCCAATCACTGGAGTCCTGTTTAGGGAGACAACATATTAAAGATAATGCGCCCCTTAAAATAATGATAAGAACACAGCTACCGAAAATCTGTTCATATAACGTAAAAATTTAACTAAACTTGCTGACCATAACACTCCCATGAGCTTGGAGCACTTCTGAAGACGCTAAGGAAGAAGCATTGACAAATAAAAGTAAAAACCTCATATTGTCTTCTCGAAAAATGTCAATTATGACATGTTAACATTTACTAATTAGGAACATGACGTCCGGGTAAAGTACAAAAAATATTTACATGTATAAATTGTGACATTGATGGATAGTTTTTAAGTGTCGACTAGACAATAGACTATGGAAAGCAAGACTGATGCTCAATAAATTATTGAAATGAAGTGCTGAGTATTAAAGAAATGTGTAAACATACTTACACTTTTTCACACTAAACGTCTTATCTGCATCACTGTCGACCCTGAACGTAGTCAGATAAACATGTTATCTTTCATTACAGACACATTATAAAGAATAACATATTTGCTTATGGTGTTGTCTTGTTACCTGAGGATTTCTAGTCTCCAGCGTGGATCCCGTAGTCCAGCAGAGAGGAGCTCCAGTCCATACTCTCCTGGATGATTGTTGCTTAAATCCAGCTCTCTCAGATGGGAGGGGTTGGACGTCAGGGCGGAGGCCAGAGCAGCAAAACCTTCCTCTGTGGCCCGACAGCCTGAGAGTCTGAATGTACACATAAAATTTAAATTTCTAATAGTGTTGTACTCCAAACTGGAAGGTCTTAAGTGCATTTTTACTTGGTCTTGTCTCGGTCTCGGAGAAACAGGACTCAAGACCACAGCTGGAGGGATATCACTAAATGTCTGGTGCTTTTTCTGATTTTCTGATTCTGCCTACTCACTGGTAACAGGAATCACCTCACTCCTCATACCACATCAATCTGCAATATTTGAAAAACATGATTGCTGTAATGCTCGTGTTGTGTATAAAGTCTCATCTTAGTCTTGACTCGGTCTCGCCCTGCTTTGGTCTCGGTCTCGACTTTGTCTCAGCCCGTCAAAGTCTTTGTCTTGATACACTCTGGTCTTAGTCATGACTTGGTCTCAGTTTAGGTGGTCTTGATTGCAACACTAGTTTCTAATATAACCTACTTAAGACTGTAATGGTCACCAATACAAATATCTTGTATAATGGTGTTTTCAGTTACTCCATATCAAAAGTTGGGGATCAATTAGCTGCAGAATTTTCACCCAGAAGTTCACCTGATGCAGCTGCATCCTGTTCTGGTTGTAAATCCATCATCAAAATCATCAAAAAAAGTACTGAAGGCAGATTATCTCAACTATATTTCCAGTATACAGAGGTTTTTTCAATATTGACTGAATCCATTAGATGCTATTTTTGCATCGGACACACGTATTTTGTGCTTTTTGTGGCCTTCTGTGTTTAGTTGAAAAGAGAATATATACATGTCAGCGCCATTACTGCACTTCACAGGACATTTATTATTCACATTTTAGGTCTCATGTCCCTTGTCTCATGTTCTTGATCAACATTAAACTAAGGGATCCTACCTGAGTGTTTCGAGTCGACAGTATGGACTCTTCAGTCCTTCAGCAAGCATCTTCACTCCTGAATCTTCCAGGTCATTGTTACTCAGGTCCAGCTCTCTCATGTTACAGGAAGGGGAGCTCAGGACTGAGGCCAAAGTTTCACAGCTTCTCTTTGTCAGCTTACAGTCATTCAACCTTCAAAGATATGCATTTTAAAATATGACCTGCTGATATGTAATGGGATTAGAACTTAGTAACAGAGCTTAAAGACAAAAATAAGTGAAGAGGACTTATTGTTCAGAACCATATCCAGTTATCAAATCACTTACAGAGATGTGTTGGAGGCCTGGACCACTGGCAGAAGCCTCAGCAGACTCTCCTCTGAAGCACCGTACTTCTTCAGGTCAAAAACAGTCAAGTCTTTTTCTGATGATAATAAGACAAAATTCAGAGCTGACCAATGAGCAGGAGTGAGTCGGTCTGTGAGGAAAGCTTCTGAACTCCAACGCCGTTGAATGTCATCGACCAGAGAATGGTCATCCATCTCATTCAAGCAGTGAAGCAGATTGATACTTTTCTCTAAGGGGAGATTCTCCATTAACTTCTCCTTGATGTACTGAACTGTTTCCTTAATGGTCTCTGAGCTGCTTTGCCTTGGTTTCAGCAGACCCTGAAGGAGAGTGCGATTGGTCTCCTGTAACAGCCCCAAGAGGAAGCGGAGAAACAAATCCAGGTGTCCATGTGGACACTCTAAGGCCTTATTTACAGCACTCTTGTAGAGGTCTGCAGGTTTGGGTTTCTTAAACCTAAGGGTTTCTTGTGTGCGTGACAAAAGATTGACCCCAAAGTTGTTGAATTTCAGAAGGACATAAAGAGCAGCTAGAAATTCCTGAACACTCAAATGGACAAAGCAGAACAACTTTTTGCAGAACAACTTTTCGTTTGATTTGAAGATCTGTGTACACAATCCTGAGTACACTGAGGCTGCTCTGGTATCGATGCCATACTTCTTCAGGTCTTCTTCATAGAAGATCAGGTTGCCTCTCTTCAGCATCTCAAAAGCCAGTTTTCCAAGGGACAGAATCATCTTCTTTGTGTCTGTGTTCCAGACTGTGTAGTTTTCATCTCTTCTATGATATCTGAAGTGGATCAGTTTGGACTGAAAGGACAGGAAATGGATAAAAAACACAGTCAGTGTTTTGGGAAGCTCTTGACTTTGATTGGTTTTCAACATGTTCTCAAAAACGGTTGCAGCAATCTTGCAGAAGAGCGGAATGTGACATATGATGTTAAGTGTTGGTGAAGTCTTGATGTGCGAGATTATTTTTGAAGCCGTAGCTTCTTCTCTGAATCTCTTCCTGAAGTACTCCTCCTTTTGTGAATCACTGAACCCTCTCACCTCTGTCGACATGTCAACGAAATGTGGAGGAATCAGATTCACTGCTGAAGGTCGTGTAATTATCCAGAGTTGAGCAGATGGAAGCAGTTTCCCTCTGATCAGGTTTGTCAGCAGGATGTCCACTGAGGTCGTCTCTGTAACATCAGTCACTATGGCACTGTTGCAGAAGTCCAAAGGAAGTTGGCACTCATCTAGACCATCAAAGATGAACAGAACCTTGAAATGGTCAAATCTGCAGATTCCTGCTTCCTTGGTTTCCCTGAAGAAGTCATGAAGAAGAGTCACCAAGCTGTACTTTTTCGTTTTTAATAAATTCAGCTCTCGGAAAGTGAATGGAAATATAAATTCTATGTCCTGATTAACTTTGTCGTCTGCCCAGTCCAGAATGAACTTGTGAGTTGAAACGGTTTTTCCAATGCCAGACACTCCAAACGTCATCACTGTGCGACTGTGCGTATCACTTCCAGGTAAGGCTTTAAAGATGTCGTCACATTTGATCTCTATTTCTGGTCTTGTTTCCCTCACAGCTGTTTCAATCTGCCTAACCTCATGTTCATAGTTGACGTCCACGTTCCATTTCTCGTTAATGGATAGCTCTGTGTAGATATGATTGAGGTGTACTGGATTTCCTTCTTCAAGAGTACTATCAAACAAATGCTGGTATTTTTTTCTCAAGTTAGATTTGAGTTGATGCTGGCATATGGCAAGTTCTAGTACCAGAAAAAAAGCACACGGAAACATATCAGTTAGTACTACACAATACATTCTAGACAAAGTATTTTTTCATTTAGTTACTTTGCTACAACCTGCAACTGTCTGTGACATATTGTCTATTACAAAGCAAGAAACCACAGCTATGCTAGCTCTGTACACATTGCACAATATCAATGTTTAGGTGCTATGTTTACCGTGTTCACTACCGTAGTTCGTAGCAAGTGTTACATTTTCATATTATTATGTAAAGCCTTACTTAATTCAAAGATGGAAATGAACCTATAGTATCGAGCAATTCAAATTTCTGTCTGATGATACCATGTGTTGAACCTGAGGAGAATCTGAATGTCTGGCAGTGTAGTGTAGTTATTGTAAAAATATTAACAGCAAAACAATATTAATTGTGTAACAAGTATGGGTCATTTGGAGCATTTACCATTTTATAGTTATATATGGAAGTAAACACTTGCAAGTTCATATGTGCATAAACTAAGAAACGTTTAAAAAGCTGCCATGAATAAGCACATCTTCCCATATACAGGAGGAAAAGGAGACAAAAACTCATACCTTTTTGCAGCGAGTCAGCCAGATTCTCCTCGTTCATACTCTTGAGAAAGTACTGGGTGATTTTCACAAAGGCCTCCTTGCTTTTCCTCAGCTCTTCCCCTGTACCATACGCCGCCTCCTCATCCTCGCTCAGCGTCTCCAGGTCTTCTGGCTGATTTGAGTTCAGCGCCAACTGGAACCTCTTCAGCTGACTTTTCACAAAAGTGACAATGGTGTCCTCAAGCCTCTGAAACAGAATCCACATATACAATAATACTAATGCCATGGGTGTCCGAGCATTATGCAGGTTTTGGAGAACACAAAGGCTCGAATGGTCGCCCTGGGACACAAACTTTCTTAAAATTTGGCACAAACGTTCACTTGGACTAAAGGATGAACATAAAATATGTTTTTAACAATAACTCAAGACTTTGAACCCAGTTCTAAACAAAATGTCCCACATACATGTAATGGGATAATATAATGATGCAATGACATTTTACATCCAAAAGATCGAAGGTCAAGGTTGCTGTGACTTCACAAAATGGCTGTAAAGCCCTTCGTCTGGGCAGTAATCGCCTCGACTGTCTTGTATTCTGTGTCTTGGATTCTATTTCTCTGCATCCCTCTCAGCTGTGAGTGAGACGTTACTTTTCCATAACTTTGTCACGAGTTTAATGTTCTTTTTTCTCATTTGTTTGGGTTAATCAATCTCAGGGTCACACATTTTCAAGCATCACTGTACGCACCGTAAATACAGAGTCAAGGTCTGTTTTTGGAGGCAGGGCAGGCGCGCCAGCGGATACGTTCAAATCAATCACAGGGGCGTTGGTACTGCTACAAAAAAGAGAGACATCCTTAAAAACAAGAAGTTTTGCAGCCTCTCTGCCAATCTGACTTCTTAAATTAACTCCTGAATGCAATGACAACACTAATAGCCTATGTTTTATTTTCATGTTACCTCAGTACTTGGTAGATTTCCTTTGGCTTCGTGATGTCCTCTACACAAGTCACCTCCATCATTTGAACTTCTTCTTGTATACTGAATTTTATTGGCTCCGTCTGCGTCCCTGGTGGTGCATCTTCCATCTCTGCATGCAACACATGCTACGTTTTTCTGGACATTTATAAAGATATTTTAGTAAAAAAAAAAAAATGCATAGGTTAACGTCACACAATCAACGTTGAAATCCCCAAACCCAGCCCACCCTGTCAGCGTCCAAAGTCTCCTTCTTTACGCACGTCCTCCACGCTGCAAAACAAGCTCCGAGCAATTATATCGTTCCGTGGAATAGAAGTAGATTAAACCACAAAGGTGTTGTGCAGTAAACAAGCACGACTAATAAAGCGTTTGGGCGTAACAGTGTTTTAAAAGAACTAAAACATGACCATTTATTTATTAGCACTCCGTAGGCTACAATTTCACGAAAAAAAAAGAGGTCTCTTACAAAAACAAACTGCAGTGATATAGAATGATGATGATAATAATAATAAAAATAGCACATTTGAAAGTGACTGAGGCTTTACCTTCCGCTGCAGTCAGCTCGTCGAAGTCGAGTTGTCACTTCCTCAAAACTCTGAACCCAGCCCACCCCCTCAGGCATCCCAGTGTCCTTCCTCATATCCCGTCAAAGTGCACGAAACCACCGCTTGAACAAGTGAAGCTTCGTGTCACGTTTCATTTCAACCCGGAGCAAGAGCACGCTCGTAAAGACGCACCACGCGAGCAGCAAATTAACACCAACTATTAAAGAATTGGGTAAAAACAGAAAAAAGAAAAAAAAAAAAAGTGTTCCGGTCGTTAGTAGTTGAAATGTACCGAGCGTACGTGTTTTTTTTTTTCTTTTTTAGCTTTTATCGTTCTGTGTCATTTTAAAAGTCGGTTTTGGCTGTCACAACTGGGTGAATGTATGACGAATCTGCGGCTGTCACATCTGGATTTCGCCTGCATTTACTCAAAGCTCACCGGACCACGTGATCGCCGGTCAACCTGGAACACGTTGTATTGGCGCGATGGGGAAATGAAAATAAATTTTAAAAAAAGTATGGTTTTATGTTAAAATACATGTTTACGGGTAGTAATAATACTGAGAACACATAAAAGTAAATATCACATTTGAAGATATTTAAAGTGATAGGTTGCTGATCAGTGCTGAAAGGTTTTTTTTCCTCTTTCTTTGCTCATTGACAGACTGAAAACAGAGAGTACATGTAATAGAAAATCAGTACACCCAGACTGCACGATGTGACTGAAATAAAAATGTAAAAAAAAAAAAAAAAATCTTTCTAGCATGAGTTAGAGTGGTGTTACCTTTCATTTCACTTACATTTACTCCAGATCCATACAGAGACTTTAAATGTTCTTACCTTTTTTCACAGAGTCTCAGCTGAGCTTGTCATGGTCCCACGTGGAACTGTTCCTTCAGACACGTTTCCAAACCAGTGTTGGAGAAAGTTACGCAAAAAAAAAAATGGATAACATTTTCCACATTTTTCTGCCACGGTTTAAAACCCCCCAACCTCCTGCGTTAAAAATGATTCTCATAAGGAAACTCAAAGATGTTTCTTCTGGCTTCAGGGGTTAATTCTAGTGTTACGAAAGCCGTTCATCAGGAGTCATGAGAATTAAATCGCTGCTACTGATGCAAATTAAATTTCATTGGCGACACAATTTTGCTGGGCTTTCGTATTTATTTCCATTATTCTTTAATGTAGTATCTCTCAACTGTCTTTTAAAGAAAGCAACTTGAGTCCACACAGTATAGGTTAGCAAATATATTTTAATATATAATATTTATATTCATTTTAGCACAATGACAAAATGGCATAATTTCAATTCAGTCTCATTTAAATCATGACAAAAAAAGCCACACCTTTATATGTGTTTGAATAATACCTCATACTGCTTTGTTGTAGTCTTTGCAAAATAAATCCTGAATTAGTTCTTGCCCCGTGAGAGGAAAACCTTAGCAAAAATGACTAACAGCATTGAGCCTATGGCATCCAACAGCGTTAAGTTGTGAGCCGTATGTGACAATGTAAAAATGGATGTAATGGTACTTTTAAATACATTGTTAAGCACAGAGTCACACCCTCCAAAACGGGCTGTTTTTCCACGAGGAGAGAACGGGAGCACTTTGTCTCAAATCAGTCACATCCGTTTAATAGCGATAAGTCTTGAGCAACATAATGAACTGGACTGACTCTGTAAAACCACCTCATCTGTCACTTGCTACACCATTTGAGATCTAATCTCTTCACAACAAAACAAAGTTAACATCCTACTCACCGACTCCAAAGGTAGTGACACAAATGGCAACTCTCTATGAAAAGCGACATCGTTACATTTATAGTTACATCTTCACATTTCCTGATGTTTTATCAGCTCACCCTTAACCGCATTAATAAAACAAAACCATCAAATGTCAATTTAAGAGCTAAAAATTCACCTTTAATTCAGAACTCTGCAAATGCAATTTTGGGAAATTCTTTGTGGTTAGCGTTTTAAAAATGCAGATGCGTTCACCACCTCGACAGAAACATTTCTGCTTGGATTTGTATCATGCAAACACCAACTTAAACTTTTAAGCTCTGTCTAATGCCTGTGCAAAAACGTCCTCTAACCTGCAACTCCTTTCATGCCAAGCCAGCTTGTTAGACGCCTAGAAAATCAAACTCATAGCACAGGAATGCTTCCAGCTTTATGTTAGACTTCCACTCCGTTATGGTCAGATTACCAAACACGACATTCCATATTGTCTACTGCTAAATGCACACGCCTCAAAAAAAAAAAAAACAAAAACAACAAAACAACAAAAACTAAAAACTCTGACCTAGCCACAAATGTGAACGCGACCAACCGAAATAAAGATTGTTCAATACAAACACCATGAGGAACTACTAAATGTCAACACGATTTCAAGTCCATCCACTCAGCAGCTTGCAACTAAATCAAGTTGGCACTTTTACTTATGATGTGAAAGTATGCTTCTTTTTTTTTTTTTGTGCATAAAATGTAAACTTCTCAAAAAATGTCACATTGCTTTTGCTTCGCAGCTCTACATATGTTAAGAAGGTATG
>JAPQRN010000011.1:1748470-1759355 GCA_037367275.1 Coranthus polyacanthus
AAAAAAAGTAGTGGATCCTTCAATGAGAAATGACATTGAGATTATACACGAAATGTCATCATTTAATTCTGGGTTGGTTGATCATGATGATGGAACAGCAGAAAACATGATGCGGCTTTTCCGGCCCGAAAAAAAAAACTCCCACCAACAACAACGCCTCTACGTCACATCGCTTTACTCCCTCTCTCTTTGTCTTTATCTCTCAGCAAATATGCAAACAAAGGCAAAGAACCAAGCGCAGGAGCCAGATGACACACTCCAGGTCAAAATCACTTAGGCAGACATGCAAAACAATGCTGATAAAAGGACCGTTCTGACTTTGATGGTGCCTTTTCCCCACACGCTCTGCACACAGCACCTTTGCATTAATAACTTCAAGCGGCTGACTGAACTTCCTTTTGGCTCCTGCCTGATCGCAGGCGGAGAAATGCTGCTGGATGTGAAGAGAAAAGCAGAGAAGGGAGGACGGCAGCTCTTCTGCATAGGTTAGCATGCACAGAACATGTCAAAGAGCTGATGCACTGACAAAAGTTTCTCTGCACACTAAAATACAGCGTTGGCTCGTGTTCTGAATGAAATATGAGAAAAGAAATGCTTTTTTTCTCCTGCTACCCTCCTTCACTTCAGCCTCTGCACATTGTTGCCTCGTGTAGGTGTATTTGTGTGTGTTTTCCAGTATTCGTCTGCGTTTGACAGACACCTGCACAAACCCACATTCTCACCTTTTCAGGCTGTTATCGATGTGTGAACATTCATGTGCCTTCCACTGCATGTTCCCCCCGATTGTTGGCCTGAGGTATTTATGAGCATATGCAGGAGTGTTAGCCTGCGACTCGGCGGTTTGTTCGGCCCGACGATCTCCGTCTTTACAGCAGCTGCCGTTCGACTGTCAGGGCGGAGATGCTAAACGGCTGCAAAGAGGTGATGAAGGTATGAGGCTGAACACATGCACATATTTGCTGCAGGCGTTTTCACCAAACCCCATTTGCCAAACCCTATATCTTTCTTTTCTTCTCTAAACACTTTTCCATCTGAAGTGTCCGCTGACAGCAGAGAGCTGCACTAGGCTGCAGGAATGGTTTAGGTTTTTGGGATGTTTAAGACTTTTTTTTTCATGAAGGGCTTGCTTTCCTTGTTAATTAAAGTGCTCAGTTAATCGACTATTCATGAGGTGGAAAATAACCCCTTACATGACAAGATACAAATTCATCTACTGTACTGAATTTCATCCACTTTAGTCCCACAACAGTCGAAAACCCAGAGACAATTAAAGCTGGGGTAGGCAAACTGTCATATTATAAAGGACACAACACCACCTGCATAAAATCTGAGTAATTGTAACTCTAATTGTAATTCAAGCGGTCTGAGAAGAAATGAGACTTCTGCACCTCCTCTTGACTCTCTTTTCAGACTTTAAAAAAATCTATCCTGTGGTGAAAGATTTTGGCCAATCACTGTTCAGTGAGCAGGCATTCCTATTGGCTGTTCTAGACAGGCATATGCCCTTACTCATCTGATGTGAGGGTCTTAGAAAAGACAGGAGAGACCTGCAGGAGGCGAGTTCTGCCTACTGTAGCTTTAATGTCATATCATTTAAGCTGAAAAAATACAAAAAAAAAAAAAAAATCTTTTGAAAGGTGGAATCAAACAATTTTCAACATCTTATTTTAAAAAAAATAACTTTCCATCAGTTTAAAAAAGTTCAGCTATATTCACCATTCTTGCATTCATCAGAGACAACAGCATCTCTGGTTTTAAACACCTTCAGAGTTACAGCGTTACATCGCTGCTTATCCTACTTTAAACCAAATTAATAAACCTAACTTTATTAAAATCCAAGCTGTCGAAAATAAAGAGATTCCACAAATATTCTCACATTGGAGAAAGTTCTTCTGTTGTTTGTTGTTGTTTTTCTGTTTCAGGATATTTGGTTCTCACAAATATAAAAATACAACACCATGAAACAATGTCCACATACGGGAGTTTTAGCTACACAAAAATTCCCTTTAAGAAAATATCAAGTGGAGTTAGTTTAAGAGCCATTCACACAGCTTCAAATTTACACAAGACCATGGAGACACACAAACGCACACACAGTTACACAGCAGGCCTCGGTCCGGATGCCGGCATTCTCCACAGTGATAATGGGGCTGTATCCCACTGTAATGCACAGTTCACTGAGGCTGGCTCTGCTCCAGATGGAGAGGCAGCGAGGAAAAGGAACAGGATGCCATAACCTCGCCTCACACAGTGGACAAGAGCCACAGCTGCAGACACACACACACACAGACGGATACACAAGCCAGAGCACCCACGCCTGCATCAGCCCACATGAATGCTTGTATCTACAGCGATGCAAGCATTTATCTACTGCATGTACGAAACACAGAGACAGACGGGGGAATGCTCAGAGACACCGTTTCCTGCAGAGCAGCTGCATCGCTACATTGACCGTCAAAACGCACGGAAAATGGGAACAACGCTGCCGCAGCACACGCGCTTACAGAAAGAACTTTATTTGGAGTGTCTTAGAGCTGAAGTAAAGGTGGTGCAATGGTGGGAGTGCAAAAAAAAAAAAAACCCTGCCTTTTGTTGTATTTCCAGTTGCTGTGCAACAAGAAGGTCAAAGAGGAGATTTTTTTTTTTTGCTGAAAAGTAATAAAGTTATTTCACCCTGTTCTGACCTGTTTAGACAAGGGAGCAGAGTATGTGTAGAAGCTCTGCAAAGCCAAAATGAAGGTCCTCAGTCAGAGCGAAATTAGTGTTAGATCCTCCCTTAAGCTGAAGCACTGCATATTTACGAGGCTTCCTTTTTTGTTTTTACAGAAAATGCTGTACAGTATTGATGTGTATGTGTAATTTTCTGTTCATACGACACATGTAGAACTGTCTCACCATTGTTTTCTCTGTTTAGGGTTTTTTTGGGAGGATTTTTTTCCCCCATACTTGAAGCCCCTTCATGTAAATCTGTGACATAGGGATATATAAATAAAAAAATAACTTAAATTTAAAAAAACAAGCTTCTGATTCAGCTTCCGATTCAACAGTAAAGCACACGTTCCTGCTTCTTTTTTAAGTTGTTAAGTTAGGTTATGTTCTAAAAATAGAGAAACCTTCTTACATAACTTGGTATTTTTGAGGTACAGAAGCTTAAGAAGTCTCTTATACTAGTTTTAAGAAATCGCAGTGGCCTCGCAGTTAGGCATCACCTTGATGTTTTGTGTCAAGGCTGTGATTGAATTGTCATATTTCAAATCTAAAACAGGTCTTTGGAAATCAGAGCGAAGAAAAAATAAGTGTTCGTCAACTGTTATCTCTCTCAGCCAGGTTGGACTTCATTTGCAGTCTGCAGTTTGCCCACACTGCCTGCTGAAGCCAACAGCATTTGCTAAAATCACACAGACCTGTGATTAAATAATAACAAGATGAGCAGAAGTAAAGACAGATTATGTTCTACGTCGCTTTTAACCTACAACAAACCACTGCATTATATTAGGTGCGACCTTCACTGTGATCCTTTTCTGCTGGTTAGTTTTTATATTCCTCTGATGGGTTTTGATGCCTACACATAAATACTCCCAGTGTGCACACACGCTGAAAGACAAGCACACATCTGAGACCTTGGGTTACATAATTACTGTGTATCTTAGTGTGTCTTAGTTTTGCAGGACTTTCATACTGCTAACATAGCAGAAAACCCTAATTAAAGTGTTCGGCGAATCCAGTTTATAAAAGGACGGCAAGGATTTAGGAACAAATTTAACTGTAAAGTATCTCACAAAATTAAAGAATCAAAAGGTTTTATTTGGGAATGATTAAAGTGCTGCATTATCTTGTAAAACATTTTAACCGAAATATTTAAGATGACTCTTGGATCTTAAATCGTGAGCTTTTTTCGGAGAAGATAAAAGGATTTGGGTGGGGAGTACATCTATCCCCTGATCCTAAACCTACAGTAACTGCCAGTAAAAACACGGGAGCCGCTGCCGCTGCTTTGAATTTTACAGAACAAGGGGAGGAAAAAGCGGGAGAGGAAGAGGAGGTGAGAGAGAAAAGAGAGGAAGGAGAGAGAGGAGGAAGGAAAGGAAGGAGAGCGGGATGAGGGAAAGGAGGAAGGAGGGGCGGGGTGTAGTCTGAGTCATCGTCAGTTACAGACGAGCTGAGCCGGCGGCGAGAAAAGACAACGCACACACATTCGCGCGTGCACGGCCGCGCGCGCAAACAGAGGAGAGGCAATCTTTAATGGCAGCTTCCCCTTCTCTTTCACTAACGGGGACAGGAGTCAAATGGTCAGGGACTGTGGGGAATTGTTGTGTGTATCGAAGCCACTGACCCCTCTCTAACACACACACATATATATAAATGAGCTCCAGCCCCCAAACAGTCCATTAGAGATTAAACAAGTTGTTCAGTCTACGTTTCCGACTCCAGGCGTGGCTCAAGATTTCGGATTCTCTCTTTCTCCTCCTGTCCTCCTCTCTTTCCGTCGCTCGGGCCTCTCTATTGCTCCATTAGTGGATTAAGCACGCTGGTACCAGAGAGGAAGATGGGGTGCAATTCAGAGAAAATGAAACATAGTCCATCATCCTGCGTCACGGGGGATGTGAGACAACTAACTGGAGTGCTTTAACTGCTGGTCTCTGCCTCCTCTTCACATTACAGCTCTAGTATGAATTTCTGTAATAACAACAGTGGATGAGTTCACTGTGGGTCTCCGTGTGCAGACTGATTTCTTAAAATTAGTGAGGTAACAACTCACAGTTAAGTTTTCCCTTTAGCAGAGCGGGGCTGGTGGCAGTTATGACCGTGTTGCATTCCCTACCTGTTGACTGATGAGGATTCAAAGCCTAGAGCCTCACATAGATGGAAAACAAAATAAAGAAATGAAAAAAAAATCACTTAAGTCCGGATGTGTAAGGACGATATCAAACTTGTTTAATTCAATATGACTTTACAGACCCCTTTAGATCATGTCCACCATGCTGAATAATTCCACTATGCTGTGAATACACTCAAAGAAACATATTTATGTTATAACTCAATTCCTTGACCCTTAAAACACACTCTCAAGACTAACTTGGGCTAGAGTCTCTGCGATGATGAAATGAAAATACGCTCTCACTGCTGGATCATCCTCTGGATCAGCAAGAAGTTGATCACGTTGGCAGATTGTCATGCAGCATGTGTGTCTTTTTTTTGGTCACTTGGTCACTTAAAGGTTTCTTAATAGTCACAAACAGGCCATGATTTTGCAACAAAACAGATTGTTTTTTTTTTTACTTCTAGAGAAAACATCCCGTGCGGTGAATACTTGTGTGACACGAAGAGCAGTTCTGCAGCCGCTACTGTTCACTGAAGAAGAACCTCAAAGAAATGCTGCTTTTTGCCATAGCATTACCTAACATGTGTGAGCGAACAAGGAATTATTATCAGAAGATGTAATAGTAGTATATTATCAAGACGGATTGCAGATTAGCTCCTTGGTTACCAAATGACTTAGCGTAGCAACAGATACAGCTCACAGCTCACAGCTCTCTGTAATTATTGGTATGGCTCAAATGTAACTTTCATCACTGCTTGGATTAAATTACAGCTTACGTAATACAACCATTAAAGATCCATTTGCTCCAATATAGGTCTTGTTGTCCTCCTAATGTGAGATAAAACGCTGTAGAAAGGAACACGACGGGGTTATTTGCCGTTTCCTTCTCATTAAAGTGATTTTTAATTCACATCTAGCTCGTAGCAACTTTAAATCTGAGGTTTGCCTTTCCTGTAAACTGAAACAAAATAGTTTTTGCTGCTCAATAGTCCCCATCTGTCCAAACTTAATATAAAACACCACCTTAGAGACTCGGCACAATATGAGCACAGTGCTGCTGTGGCCAGGAGGGTTTTTGCAGTAATGGAGTGCGAAAGTAGTACAGTTTGAGAATCAGCATTGAACTGCACTGCACCGTGCAAGGACGGAGACACAACAATCTCCACAATCATCTGGTAGCCATGTTGGAGGTCATCTCTACGGCAACGACAGCAGTGTCTGTGCTGTGTCTGTCTGGAAACCTGAGAAAATGACATCTTGAAACTGAAGGGCGTTTGTATTTCAGCTGTGACGAAGCGCTGAAACAGACATAAAGCAGGTAAATATCTTTGCAAAACTCCAAACCTGCCGTCATCAGTCCTTTGTAACTACCTAACAACACTAAACTGATCACTGGCAGGGACTAATATTGTAACAAAATTCATCTAAGTGAGGCTTCAGGTGAACATGTCAGACAAGAAGCTTCCTACTTTTGAAAATTAGTAGCGACAAAATAAGTTGCACAAATAATCAAATGTGAAGTCTGAGAGGACAGCTCATTATTATCAAATATAAACTGAAAATGTAACTAATAGGACCAAAAGGATAGTGAATTACTATTCCTTAGAGTAGCAGTTCCCAAACTTTTCAATAAACGTCTCCTCAGGACAGACATTTACAAAAATATGTTAGAAATTGCTATAAGGTCTATATTTTTACTGACTCTTAAAACAATGTTGTATTAGCTAGACAGTGACACACAGCCACCAACAAACACACAAATGATTAAAATGCTAATGTACACAAACTGCTGTCAAAACAGTCTGTCTGAATGTCTCTTTATTATGTTTTTTTTTCATGTTGTTGCATCTTTTACATCTTTTTTTGATTTCATCCTGTCTTTTATGACCGAGACCTCTCGAAAGTCGGAAAATAATTCACATATCATATCATCGTTCTGTATTTTACCCTGACAACTGGTGACCCAATAAAAACGACCCTGCAACCCATTTTGGGTCCCGACCCTACGTTTGGGAAAGACAACCTTAGAGGTTTCACCTTTAAAAGCACCGCTTCAGTCAAAAAGCAGACATACCTTTTAACAAGAGCAATGCGGGATAAAATATTGGCTCATCCATAAGAAGATGTTTCTAAAAATGTTGGAAACTAAAACCTGCAAAGAAGCATCGTGAAATTAAACGACGACAAGGGCAGATGTGGCTCGTGGGCTGCTCGTTGCCCACCTCATACTTTCCAAAATCTCTGTGAAAAGGTATTATGTAAAAGCTTCTAGACGGGCTTTTGTGCAACAGTACAATGCATTAGTGCAAGCTGCGATACCTCAAGCACTAGGTGGGTACACAGGTCCCCAGAGGGTTACATAAACAACACACACAGAACAAGTTTGATGCCTGCATCACATTTCATCAGTGTGAGGCGAGTGTGTGTGTGTGTGTGCGCTTTGTGAGTATTTCATCTCTGTGGCAGAGAGGTTAACATGATTCCTGAGGCTTTTTCATCCACACGTACATTCATGAACGTGCACACACAAACCTGAACATACACACACGCGCACACATATACAGGAGAGGAGATGGAGGTAATAGCATTAAGGCAGGGAAAGGCACGTCCACGGCCGAGCTGATGAGTTCAGGAAGCAAACTTGCCCTCGCATACATGCTTGGGTGCTCGTAGACCAACGCATAGGGGAATTAAGCGAAAGTTAAAACTGGGGAAAGGCAGTGGAAACCGGAAAGGCTGGCGCTAGATCGGATCAGCCGGACGGATGCTTTAACTCTGCTGTGATTGGTTGTTTTGCTGTCAGGTAGGTGATGATGATGGTCGAGGCATCTGAGAAGGTCGTTCCGCAGCTAAATGCCCGTTCAACATAAACATACGGGTCGGTTGCTTGTTTCGTGTTTTGTCTAACTGCTTTCCTGCTGACGTGTAGCCGAAATAAGTTTAAAAAAAAAAACCCTCATTTTCATCCCAGGGCTGAACAATATGCAAAAGAAATCAATGAAAAAAAAATCATATTGCAATTATTTTGACAAATATTATATATATATATATATGCATTTTGTTTTCACTGAAAAAAATTGTTTTTCCTGTTCTAAATAAACATGTTCCCTATGATTCGTAGGCCGGGGCTTCTCTGTAAAACCGCAGCACTTCATTTATAATGACGTGCTGTGAAACATTTCACCTTTATCAAATATTTGCAGCTCCTGCAATTTGGATATTGCACTTGGTCACGTTGCAGTTTTGATAATATTTTGATGAACTCTTCAACCCTACACCTCCTCAACTGAAAGCATAAAAGGTTTCACCAGGCTTCTGTACCCGCCTAAAATTAATGGACTGTAAAAATTCAGAAAGTAGTTTCTGAGCTCAAAGTGACACCATCAGAATGTTTACTTTGTTCAGTCAACAATCCAAACATCTGACAAAAAGAAAATATGCATATTTAAAATACTGAAACTACGGATGCTCTTCATACATTTTATGTGTCAAAAACTTAAGTTGAAAGATAATTACTAACAAAGCTGTCAGAGAAATACACTCACCCTAACGTCATAATAACATAAAACATGCATTTCTAAAGTTAAATTAATTCTAAAAGTGTTTTAAACCTACAAGATCAAACAGTCTTTCATGGAAGTACATAAGGCAACATTTGGTCTCCTTCATGTCTAATTCAGGGTGGCATAAAAAACAACCGCGACTCTGAATCACCTCCGCAACACAAAGTGTCTCATCAAGGCACTCGTGGCTCATCAGAGCAACTGTTATAGACCCGTACTTTCCACCCACGCCATGAGCTTCTTCATCATACACACACACACACACACACACACACACACACACACACACAATTCTGTCATCATCCAAAGAGCAGATGAAGAAGCGCAAACACACCAGACCCCCCTGTGGGCACTGCCAGCTTCTTCACAGCGCTGCAGGCTGAGTCCTCGTCTGTCGCATGACAAAAACAAAAAGTGGCCAAAAAGTTAGCTGTGTGTCATACATAAACACACCGGGGTTATTGCAGTTTAAAGCCTTGGTTTTGAGCAGCTTGTTTGCTCTGATACTTATTATCGTCAAGCTCTGTACTCATATTACACTTTCCGTTATTTTCTCTCATACAGGTCATGACTGGGATCCATTTCCATTTTAAATGCGGTTTCAATGTGACTTACAAGTGAGACAAAAGAAATCTGGTTTCAGCCTCCTCTAAACTTTTTGCTGCGACTCATCATCATCATCCATTAATAAATAAATGTCCATAAATAGTTCCCCGTTTCAATACACACAGAGCAAACAGTCACACCCACCAAAAAGTTTTCAACTTCAGATGGAACTTTAGCACATTTGCCCCACATTGCCTACTGACAATGTCAAATATGGTTACGGTTTATGATTAAAAGGCTAAATCCACTGTTATGTCACACAAGAAGCAGGTGGAGAATTAAATATGAATCTAAGAGAAGCACTCGGGTGTAAGATTTGCCGCCGTGGTTGTTGTAAAAGTTAAGAAGTGAAATTCTCCTACTACCGTTTGCTAAGGAGTAAATTCAGAACAGAGTGGACTTTCTAGGAGTGGGGTGGATATAAAACATCCTGTTTCATACAAAAGCTAAACTGCGAGGCTTCGTAATTAGACCAGATAAGCAGTAGAGCCGCAGAATATAAATGCATAATACCCTCTCTAAAATTTCTCACAGGAACTACTACAAGCAAATAACAAAGAAATAGTCTGTTCTGTGTTGACGCCGTGTTCAGCGCCGCAAGCAAAATGCAGTTCACCTCAATTCCATTCATACGATTATAGGCGATTTGAGTACATTTTAGATATTAAATGAAGTTGTCAGGACCTGGTTATCGATCACCATCTGGGTCCTGGTTGCTGTTTGATGAGGGTTACACAAATGTCTCAGCATAGGGCTGAAATAATGTCTATCACTTTCTCCTCGGGTAATATTACAAAATCGACTTTTTTTAGCTTCACTGACTATTTTTGCCATTTTTATGGGTCAGTGCCCAGCTTGCCAGTTCTTTTATTTGAGTAAATCCTAAATTAGGAAGTTCCCACAAGCATCATATAAGGAGCAAATTGTTTACTCAGATGGATAATTTGTATCCCAAGCAGATTTCAGATGTCTTCAAGTTCCACGTTCTTCGCAAAAAGTCATCGTGACTTGTGCTTGTGAGTGTAGAGCAGAGTGTGAGGATCTGCACACACTGCGTAGATGTAGATGAGAAAACCATGTGGAACACAACAGAAGGACTCCAGGGCCTTTACAGAGCAGCTGACTACAGTACATTAAGTCTCATGATGTTGTGCTACTCGAATCCAACTCAACATCAAACAGAGCGCGGATGATCTCGAGGTTGCGGGGAGTTTGGTGCGAAACACACAAACAAACGCGCATTTACACTTATGTGCGCGCAGTGGCGGAAAACGGTCGGATGCGGGGAGGTTATCGCACTCTATTTGGCGATTAAAACAGATGTGATGGACAAAGACAGGCAGACAAAAACAGAATCAACACTGTGAGGTGACCTCTGACAGAATATCCCATAACACCTGAACGACACACACACACACACACACACACACACACACTGCAGAACTGTATTCACCTCCCCTCCCTTTCTGCTTCAATCGAATCAGCTCTCATCAAATCCAATCAGACCCACTGAGGCGTTTCATTTGGAGTCAAGCAGCACAGTAGATTATGCACACAGACGAAGGGAGAGGACCCGATTCACAGGGCATGTGTGTGCGCATGTAAGAGTGTGTTAGTGTGTGTGTGTGTGTGCGTGCACATCCACGTGTTGGTGCATGTGTACTTCAGTCCATCTGCACTGTTGCTGTTTGTGTGCCTCTGCCCGTCTGTGTAGGCTTAGGTGTACTGCGTGTGTGCGTGGAGCATTTCATCCATTATATTGTGGCCAATGTGAAACACTGCCAGTCAAACAGATTGGGCTTATGAAACACTTCCACAGCTGTGTTAAGGCAGGCAACACCCCTCCGTTTCTTCATCCAGTCCATCCATCTATCTATCTATCTATCTATCTATC
>JAPQRN010000011.1:1767559-1784290 GCA_037367275.1 Coranthus polyacanthus
TTTTTTTTTTTTTTTTTTAAAGCGGTTTTTAGACGTGGATTTGAGTCTGTGTCATCGAGCGTGGGAAACGCGGCCGTGGAGGAAACGCGGGTGGGACGAAGTGTCAAGTGGGCGTTTGTCAGTGATGAGACAGAAATGCCGTGATTAAACGAGCGTCGTGATGATTCCGGTCTGCGTCCGTGCGCTTTGCTGTCCGCTGCTCTGTAACCGGCTACCGAAACGTGGAAACGCCTTTTCCTCCCTCTCTCTCTCTCTCTCTCTCTCTCTCTCTCTGTCTCTCTCTCTCTCCCTCTCTCTCTCTCTCTCTCTCTCTCTCTCTCTCTCTGTGTCTCTCTCTCTCTCTCTCTCTCTCTCTCGGTCACGGTTAAGCACGCTGTCTGATTCATCCAAAGATCGTCTATTGAAGCCAACGACTCGCTATAAACCACTCCGTGAAAGAATGCCTCTTTCAAATGTACTTATTTTTATGTTTCTTTCTTTTTTCTTTTTTTCCTTTACATTACTACAGGGGTGGGTAAAAAAAATTTTGCCCCAATTTAAAAAAAAAAAAAAAAAAAAAAAAAAAATTCAAAAAGTACAGTATTGTCAACAAAAATGTACTTTCGAGTGTCAGAAGTAAACGTGCTCATACACAGTGCATCCCTTTCAGAGTTCTGCCTGACAAATGTATGTAAAAGCATTTCTGTCATATAAGCATGTGATTGATTGATAGATGTAAAAAGTCACGAATAGGCACGAACTAAATGTAATGGAGTAGAAGTATAGAAGTATAAAGCAGCAAGTAAAGTAAAGACACGTTTGCCACTGGAACTTTGTGTTTGGTGTCTTGTAAACACCTTGTTTCTATTTTTTTGCTGGTATTTCAGCAGGTGTTCCTCAGACTACATTTTGAACCCACTCTAAAACGACCCCTTATTAAAACTACTCCAAATGCAATCAGTACATATATTAAATTCTAGGAACTATCCAAAAGGTATCCTGTCAGACCCAATGGGCAGACATAAAAATGTCGTTCCTTCTGACAGATTTTTTGCCAAAACTGTTGCAACGCTCTCAGAAATGTGAACAGAGTGAGAGCTCTTTATGCCACCCTCTCCTCTGATTTCGCTGGTTCACAGACACTGGCAGACCCTCACACACACACATTTTTCAAAGCTGATGTCACCGCGTTATCCGGTCTGCAAATCCCTCCTCCTGTTTCTTTCTCTCCATCACAACACGATCCAAAACACCAACCCCTCCTCCACCTCCAACTCTATTCTGTTCGAAGTGACAGTGAGCCAACAGGAGCCGGGACTGCTGGGTGTTGATCCCTCAAATGAAGTTAAATCATCCATCACTTTGCCTTTTGTGGCCAAAAACTTGTCCTATAAACAGTTTAACTTGAATGAAGGTAATTCATCTGCAGGGTCAATGTGATACAGAAAACAGTCAACAATCCCGAAAACTCTTTCATAAACTTGAAATTTCTTCACATGCGTCACGGTTGAGACATGGGGAGATGGGGTGGGTGTAAACCGCACCGAAGAGTGTAACTTAAACCCAGATATTTGCAGGTGTTTGGGACCAAAGAGGCCAAAACCACACATGAAGCCACTGAAAGAAAAGGTTCTGCTGGCAGTGAGGGCGTCTAATGGTTTCACATACCTCAGGCATTGTGTTTTCCTCTCATTTGTACAGTAGGAGGACTGTACAACTTAAATAAAATGCATTCAGTTCTGAGAAAAGGGTCAGTACAGAACATTCAAGCTATTCTGACTTTTAAATAACTTTTCTATTTTACTTTCATTTTGATCTCTGACATGAACTGCAACATGTTTTTGAAGCAAATCACTGAGCACTATTTTGAGATCTGGAAATTTCCTAACCATCTTGTGACCGTCACTCTTTTCCAACCAGGCACATCATTTCTCATCAGAAACAAAGTCTTGTCTTTTCTGTTGGTTGTTTAACTCGTGCGGGGCCCGATCTCCGGATCTCTGGACATTTATCAAACTTTTGTTTTAAGCTCTGTGACCCCGAGGCGGGGGTGAAGTCCCCTTTATAACACAAATACACAAGCATGTACACAGACACAAATACTCTAGCATATACACAATAAATACAGAGCATTCTGAAGACATTATGTTAGAGCTTAATGTTCTCTTTATATGTTTGCTAAATTAAAAAAAAAAAATCAATAAAATTGTGTTATTGTGGCAAAACGCAACTGCCAGTGAAATGCGGCCATTATCGTTTTCAGCTATTCAACAGAGGCTGAATTTCCCGTACAGTACCTGTGACCAGCCATACGGAGTCATCCCACACTGGTTTCTCTGAAACAAAAGGCATATTGTCACCGATGTATGCAAATAAACGTGGTTATTTGCATTGGAGCAAAAGAAAACAGTGTTTGAACTAACAGCGACACAAGAACACCACACTTCCCTCCATGTAGATATCAAAAGAGGATGCAAAGTATTCTGTTTCTTCCGTTTTGCTGTAACACAGACTGTGTATTTGCACAAAAAACACCCTTTTTTCTATCTTGAGTTTGAAAGATGAATATGTCTTAGTAAAGTTATTAAAAGGGGACAGACGAAACAAACGGAAATCAGCAAACTCATACTTCACACGTCAGATGTTCATGTATAGTTCTCAGTGGGTAATGTTGTTAGAGATGACTCACTGATTACTCCCGGCTGCCTCAGGAGCCATATGTAGATTTGCATGCTTATTGTCGAGACGCTCAGATAAATAACAGCCCGCTAACTTCATTTCTATGCTAAGATTTTACTTCTCTTGTCAACTACAAACCTACAGCGTGTCATAATGATAATTTCTTTAATTATGATTCTGCAACAGTTGGTATTGATACAATTAACTGTCTAAAATGAAGTTCATGATCACTGTGGAAAGAAAAACAATTATGAAATGATTGCAATTGAAGTTCGTTGAGACATTCATGTCTCCATCTGATTGAATTGTAATGACTCTGGTGATCATCATCATCATGTTTTTATGTAGTGCAATCACCAGGTCTACATTTTAAAATTTGGTTATAACTAAATGTCTGTAAAAGGAACGACAACAGCCTTAGCTTCGCATTGTGTTTAATGCTATTCATGAAATGCTCATATTGTAACTTACCATGGTTAACATACACCTGGTTAACGTCATCATCAGTCGTGTAGCCAGAAATACAAATATATGTGGGTCTGTGGGATATAACGTGTGCAAGAACCAAAACAAATGTGATCTGTAGATCAACCATGACAGGTTTTTATCCTTATTTTAAGATATCATTAAACTATTATTCAGAGTATTTGTTCTCTATCAGTTTTATATGTTGTATTCTTGTTTCCTTGTTGTCAGTCTAGCGTTCAAATTTTGGACCAATCGTCCCGAATTCCTGATGACAGTGACTACAGATGTCAAAGGTCAGGAAAAATTCCCCCAAATTCCAAAAAATCCCATTTGTTAACATGGTGTGAAATTAAAAAGTGAAAATCATATGTCAGCCAAAACTCATCTGATTTCATTGTGATTTATCACATACACGCATGGCTTCAAGATCGAGTGCTACAAGAAGTTTGACTGGTCAACTGTCACTGTAGACAATTTTCAATTCTCAACCCTATTCAGAAATATTCAGCCTAAAACTCCAAAACAACAATGAAATAATTTCATCATAAAAGTATCTGTCAGCTCCTTTTCAAATGAAAGAATAAATAAACTATTCAGTTGCCCTATGACCATAGTTACCCCGCTGTTTGTTTGGATCCAGTGGAAAACAAGTGCTCCACTGTGCAGCTTATCAGAAGCGTAATGAGTGCCTGAAGTTAAAGACAGTTAAAGCTTAAACTATTAAAGCTGCAGGAACCAGAAATGGGGGGGACGCCAGAATCTGAAAATACATACCTTCCTCCTGCAGCTCTCTCCTCCGTGTTCAAATCAAAAGACCAAATATAAACATAGGTGACCTGACGGTGTTTCACGCTGCTGTGGAAGTGCGAAGGCAAAATCTCACAACTACACCGTAATTACAGCTGTCAGTCACACGTTTAACCGTCCTGCCTGTCTGAAAACACCTGAGATCGACCAAAACCTTCATCACGGGGTAGGTTTTCTAAAGTCTGAGTGAAGAGGAGGTGCAGAGGTCTCATTTAGAATATGATAACCTTAATATGTGCCCGATGTCTTTCAATAAAGTCATGTGCATGTGGAAGGACAAAGCAAAAAGTCATTACAGACTTTTAATATTGTCTTGACTTTGAGGACTTTTTTTGAAATTTGCAGCTAACTTTTACATTTTTTTTATGATTATGCTATGTGTGCCTTCTTTAAATTTAGATGGCGTGGAGATGGCACAACGGTAACCACGTGAGTGATCGTCATGTGAGCAACTGCAATGTTTGGGTTTAGCTAACATTAGGCTTTAGCTTAAAGTGCATAAGCGCGGCCTCACAGAGCTGCAAGAATGGCTGAACACTCTCATTTATATTTAACAGTGTTTATGAGTTTGGTCTATTTCTGTAATTTCTGCACATAAAATGTAAACAGTGTACCTCTAGGTGAAAGCACAAGAGTGGATGAATGTATGCATGAATGTGTGTGTGTTTGCATCCTGGGGATGTTGCAGTGGGCGTCAGGATATAACTGACCCAAAGTCACAGTTTCTCTATCTTTGTGTCTCACTTTCTTTTTCACACACACACACACACACACACCGCATACTAAGTTTTTCTATTTTTGTAGAAGCATGTATGCGCTTCTCCTTTTTTGTGTCTGTATAACGCTACAGTATGTGCTTTATAAATATATGCTAAGTGTGTGTCTTTGCATTTGTGTTGTCCCCTGAGCAGGCTATTATAGGGAAGTTCTTGTTTCCCATCACAAGACCAGCTTGTTCAGTGGACGGGAGGGGGGAAAAAAAAAAAGACCTAAAGAGAGGAAGTTCTCCCAAACAAAACAACTCAGAGGATTCAGCTGGGGAGAAAGGAAAGAGGGATGAAAGGAAGGAAGGAAGGGAAGAAGTGGGGGACAGCAAAACAAGAGAAAGACGAAACCACAACGTGAAGACAAAGGGAAGGAGAAGGAGAAAGAAAGAAGGATGGAGGAATGACAGAAAGACGATCGACACAGAGAGATAGAGAGGGACTGTTGTGTGAATAAGCTTATTGAAAGGGATGAGTCAGTGGAACGAGAAACAATGAAAATGCAGAGTCACTGCATCTCTTTCATTCAAACCTCTTATTCTGCTGCTTTTACTGTATTTTGTTTTTTTGGGTTTGGGTTTTGAGTCATTTCTGCTCTTGTGTTTAACAAAATATTAACCTTGAGTTTAATTTTGCCGTTGATTTACAGAGTTCTCTACAACAAACTGGGACAAATGTCTGTCTCCGAAAAAGGTAGAAAAAAGGATTCAGATCATTTACTTGACTAAAAAACAGAGCAATGTAAAGATACTTCACTACAAGTAGAAGTCCTGCGTGAAAAACCCCACTTAAGTAAAAAGTACATGACTATTAGCAGTAAAATGCAGTGAAATTATTGATATATATTATCATATGTGGCATAATTAGATTATTAATAGTGAAGCATCAGTATTGTCACACTATTGTATTGTATTGTATTGTATTGTCATACTGTTGTTTCTGCTGGAGGTGGAGCTTGTCTGAACCACTGTTATTTACAGAGACACCAGATAAATCTGAGGGATCGTCACGTGACAAATGGAAGATGAAAGGAGAAAAAACAGATACACAAATCTGTTGTCAGTTTCAGGATAAAAGCTTATTGTATTACCCATTGTGTAAAATCTCCATCTTAAAAGTAACTACAGCTGTCAGACAAATGTAGTGGAGTAAAAAGTGAAATATTTGCCTCTGAGATGTAGCGGAGAAGAAGTATAAAGCTGCATGAAATGGGTGTACATAGACGTTGCTTTTTTAGGCAGTGGTGGAAAGAAACTAATGTCAAAGAGCCCTTATTTTAAAATGTTTTGGACCACTTTAAGTCAGGATCACTGTGACATGGTACATTTGAATCAATAAGTTTGATTGTTCCTTAAAAATGTTACAGACACAATTTACTAGTACAGTAAACATACTTCCTGTCCACCACTTGCAGCAAACATCAGAGTGGAAAACAGTAAATACAAGGTCGACACTGTATGGTGCTCAAACATTTAGCCACGCACGTCTTCCTCTTTGTCCTCTTCTCCGTCTTTGAGCTGGTGCCATTCATCATTCTGCTGTTTCACCTGCATGCAGTCATCACTCATTGCTCGATTTCTTCTTTTAGCCCTCCTATGTAGACTTTTTTTTTTCTTCCTTTACTCAAATCTGGGAAGCTCTGGTCTGTATTTTCATTCCAATCTTTCCTGTCCTCATCCCCACCCCCCCCCCTCTGTCACTTCCTCTCTCCTTGTCTATCCCTGTGATAACAATGACTTTGCAGCAGAAATTAAAGGCTAAGCTTTAATCACCACCAGCACCAGAGCGCAGGCCGGCAGCGCGGGGCATCGGACCCTATTATAAACACAGAGACAGTCAGCTCAAAGTGCTAATGACAAACCACACAAAGCAGCACAGAGAGGCAACTCTGCCCTCTCTCATTAAACCACGACAGCTTTAAATGACAGAAATATAAACCTAACATGCTACAATGAGCAACAAAACTGGTAATTATTATGACCTTTTAAATTGATGCAATTACGACACCCAGACAACAGGTATTATCTTGCTGCTTTAACCTTCCAGTAGCAAGTTAATGGAGACAGAAATGCAGTGTTTTTTTTTTTTTTTAACTCGAGCCATTATGATTATTATGACGCTGAGATGTGGAATTATGCAAATATGTCAAGAAGAGCTTGTAGTGCTGCCCCAGAGTGGCCAGAAATTCCATTAAAGCAAGTTAAATGCCATGACTTGAGTCATGTATTACTTTGTTTGCCCACCCCTGAAATACTCCTGCCTCGTCTAAATATGTCTTGATGTTGCAGACGGTCGTGACTCCTCAGAGCTGTTAGTTAAGCTGAGTTGTTAATTGCATCTCAGTGACGCTGTCAACCACTGTGATGAGCCCTGACTGAATAAATGAAGGGATTTTTATTTTTGTACCCTGTCTCAAAATGGCGTAATCGCATATGACATTACCGTATGCCACTTGAAACAGGGAGTGAACAGAGGTTTCGCTTTTTATCATCAGAAAAAACAGAAGCCGCCCAATCACGCTCAGCTGGAAGTTAAACTCCTGCGCGCGCTGTCAATCTCCTGTTTTTCAGTTTCAAATTGCACTCAAGCTGTTAGATATAATCAATAATGTCAAGTATGTCACACAGGCTCTAAGATTGGACAAAGACAGACTGATTTAGGCATGGTTGCACACAGAGAGAAAACAATGTAAATCAAATTTGATGGATACTCCTACAGAGCAGATTCACATCACTTGTCTCAACACTTCTACTTCACGAAGAGATATTTTAGTGTTCATATTTTTTGATATCACTGTCTCTACTCCCACTGTCCCCGCAGCCAGACATAGCTGCATTAGGCCAGGTCTGGGTTAAAAAACCGTGCCATTACTGGTCTCCATTACCGGCAGTTTCTTAATTATACCATCCCCACAAGGCCTGTTAGCCAGGACACAATTACAATTGAAAATTACAGCCTAAAAGGGTTGTCACATTAGGTGTTTCTCAGTAACCTGCAGAGGTATTGATTACAGCTCATTAATCACAACACAAAGTGACTGCTGCGTTTTGGGTCGGTGTGGAGAAAAAAAGAAATGCATTCATCCTATTTTTCTTGTGAGGACCACAGACATGAAACGAGTGTGTCTTTTTCCGCATGAAGCACAAGATCAGTCATCCAGACAAGGAGCTGAATGGACAAGCTGTGCATGGTTAGAGCAAATTTTTTGAATGGTATGGTTCTTTCAAGAGATAATGAAAAGGATTATTGTGAATGTAATACCTTGATGAAAGGCAGGCATTGCTGGAGAACTGACATTAAAAAGGAATAATCCAGGCAAACTCAAGTAAAATCTGATGTGACTGGGTTCTATCATTCAACACAAAAAAAGCTAATATTCAATATTTTAATGTATTACAAGTACTTGTGATACTTAATGACTATTTCTCTGTGTGGTTATGCATATTTCTTACCATAACTATTTTTATTGACTTTCTTTGTTGATTTTGTATGTTTATATCACTGCACCGCTGTATTTTGAGTTGGTTCTGACTGGCTTGAACTTGTCCCAGCATGCAACCTGATAGTGAGGGTTTCAGGTCAGTGATTTGTAAGATACCAAGCACTGAAACTGAAAAGAGCACTGTATTTAAAACAAGGCCTGTCTTGTTTTAAGGTATAATATGTAACATTTCCCAGGAGATCGACAGGCGTACTGGCAGTGATGAGGATGCTGAACCAGTCTGTTGTAGTGAAGACGGAGCCGAGCCAAAATGCAAAGCTCTCAGTTTACCAGTCGAGCTATGCTCCTACCGTTACTTAAGATCGTGGATACAAGTGGGGGAAATGGGTTTCCTCCACAGGGTGGCTGGGCTCTCCCTTAGCGATAGGGTGAGGAGCTCAGCCATCCAAGAGGAGCTCAGAGTGGAGCCACTGCTCCTCCACATGGAGAGAAGCCAGTTGAGGTGGTCCAGGCATCTGGTCAGGATGTCTCCTGGACGGCTCCCTGGTGAGGTGTTTCGGGCATGTCCAACTGGGGGAAGACCCCGGAATGAACTGGACCCTCGTGCAACACAAACCTCAAGACTATTGTGTCTCAATTTAGGTGCTTTATTAGCAGCAACAGGACAGAACTGGAGGGCTGAGCAAAAATCAGATCAGGCTGAGGTGGAGATTCCTATGGCCAGGGATGGAGTGTCAGAGAGCTGGTGCAGACAGGACTGAAGCTGGCGGAGCAGAGCAGGGTCCAGGTCAGGAGCAAGGATCAGGCAAGGTGGGTGCAGGAGCTGGGTAGTCTACACACAAGGAGAAAAAAATCGGCGAATGACGCAAAAACAAGCTAAGGTAACAAGTTTCAACGAATGCAGTCAAGGCAGTGTGCCATATGTGGTAAACAGACCACCTGCCAATGAGTGGGAGAATGAACCAGGCTTTTATCTGGGAGAGAGGTAGATGGCTTGATTGTAGATGAGCTGCAGGTGTGTAATTGGGGGATGGACCAGAACTCCAGATGCCAATCAGCTGCAGCTGCACACAGAAAGACATACACAACACGAAGGGGGAGGGGGGGGGGGAGAAATACCAGAAACAAAGGGCAAAAAAAAAGAGACTACAACCCTGACAAAACAGTAACATGCAGATAGCGGAAGGTAGGAGAACGCCAATCCTGCCACTGTGCGACTGAAATAGCAACCCTTGTTCCGGCAGCGTACATCCTGCGAGCCAGACGACTTCCAAAGTTCAAGTTGCAATTTGAAACAGAAGATCATTTCTCCTTTTTGTCTTATTGACATTTTTCACCAATCAAAAGAAACACCAACCTTGAAACCTATATCCACATGCACGAAAAAGCCCTTTTAAGCCTGCTGGTGCTGCCACAATTTGCAGTCTGTGTGAAAGTGCTTGCAAAGTTAACGTAAATGTAAACGGTGGCAACATGGCACTGGCACATCTGTGTGATTCATGCACACAGTCAAACGATCGACTGTAGCACTAGACACCCTCTCAGTACCGGACAATTCTGCAAATTCTCAAAAAGCCACATCGAATACATGTTTATTTCATGTTTATTTATTTATTCATTCATTCCAGCTGTGTCTTGTCATAGCCTTCTAATGACAGTGATGGCATAAAATCTCTTCTAAAAAGGAGGTGTAGGAACGAGCACTGACCTACTTGCTTTGGTATTTTGATTGAATGCTTGCTGATTGTAAACAGGTTGAATCCGTTGACCCTGCTTTATACATTTGCATTTTCCAGCACTGTCTTCCCCCGCATCACTGGTCCGGAGACAGACAGCCTCAAACACACACAGACACACAACATGTACACTTACTACAGCACGTATACCCATCCTACACACGCCAACTGTTCGGTTTGAAGCTCCAGTCTGTCAGGTTTTTTGGTTACTAAGCAACGTCTCATCATCCAGTCATCAGCCAACTGTCAAAGAGTTGTTGCATATTGACATTCCTTGACAGAGACTAAATGGTCTCATATTGATGGCATTGGCATACAAGCTAGAGTCACAAATTAACTTCTGCTCGAGGCACAGATGCCTCAAATGTTCATAAAATGAGCAATAAATACTCCTGATTATGCAAACACTTTCTTTGCATTTCACTTCATTTTATTCACTTGCCAGATATTCATGGGGAATTCAAATGCCAATCCCCCGCGGGGCCAAAGTGTGTGATGTGCGAATGGAGATTCTCCCTGGTGCATTTTGGGTGAGAAGAATGGCATGGCGGAAAACAGTCACAGCCTGAAGCAGTTGGACACGTTGGCAGAGCACATCCTGCAGTAAAAACTACAGTGTAAACAAAAAAAAAAAACAAAAAAACAAGGGAACAGTAAATGTTTTGCAGCCTCATGATGATTTTTTTTTTTTTTACCTGCAAGGGGGTTATGTTTTAATTACCATTTGTCGGTCTGTCAGACTTTTACACGAAAACTACTAGACCAATTTTCATGAAACTTGGTAGAAGGGTTGGCATGGTAAATGGCTTTTTCTAACACAGGTAGAGCGTGAATTCCACTCTACGGTGGCCTTTGAAAAAAGTGAAAGACCTACTCTAGTTTGGTTTGTTGAATCTGGGCTTTTTAGTTAAGGGGATAATAACTTTGGTCCACACTCAGATATAGTAGGTGAGAGAAAAGCCTGTCCTGAGCTGCAGTAAAAACATGGTGGACTCCATGAACAGCGACCCCACTCCCTCTGTCGATACAAACATCTCCTTCTAAGGTAATGAGAGCATAAAAAAAAAATCTTATTTCCAGGTGTTTATACACTCACGAAAACAAAATTATTAATATTATTTTCAATTTCTGCAATTAGTTCCCACTCAACCTGTAAAACACTCAATTTTGGAAAGCTGTGCATTTATTATACATCTACTCAGTAGAGGATTGGACTTTACAATTCTTTCAAGTATCCTATTTTGTGTTTTGCTTTCTACATTTTTGAAAACGAAACAGAAGAATTTACCAAGTCTCAGTTTCGCCATTCTTCAGAAGGTTAAAGGAAATGGATGCGGTGAAAAAATTCTATCTGCTATTGTTTAGTATAAAAATGATGTACTGGATTGTAGTTACCTGTTATTATCATCGCCCACTTCTCACAAAAGACGCATCTACGACTGATTACAATGAAGGTGTTTTCATCCTCTACAGAAAGGACACAATAGAATTTTTTTTGGTGCATTTTTATGCCTTTATTTGATATTGCAACGTGGAGAGAGACAGGAAATGTGGGAAAGAGAGTATACAATAGTGTGATGACATGCAGAAAATGGTCCAGCCACCCAGGAATCAAACCAGAGACCTTGCTGCTGGCATTTGCAGCTGTAGCACCCTAACCTCTCAGCCATCAGCTCACGCCATAACAGGCATTTTAATAACTCAACTGCAAAATATTTTAGTATGAATTGTTTAAAACTTTTTTTTCGGTTAAAAATCCGGGGTGCCTCGTGGCGTCTGCAGTTTCTGTTTTTAAAAATGCTCTCGGGTGACTTTAAGTCTTCTTCGACACTGCACTGAAGTATCGAATCTTGCGTAAAGTCAAACTGCGCTGCCCTTTTATTCCCAGACGAGTGTCATTCTGGACGGCAGGTGAAATCTGACAGCCGTTCAAAGTGTTTCACTTGAAAGACCGCGGCTCCTGGACTGTAAAAAAGTCGGCTCACTTACAGCCACTGCACATGCCCTTTTCCCATTTTTCTGGAAATGTCAAGGCCTGATCCGCTAATAATATAAAACTGCATGTATGTCCTTGTCTCTGAGTGTGTTTATGAGTATGAGCAGGAGTGCAGTCTTTTCTGCCCTCTCTGGGTGCTTCGTCACAGGAACTTGGAGGCCGGCCTGAGTTTCACACTGATTCCCAACCCACCTCTTTACAAACAGAGATATTGTGATTGTATATCTTCATGTTCATTTGTCCAATTTAATATTTTGTGTTCCCATCCACATATGTCTTGAAACTTTGTATAATCTGATCCCACGTGTACATTTTCTTTGATCGATTAGAAGCTTTGAGAATTTACGTGTCTAATCAAGATTGAGTGCTGGCCTCGTGTGGGGACGCTTAGCCACATTTATACCAGCATACGGACCGTGGGTGTGGAACAGAGAGGGAGCAGGCATCGGGGCCAGACTGGTCCCAGTAGGAGGTGGTAATGTTTGCACAGGGTTGCAGCTTGGATTAGATTTGGGTGATTACTCAGATCTGATGAACCGCCAGTCAAACAAATCTTTAAGTACATGTGTGGAACAGGACAGGGTGAGTATTTAGGGGCCTGGGTAATTAGTCTGCTCCTTTTTGTTTGGTACCTCAAATCACTTATTAATATATTTGCATTTAGTTCATATAAATGGAAGTTGTGCTGGACTGATCACATTTAACTATCGCTGTTGTGTTAACCCATCTCTTATGAGCTTCAAAAGTAAAGTAAAGCCAAGTTGAAGTTAAAGTTAAAGCCGCCATAATATAAAGATACCAATTTACTTCAAACTTACTTGTACTTGTCCTTGTATTTGTATTGTACCTTCACAGATGTCTAACTTGATAATATGACAGAACAAGAGTAAACCGTAATAGAGTGAAATAAAAACAGGGAGAGCTCACGTCTTTCTCTTTTTCATGGTCAGAAACGAGACGTGCAACATTTATCAAGTACCTGATCTAACTCGTCGTTCTTCCTATTAATGAGAATCTGAAAATTAAGTTGAAGAATGAAAAGCAAAAGTAGCCGCTGTGTGTCTTTCAAGGAAGGTTTTTTTTTTCCTGAGCTTTGAGTTTAAGAGACCGAAGTTTATGACGCATCACACGTCAATGGTGATGGCAAGAATAGCATGCACGATGGTGTCTTTGTGAAAGTGAATTAGTGATGAATTACTGTCATGCATGAATCATCATCAATAAAAGCCTGATTTTATGCATGATGACGAAGATACAGAAACTAAAATACGTGGAAAGACTTTCACAAATCATATTTTAAGGGGAGCACATGTCTTAAGAGGAGCTTATAAACCACATTGTCTGTCTATGAACCATACTTAATGAAAAGAAGAAAAAAGGCCACCAGAGGGGTTTTATTTAATGCTTCTACATTAAATATTATATCCTAAGCCTTTTTATTGTGTTATAATAATGAAACTCATGAAAAAGGAAGAATAGATCGGTATTCATTGATATATTTAAAGTGAGAGTTGATGTGTGAAAGCACAGTTTGTTCAGCCTTCTGCCTAGTGTTCAACACTTCCATGTATGTGTGGTTTTTTTTTGTATATTTGCAGCTATGTGTCCTCATTTTACATTATTTTGGTGAGTCTTACAACATGGCACCATCCACTTCACTGAGCGTAATTACCCTGCACTTATTACAAATAATAATTGGTGCCTATCAGTCACACAGACACATTTTCCTGTTTTCTACTTCCTTATTTAATTGCATTTTGTGACTTTTTTTCCCCCTCTTCTCTTCTCTATTTCTCGCTCTCTCACCTAATTTCCTCTTTTCTTATTACATCTTATGCCTCCCCCCTCTCTCCCATCTCTCTCCCTCCTCTCTCCTTGTGACAGAGCCTTTAGATCTCATTAGTGCTTCATCTCGACATGTCATATTTTCACCCTCTGCCACGGCGGAGGAGGTGACATATAACATGCTCTCCACAATCTATTCATTAGTGTTAAGAGAAAAAGCAATAAAGATTGTACTATTACAGTGAACCTCTAAACTTTCTAAGCAAGATCTAAAGAACAGTGCAAACTTCCCTGTACCTTTACACTGTATTTTATAAATAGCTGGATGGCTGGACTTAATTTGGTTTAATATGGATCAAATTTTGCCTCATCAAATGCACATGACACATATGTCCCTGTCTCTGTTGTCTCTGCATTTGATAAAGCAAAATGTTTGAGTCAACCTCCCAGTCGCCGTAGCAACAGCACACACACAAACACACACGCACAGTTTAATGACCTCGGCACAAACGCTTATTATTACTCATCTTGCTTGAGTTGGTTTGATAAGGGGATGAAGAATGGATGGAGAGGAACAAGATGGACTCATTATGCTTCATTAGTGCAACTGCCAGAGGAGGGTGCTGTTTACCTCTGAGGTGCAACAGTTAGATGGGGGTCACTTGGTCACATACATGCAAAGATATGTGTCTTGTGTGCTCATTCATTATATTTATTATAATAATAATAATAATACAGAAACGATTAAAAGTAACCTTAAAATGTTACATTTAAACTGCTGGACCCATGCAACTCAGAGTCAACGGGTTCCATGCAAATCGGGGCAAGCTGAAGTTGAGGGGGTTTTCTTGCAGCCATGTTGACGTCCTCAAGCCTGACCTCGGTGTTATGCAGAGGACATAAATAACACTTACTGTGTCCACTGTATGCCCCAGAGAACACCTATTAATTATATGTCATGTCATTGTATGTCGTGTAGAACACATCACATACATTTCAACTCAATCTGATGTCTCTCCCATAATGAGAATGAATGAGAATGTGAAAGAGAAGACCTTTATTCATGCCTTGAGGGAAATTTATACAGCTCAAAGTCATTCTGTTACCAGTAGGGGGCATTTAGAAGCATTCAGGCCTGGAATGTTATCAAGCATGAGAAATCTGGGGCAGATTGAATAATGTACATCCAAAAGTTAGAACAACTTCATGGCGCAAATATTTTCCCATGTTGCCACACTCACACCATTCAAACATTGTACAGCATTGCACCAACTATGCATCACAAAGGTCTCTAGGTTACACTGACCAAGTTTGAAGGTGGTCTGACTCTCTAGGGGGAGTCCGTTAAAGTATGTGGGCTGGAAATCGCCCAGATAGAGAGAGATAGCAGACTTGACCTGCTATATACGTCTACCAAATTTGATTTACCTAAGTTAAATCACATAAGGGCGCTGAATTTTGGACATTTTATAGGGGGCGCCATTGAGGCATTTTGCCACAGCTTAGCCTAAAACCCATGTCAGACAAACAAAATACTCTCGTCAGTTGTTTTATGGCGAGTAATGTGTCACCATGGCAACTGTGTTTGACGAAAAGTCCCAGATTTTGCTAATTCAAAATGACTTCCTGTTGAGACCAATTTTTTTGTAATGCCTTGGAGGATAAATATGTGTATCAAATTCTGTACATGTTTGTAAAAGCTGCCATTCATAGAGGTCTAGTTTTTGCATGGTCATTCATGAATTCCATGAAATATAAACATTTTTGCCAGGCCTGATGTGTGTGCCAATTTTTGTGAATTGTTATGTTTTTCTGCACACGTTTAGTCCATTTGTTTCGGCCAAATAAGAAGGTACAACAATAAGAATCTTAGCTGATACTACTGGTGTGAAAGAAAAACCTCTCTTTTTTGTAAACCTTGCACACTGATGGTAGATATTTGAAGCTGAAAACATCAGAGTGGAGTGAGTAATCTGCCTTTATCTCTGTGTAAATATCTACCAGTGTGTGTTGGGATGATTATTTGAAAATGTCAGATCGTACTGTCTTCCACTACCTTCTCAAAATATCAAATTCAGGGTTGGTTAGTGTAACAGCTCCAGCTCCAGTCACCAGTTAATGTTTGTTGCTAAGAATTAGTTGCTAGCTTGAAGAAGAAACAACTGAAATCTGTTGTTAAATCATCATTGCATTTGTTTAAATAAAGGCCGATGTTAAAATTTGTTGCATGTCTGCCTTGTCATTTCCACCTTTATTGACCGTCGTTCTCTATAAATCATGTGAAAGCATGTAGAATGTACTTAATGTTTTATACACTTTTTACTCACAAACAGGTTATTTGATGCAAATGTCCCGTTCATATGTCTCTTTTAGACTAATGCAGTCAATACACAGCCTCCCACTAACTCAAGAAATGCCTGACACCGATGCTTTATTTATCTACATTGTGAATCCCAATATTTTTTTACACACCTCACACCAGCAGCTGAATATGTTTACGTCTGAAAGTCCACACTGTCGTGACAGTCTATCCATGTAGTAGAGACCCCATCTAGAGCCCTGCCACACCCCACACCCCTCACTGGCATACAGGCGCACACACTGTCTGACCCACCGACTGGTAGGGGGAGAAGGCCGATCATATTACACACTGTTATTAATAGCCACCCTCTCCCCTTTCTCATTGTAAACTAATAGCTGACATGATCTCACACTGTCTCTGTGCCTCTTCTCTCCATACATCTCTATTTCTCTCTCATTCCATATTTCCATCTCTTTTTCCCAGTTAGATCAGGCCTTCAAAAGCACTGCCCGCTTGCATACCAGTCTGTGGCATGTGTAGATACACATACATCATAAATAAGTCATACATGACCCTCGGGTGGCAGCCACTGTGTGCCAACATGGAGTGTCTTAGATCTCTCTCATAAGTGAAACACAGAAAGCTGCATAAATCATGATAACATTGACTAGAAGCCAGACATTATTCCAAACAATCTTAGTCTGTTAAGGGCATTGCCATTTTTCTGTATGGAACTAGTGGTTTGCTAATACTTTTGACTCTGAACAAGGTTT
>JAPQRN010000011.1:1786926-1797143 GCA_037367275.1 Coranthus polyacanthus
TTAGTCTGTTAAGGGCATTGCCATTTTTCTGTATGGAACTAGTGGTTTGCTAATACTTTTGACTCTGAACAAGGTTTATGTTTACCCTAGTGCAGCCAACCATTCTATTCTAAATGTGCTTCTATCAAGTTTCATTAATGTATTAAGATACATTTAGGACAAGCTGAAATTACATTGAATATCCTTTTTTGTATTTAGTGTATCTTTAAAAAGTGCAAAACATAATTAAAAGAATTACAATAGTTAAAAGTGCATCAAAATAATGCAATGGGAATATTGAGGTTTTTCAGCCAGTTGATGGTTTTATAATGTCTTTTCGTGACAAATGGACCATTTTCTCAACTGACAACTGGACAAACTATCTGCTAATGACAGGCATGGTATGTGATTGAAACCCATGGAAAGAAAATCTAGTAAGAAGTTCATTTTCATGTTTTGTTTCATCTATTGATATAACACAAGGTAACCATGTACAAAACAACATAACCTCTAAACAACCTCTAAATATCAGTTTTTGTGGTTACATTTATAGTTCACTCATTGCCAAGACAGATAGATTACAATATTTGTTATCTACTGTCCAAATACAAGTGATGTAATTTTTATTTAAACTCTGCATAAATCCATATCAGGGCACAGAAAATCATCAAACTGTGACTGTAACAAGGCACACATCATGCTGGGAGTCGCTTTGGATGGAAGTCAGAGGACAACAAATGTGCATTTGACTCTGTGTCTTCCCACCATCTGTGCCCACAGAGCTCATCTACACTCTTGACCCTCTGCGTGGACTCTGTGGAGGCCATCTTGTCCATAGTGTTGTCCCGCAGAGGCCTTATTTTTAGCGAGAGTCCAGCTCCTCTGCAAAACTTAATATGGGAATGGCATCTTGGAGCTCTTATTTCCTCCATCTCTCAGCGCACCTCCATCCATACCTTCAGTCCTCCAAGACACTGAGCTGGTGTCTCGAACTGTCCAAACAGCCAACACAACCACTGTCCCTTTTCATAGCCACAGCTTCAAACAGGTGGCCGTGAGAGCTAACTCCTCCCATGGCACCACCCATTTGCTACTTTACTGACCACTGCATAAGAGTCCCCCCTCCTCCCCTCACGCTAAATATTCCTTTCCTTCTCAATGCCATTCCTACTTTTGTGGCAGCCCCCCCCTTGGATGAGAGGGATCAGTGTTGTGCCTACTCACATACCAATTTGCATCCCTAAAAAGGGGCCGGCCCCCTTTAAACGTCAGCAGACCCACGTGTAGCTCTTTTTTAAAAGAGGGTGTCACTGAGAGATCTGCTCTTCTCTAGCCGGTGGGGACAGGAAGCGGACTCTGTGTTCCTAACTCTCCCTGCTTGACACCAACTTTAGCGTTAGGGACAACGTTAAAGCTATCAACTGTATTTTTTTCGTTTCTACCCCACCGTTAACGGTTTTGAGAAGAGGCGTTCTTGTGCCCACCAGGTGACAACTGCCATGAAGTGGGGCTGGGTGTTTTTGGGGGTCTTCCTCACCTTGGGGGCCCTCGCCTGGGGGGAGAAGGGCTTGGAAATCCCAGAGTATGATGGCAAAGACCGCGTCCATGCCCTCCATGCCAAAAACTACAAGTCCGTCATGAAGAAGTATGACTTGATGGTGATCTACTACCATAAAAATGTGCAAGGGAACCGCAGTGCCATGAAGCAATTTCAGATAGAGGAGCTGGCTTTGGAGGTGGGTCTCCGCCAAAGCATGACACTGGATGGATCTGTGGTCCATGTGGGGGAAGGGTCACAGTGGGAATAAGGGAAGGGAGGGGTTTCAGATGGAGATTTTGGCACCAGTTTGAGATTCCAGGATGTTGATGACTTTTGAACTTAAGTTTTTAACTGGGCAAGATTAAGCTGTCAACAGATGAGTAAGGTTGAGTTGGGGTATTCATGGCATTCTGGCAAGTATGACTGAATAGGTGCTAACCAGAAGGATGTGGGCTTAAGAATATTTGGAAAGGTGGAAGATGGAGGGAAGCATTAATAGCACTGGTACTAGTATGAGCTTGGGAGAGCCACTCAGTTTTATGAGTATGAGAACTGAAGTTGTTGAACTTTTCTTGACTGAGATACACTGCCCCAAAAGTATGCCATATAAACCAGTCCAGATATGGATTTAAAATGAAATGCAAAATGTAATTTTGGAAATTTTGTATCTGTAGTTTGATGTCTGCTGGTGAAGCTTCACTGGTTGCTTAAGCCCACCTAGCATCTGTATGACAAATGCAAATGATATGCCTGAGCTGAAAGACCCACACAAAACATTTAGGTTCTCGGTTTGTGTGGATTATGAATTTTCAGTTATCGCAAATTGGAAAAATATGCATATCAATATTCAATCCAAGTCAGGGAATAGACTAGCTAACTTATATCACTTATATTCTAACTTGCTTTGCAGCAGCATCACCTGTAAGGAGGAATATTAGAAGCTCAAATAAAGCCAAAGCAATAAACATACAAACAGTGACATTTGGTATATAATGACATCCAAAGTGAAATGTAAACTTAGTTGACGGTTATAAGAACCAATAAGGCTTTGGTCTGTGTTTCAGCTGTGTTTTACCAATCTCGAGGTTTGGGAATTATGTAACTGAATGGGCTAAAGTCATAGACCCCATCAGATGTTCAGACTAATGTGCACAAAGACAAGGTAGAATTGCCAGAGGTTACCCCTTTCACGCTTGACAAAAGACCCATTAACATCTGGCTTTTGTTTCCAGTCAGCATTCATTTCCGGGTAAATGACTCTGCAGTAGTCACAGGTATTTATCAGCCGCATCTTCTATTGGCAGTGATGGAAACACAACACCCGGGTATACCTACTATTTTTCACCCCTTTTTTCCGGCACAAGGCGATGATGCGCACTGAAGTTCTGGACGCTGGTACATGAATTGCTAGACTGGAAACTGGAAACATTATTTATTGTGTTTTACAGTCTGGAACAGTGTGCAGTTTCGTTCTTCGTATCATGCAAGATGGAACATGATGAGAGAGTTTCACCTGATTCAAGTGGAATTCAAGGGGAATTTACTGTTCCCTGTTTTATGCCTCGTTTGTGACATCGAACGTGACAAAGATGAAATCAAGCTCATCTACTAACAGTGTGAAAGCAGTCAATCGCTTATTTTCAGTGGGTCTACCTGCTTTTCCAAAATATACATGTGGCAATTGTTGGTGTAAAATTAGTGTGATAGTATATAGCAAACAGTAAGTCACAAAATGAGCAAGGGGGGGAAATCAGCCTGCTTAGGACAGCTGTGGCTATTTGCCTTTGAGCCAGGCTCCATCATTTATGCAGCATTACTAGCTGAACAGAAGAATGAAGAAGTAAGAATGCCCATGTTTTGGAAAGAGTTAGTGGATAAATAAATCTAAAGGACTTCTCACCAGCCAGTGTATTCACCACAGCACTCCTCTGCTTGTCAGAGCAGCAGTGTCTTCTTACAGAGGCACAGTGTACTTTACACTAGCCTGCATAAGTCACCTCTGTAAATAGCCCTGGACAGCACTGCATGTGTAGCAAGAGGCTAAAAGCCCTCTCGGGATGGACAGAGAGTTTAGGGCCATATCTCACTTCAACTACTGTTCCCACCGTTCTGTCAGCTCTCCCCGGACTGCTCAGCAACGCACACATTGATACTAAACATCCCACTGGGTAAACCATCATTTGCACACCCAAGTCATTGGATCTGATCAATTTCCTATCAGCGTTGCCAAGCTGTGCTTCTTGGCTTGAGAGAGAAATTCTTGTTGGAACAGGTCCCTGTCCGACGATTACACTATTACAAACTTCTTGCCAGTCGTGGCCATTTAGTCAATCTGAGAAAAGTACTAGAGGTGCTCCGAGAGGATGCTTAAAATAGCTGGTCATTACCGCCCATGCATCAGGCAGAATGAATTATTAAACTGCAGCGAATCAAATCTTCACTCCCTTTGTTTAAAGCTTAGACCTTATGTGTATCTGAGGACAACACAATTGTGAACGCGCAGTATCTTCTTTCTACAAATTCTTGGCCCAAATGAAATCTTTAAAAGCAAAGCTTGTTTAGTTAAATTTTAATTTAGTTTTAATTTCTATGAGTCCTCTTATCATTTCCTATGACTATTTGAACATGTTTTAAATAAATAAAGCTTAAGTAAACATTTTCCCCAAATCTCTCATGCTGTCAGGCCAACTGGAAAAAAATATTAATAGCAATTTTTCAAACAGCTTTATCTTTGATATCCAGCATAACCCAGAAACGCCGAGTTAAATTTAGCATAACACTCTACAAAAGGTGCTAAAAGTAGCACAAAGTCATCAAGAAATATTTTGCCATTATCTTCCAGGTTGACTATATGTGTTATATGGGATAAGTATCTTGGGATGATCTTGTATATGTGAATAATCCTATTCAAACTAGATTTAAAAGTAAAATTAGTACACTTAAAATGGACAGATTTAAAAAGACTGAGACTAATCCTGACAGCTTGAACAGGTTGCAGAACCTCCTGATGTTCATCTTCTGAAAACAAACCCTGTTCAGAGTTACATACATGCACACATCAGCAACACTATGATACATGTCACCAACAAACTCATCATCTGTCTGTCAAAAACGTTGTGTAATGGAAAATATTACCCTGTCATATACCTAAAATATGTCACCTTTAACCCTAGCTGGAGTCACTCTAGTCTGAAACCAGGACTCGGCTTTTTTCCTATTTGAAATCCAGATTGGTTTTACCATTGACTGGCATGCAGGTCAAAACAGAATTAGCTCACTTGTATTATATAATTTCTGGCTTTGTAAGACAGTTGCACTTTGCCTCTGGCAGAACAAATGATTCCTTGGATTTAATTTGATTCAAGGAAATGAGTATTTACAGCAACAGGTCAAAAGACTGTGGGGGAGGAAAACACATGAAGAAAAGCACAAATTCTCTTCCAAAAATGCAGCAATTAAGAAAGTTGATGGTAAAGAAAGCTGTAGCAGCAAACAGCGTGGGCCCTCCTTCTATCAAAAGAGCAAGGGGCAAGGGTCTCGGCTCCAAAATGAAGCCAATGTGGAAAGTTAACGGGGTGGCTCCAAAAAGCCCTGGCTCCGATAGACTCACATTGAACTTCTCTCTAAAAATACTAAGTATTTTTTTTCCAGGACTCACTGCAGTCTCAGCCGTTTGATTCAGACCCTCTAATGACTGATTCGATGGTCCATCTTTAGATTTTTCCTCCATTAATCAGATCTCAGGGCTAATAGAAAGCTTTGATGTCTGCCGTGTTGGCTTTGACAGGTCAGAATGACGGCTTGTTTGCCTATTTAATAATCATTTAATAAAACACATATTTTCCTGACAGACAACTGCACTGCAGTTGTGGTTAATAGGTTGCACTAACAAGACTGTAAGACGACTTTGTCAAGCAATGTTTGATAGAGTTTATCATTTCACCGAGTCAGTAAGCTAGCGCTTAGCATTAGCTCACCTTTGACCCCTTGGGCTCCCGTAGTTTCGCCCCTTTTGTCCAAATATGGTCACGTTCGGCTCCAAAAAGCAAACATGGTGACGGCCAAATCGCAAACTACTGGCTTCAAAACAGCCGTTCAGAAACCAATGGGTGATGTCACGGTTCCTCTGTCCACTAATATATATAGTCTATGCAGCAGAGTAATAACGTGGCCCAGCCATAATGTCTGTACTCACAGACTCAGGCTTTGAGGTGAGTTCTCTGTAAGTCCACTGAGACAGGGTTTAGGGCTGTCCCAGCTGTCAAATCATGAAGTGACTGAGGGCTTCCTCGCAGACAATATGAGCCCTTTATGGCTACTTTCCATGATCTGGTACATCTGCAAACTTTGCCTGAGGGAATTACCCACAGTTCATAGTGTTGTGATGTTAAACACAGGGGAATCTCCAGAGTGTAGAAAACTAAAAGTTAAACAGTAAGGGGGGCTGGTACCCTGAAATTTAAAACAAAAAACTACATTAAAAAGGTTTTAAGATATTACATAAAAGCAGATCAAATCTGAGGAATGCAAGGATGTGCCATACTACACACCTCATTTATTCATCAACCACTTCTTCTAATTCTGCCTAATGATGCTGACTTGACAAAAAACTGTATCATTTGACAATTTGTTCAGTCTCTAAGGTGAGAACCTGGAAGATGTTGAAGTCAGGTGGTCAATACCTTAAGATGGCGGTGAGTAAAGTAAAAATCTTAAAATAAAAAGTCCCACTACAGCATGAAACATGTTTTGGCTTCGTCAAGGTAATGTCACGTGATATGCTGCCGTCCCCTTTCTGTTTCATTTCAAGTCCTTGTATCCACTCACACCCTGGGATTAGGCCCAGGACTGTGGGGCCCCAGAGGAGGTATGTGGCCTCAACTCTAAATTCTTCTTCCTTTTAAATATGTTCCAAGCTGCTGATTGCTCAGGATATAGAAATCACAACGAACATTTTGTCAATTACAATGTGAATCGTATTGAATTTATTTTCTACTTTTTATTTAATGACACTTGGACTATTCATTTTATTTGCACAAACAAATGAAATGGTAAATTCAGAAAAGTGTCAACTATTTCTTTAGAATGTTTTAATTGCAATTACAATCAAGTACCAAATAAACCTAAACAGCCAACCACAGAAACATTAAATGAAATCTCATTTAGACCTATTAGTAATGTTGATGTTGGCTAATTTAGACTAAACAGGCTGTGGTACCTGCATTTAAAAGACTCAAATATGTTTTGCTGCTCCAGTGTTGTCGATCCCTGGTCTAGTTGAACCTGAACTGACCAAGCAAATGCATTTTTCACTCTGTCGTCAAAGTACATTAAACAGTTAAAGAGATGTGAAAGAGAAGATTTCAAATAGGTTAGAACTGTATCTTCAAAAACTGTCGTCTGTCCTTCACAGTGTGCTTGACCTTCTTGAAGAGAAGCACTTGATGAATAATTACGCAAAAAAGACATCGTTAGTTTTAAGTTTGGAGCAGGTTTAACATTTCTGTCACCATGAAAATTATTAATTTCAATTAAACATCTGGGAAAGTAATTACAGTTGTCTAACATTTATCCTGCACATAGAGCCAACTGTGTACTACTATTACTGGAATCACATCCAGGATGCATCAGAGAGATTAATAGTCCTGATGAGCTGGTCTTTGAGCTAAAAATATAGCACACTTCACCTGCAGCACTTCTGCTCAAATACATCTGATTATTATGACTCATACTGAATTATATGAAGTAGGAGTCATCCAAAAAATGTGATTAAAAGGCCAGGGGTTAAACTCATATGTTCTGCATCCTACGTTGGTTTAATAAAATTCTAATATTTGATATAAAACAAATTTAGGTGTCAACCTAAATGTAGCATTAGTACTGATTAATCTGTCTCTATGTTGCCTATCTCTGTCTGACCTTTGACATACTGTAAATGCCCATATTCATCCATCACTGCACTCCACATGGCTCACATTGCACTGGTCTTTTACTTAACACTTTTTTTTTTACTCTTTTTAAAATCAACATGCCACCCCTCCTTGTGACACGCACAGAGATCCATTCACTGTATGAACAGAAAGCAGTAATCACACTTTAGTCGCCCTTAACGTTCTATCTGCAACTCATGTAGACACAAAGAGAGAACAACAACAAAGCCCATATGCTATTGCAAGATACGGCCATATATTTGTTCAACTTATTAAAAATATAGAGTACAGTATCATGTTGTTGCTCAGACATAAAACAATGGTATATTCATCAAAATACCTCCCAGAAATATGATTTACTGACATGATTTACATAAACTGTAGGTGTTCTTTTTATGTAAGCCATGATAAACCTACACTAACAGTTTGGAGACATTGTCTTTATGATATAGTATGTGAGCTGTGCATGTAGTGAAGAGCATTTTAAAAAATCTGAATCACGCAGTGCTAATGGTGTAGGTATCAGAATGACTCACGGACAAAGGACTCAAATGCACGACTAGCAATCGGGTGGGAAAGTCGAGGGTCTTTAATATGGCTTAGTTCGGTACACAGAAGTCAGTCCAAAAAAACAGGCAGAGGTATCCAAATCGCTGGGCTACGGCAGGGTCAGTAAAACAGGCAAAAAAGGTCAAAAAACCCCTTAATCAACACAGGTGGGGAAACACCTGTGTTGATTACCTAAAACAAAGGTTTTATTGATATTTAAACCAAGCCATGTTCTTTTCCTAACTGTAACCAGAGCACTTTTATTGGGTAAACCTGCAAATTTAGGGGGGGATTGTGTATATCCACCACAACCACCTCCTGCCCACTGGTGAATAGGTTGGTTACAACACTACAATGTTCATAAACACATATGAAGAAATTTGATGATATGATGTATATTTGTCGTTCAGAAACATAGAGAGTGTTCATTATCTGTGGTTTGCAGCAATGTACGATGGCAACATTTTCTTCTGGCGACTGGGATGGGATTGCTATGACAATAATCCACATCTGTATGAAACTGAATATATTGTGATGTCACTTTTGTAAGCGTAATAAATGAGTCAAACAGTAAAAAAAGCTTTCACACATTGATTGATATTGCTACAAGACACCTCTGATACAGATAGAAACAGTTAGAGTCACAGGGCCCTGAAAGTATTCCTGTAAGAGAAGAGCTAAAGAAAAAAGACTGCTAGACTGGCTGCTTTTTTTATCTCTTTATCACATATTATGTATGAATAATGCACTGAGAATCCTTATGGTTTAAAAGAGATTTTCGCATTGTCTTGTCTAATCTCCTTCCATCTACTGAGAAATGTGGGAAAAGGTCAGACTGTCACTGTGGTTACCATCATCCAAACTGACAGGTTGAGTCTTCCTCCCTTCCCCAGCATCATACATTTCATGCTTACATTTTTAATGCCGTTGGATTGTATTGATGGGGAGGGAGAAAGAGGGGCGGGACATATTGTGTGTCCTATTTTAGGCCGTCACATTTAGCCTGCTCGGTCGCATAAATCACAGCTTCTCAAGGCTTTTGACACTGTGCGATTCTCCTCTGGCAAAAATAAAACCCCAACCTTGGGTAAATGCAAAATATAAATGCATGGATCTATTTTTATACGTGAACTACTCACAGTTTCTTTTTAAAGTTGTACTTGCTAACATGTTATACTTAAACTCTCTTTAAAGAAGCTCCAAAACCTTAGTATTTGTGCATTGTTCTGTTTCTGTTGAGTGCTTGGGATTTAGAAATTACAGCTAAAGCTCTAAAATGTCACCATTATCAAAGAAGGGTGCAGGATGCATTTTGCTTTTCAAATCTGACACTTTTAAAGGCAACACTTTGTGTGTGTGTCCTTGACTCACTCCCTCTGCCATTTCTACAGAGACGGTTGGTGAAGAAGCCTGTATTAGACTCATGTTGTTAGCAACCGGGCTATTGAAATTGTCTGGCCCTTCCTAGATTTGCTTTTGTAAACACAGAAGAAACTAAGCCTGCATTGCTATTCCCAGTGGACACAAAGTGTAATTCCTGTAAACCAAGCTTCCTATTAACTCATATGTCCTCCTGCGATGAACTATGAACCTGACAGGCAGCCAGTTAGCTATTATTGAGCGTAACTGTAAGCAACAGACATTGACACCCCACATCCAGAATGTATAACGAGGATCATATCTTATTACCTCAACTTATCTTGGACCAGACTGGGCCAACAGGCAACAGAGTCCCCAAAGCTCTTTTAGTTCATGAACTCCAGATTCACCACTTCAAGCTTTTTTCTTGGCTTTTTTTTTCTTGGATGAACGTTGACTCTGTTCAATAAGAAGAAACCACTCCTCAGCTGCATCCTTGACCATCACTAGTAAAGTTGTAAGAGTGTAAACCTCTCTGCTAGGCTTTGGGGGTTGAAGTACAATGCTAAGGTTCAATATCGGAAATTCACACATGCTTGTGTGCTTATGTGAAGTTTGTCTGCTTCTCATCTGCTGGTCATTTTTTGATGTTAGCTGACTGCATTTCTAAGCTAATGGTAGTTGTACAGTGTTGCACACTGTTGAAGCTGTAGACAAGCAGGAGAGAGACATTAAAGGAATCGAGAGTGAGCGCAAGGATTTTTGCAGAAAAGCTGACCCGGGTCCCCTACATAGATATCAGTGTATTGTGGCTGGTATTATGGATGTAGGCATCTGAGACCAAGTCGTTAGCTTAGAAA
>JAPQRN010000011.1:1814011-1848669 GCA_037367275.1 Coranthus polyacanthus
AGGAGAGGAGAGGAGAGGAGAGGAGAGGAGAGGAGAGGAGAGGAGAGGAGAGGAGAGGAGAGGAGAGGAGAAACGAGAGGAGAGGAGAGGAGAGGAGGAGAGCCACAGTTACACCTACATGCATGAACACTAACGTGAATATAAGTCGTCTCTTCCTCTCGGCCTCTCTCAGGTTAACAGTGCATGTTTTGTTTTCATGAGAGGAGGAATGCCGCTTCGTGTTTTTACACTTCCCTGATCTGTTTGCTTCTCGTGGCTCCGTCCTACCGCAACACACACACACACACTTTGGACAGACTCTCCTTCATACAGATGGACCTATGGCCTCACATGGAGAGCCCCGATACCTGCTCTCTTCAAAACACACATGCATGTGAGAATAGACACAGTTTACATCCTGGACAATTTCTGACTGCAACTGGAGGAAGGCAACGTGTTCAATGTGTTGTGGTTCATTAGTCACAACAATGCCCCAGATATAGATACTGTCAACAGTAACGGCTACTTAAGGCTTGACTGACCTCCGTTTTGGACTTTTTAGTGGACTTATCTTAGGTGGTCTTGCTCTGATTACCTCAAAAACACACACTACGGGCATCAGAAAGTTTCATAAGAAGCAGTGCTGCCCTTTCTCTCTATATTGTAAGCAATGTGTCCACTAGACACCCATTAAGACTGACTCAGTGGCTTCTGCTTGTTTTTGATCCAGAATATTTTTATTTAAAATGTGCGGCTCCCTCTTAGTGGTAGGTCCCCTCACTCGTATATTTTTATTATCCGCAGTCCCAGGACGAGACTAAATACTTTAAAATCAAATTAAAAAGTTTGAGGAAGTGCCAAGAAATGTAATGATACTTGTTTTCACATGGCTCAATTAAATGCAGACTAAAAACATACACTGTCCTCAACGTTGGCGCCTCAGAAGAGCCACAGTGCCATAGTGTTGTTGGGTACATCATACGTTTTCTTTCCTAAGTTACGGGCAATTCTGTTGAAATTTTGCAAACTGCTGTTCCACAACCAAAAACAAATGTGAAGTTTGAAAATCTTACATATTCACTAAAATCCTTCTATCATCTATTGAAACCCAAAATAATGTCTCAGTTAGCATTAAGCTCAATAAACATAAAATCATAAAATCCTGAAATCAAAAGTTCAGTAGAATACATTTATTTTTAGCTGACCCACATTTTCATGTCACTACTGAAACAGTATAAGTTGTAGTTCATGTGCGGAGACTGATTTGAGCCACAGCCCTACATTTTTGGTCGGGCAGTCTGCCTGCGTCCGACTCTCTCATGGCTGCATGGTCAGTAGATACGTTCCATCATTTTGGAGCAAATGTCGTCAAAGGTCTCAAAACCTGTGTACCTAAAATGCGTGCCTCAACCAAACACCTCTTGGACTGCAGTTAAGTAAACCTTATTGGTTTTTCTCTTCATTTTCTTGCAGAAAATTACATTTTTATGTGTACAACTGTTTAGAAACATACAGGATACAGATTTTAGTAGTGGCATGAAAACGTTAAATGATGATTTTGAACATGAACATGAACATGTCAGCCTTGTTGACTGATATCAGCTACTAAGATGACATTTCACCAGTGGCAGTGGCCGATGTTTATCTGTTATTTCATACATTTTCTTTGTTTTCTTGGCATGAAAGGGGGAATAAATAACAAGAAAAAAAAAAACAGAAAATAACATCGCCACTGGCCAAATTGATATTTAAACATCGATATCTGACCAGAATTTCAGAATTGGTGCATCCCTAATAATGAAAGTTTACTCCTATCCCAAATACTATTTTGGGTTTCAATAGGTAATAAAATGATCTTGAGCATACAAAATACATACTTAGCCTCTAAAAGCTAAGTCAAGGGCTACTTTTTTTGGCCATAATTCAGTTTGCTGCAGCTGTTTTTTCTGGGTTACAACGAATTGATACAATTCAGGTGAATCAAGTGAAGAACTGGTTATTTAGGATGACTACAAGGCTGTAAAAACAGAGAAAAGTAACTGTATCAGCCGAAAATTCAAAGCAGGTGGCCGCCCACAGAGTCTGATTGACAGGTGATCTCTGGGAAATCCAGTGTAGAAAACCCCCTGCTTTACACCAAAGACAGTTTATCACCTTAAGCTCCTGTAATACCATTAAAAACCGCACTTAATCTGTGAAAACAAGCCCCTCATTACAGACTCTAAGCTGTCGGCCACATCAAGGCTCCGCTACCCAGAGTGCTTTGCAAAGGAGCACAGCAGTGCCACACTGACCTCCGACCCTGAAGAAACGCTAACCTGTCAAACCTTAACCCGCAGCTGTCATCTGCATCTATACATCATAAAAACATGCCCGGAATCCAACTCCCATAATCCAACACAGCATCCCCCTACATTCACACACAACCGGGTCTTTCTAATCCAACATAAGCCTGACACTCAAACAGTGACACTTAACCCTCTCACATAATACACACTATGGGCCAGTGTCATATTATAGTTGCTCAATGCAAACAGACCCACACAGATATGGGTGGGAAAAAGTCCAAATCTGAGCTAGACTGGTTCTCTTGGGTAGATTTGGGAACAACGCAAATGCACAAATGAAAACAGTTCAACTTGCAGAGGTTTTATAAGGACATTTGGCTGCTGTGAGTTAATAGAAACACATCACACACACACACACACAGCAGGCAGTCTGCACTGGTTATTCAACTCATGTTGTGACATTTGGAAACCATAATGAAATATTACATACACAAGCACGGTGGGGGGGTGTTATTAAACATACTGTACATGTCGATACTGTATCGTGTAAAACATGATTCTAATCTGTTAATTTTTCTCCAACCGAGTCTATAAAACAGCAGAAAATTGCGTATCATAATTTCTGAAAATGTGAACATGCTAAGTTGGGTCACACAGATACTGGTATTGAAAAGATGCAGCTGTTTATCTTAGTCTGAGTTTTGAAAGCACTTTCTAAATAAGGGAGTTCAGATTTATCCGGCTGCTAATATTAACTGAAGAAAACCAGCCATATGTAGTCATATAGAAAACTGAGGATGCAATACAAAGAGAGGCATCAAGAATCACTGTGCATTCAAATCATTAACCGGATCTATGTCTTTGACATAACTTCAAAACTCGTATTTCTTCACACTTTGTTCACAGTTTTTTAGCTCATTTTTGAATCTGTAAAACTAAAAATATTAACAAATTTTGATTAAACTGAAACCTATCTTATCCTTATTATCTATTCAGAGATTTTTGCTTGATGAAGAGTTAAAATCATTACTTATTTCTGCCAAAACCAATCTTTATTAAGAGCAGAGCTAACTTTATAGCTCACTTGAGCCGAACCTGATTTAATGGCGTGCATATAACGTAATTACACGATTGCTTCATTTTCTTTTATGGCCTTTCAGTTGCTGGATATGATCGTTAAATACACTGCATCCGCACAAACACACCTCTGGCTGTGTGCTTCTGGTGGAGTATGGAAGCCATTAGATCCGGTGACCTGCACCGACAATAGCAGAGGTTCAAAGGTCAGCGGCCTGGTGTGAGCAGAGACAGACTGGATTGATCCATCAATGTCATTAAAAAAAAGCCTCAGTGCGAGTGTGTGCATGTGTGTATCCTTTTCTCTCACGCACACTTCAAATCAGAGTGAAACATTAACTTCTTAATGTGCACTAAATGACCTTGCCCTCTCTACCAAATTGGCCTCTCCCCCTCCTCTCCTACCCCGTCTCTGCTGTGGTTTCATGACTGGATGCGTTTGTGTGTTTAGGAGGAAGACAAAAAGAGTACTTTGTGTATATTTTTTTACTCCTGTCAGAACAAAGCAGCTTTGCCTGCCTTCAAACGCTTTCTTCCATTTCTTTTTTTTCTGTCTGGGCTTCCATTCAAGTATTTTTATGAGAGTCATAACGCATCACACTGGGAAAGATTCGTCCAAATTTGAAGATCAAAATCACATTACGTTCCTTTAGGCAAAAAGCTTCTTTTGATCAAAGATGATAAAAAATATCTGACATGTAGCAGTGGAAATACATATGTCACCTCGATAATTATGTTCAGCATTCATTTGGAACATTTCTGCCACAACGTCTAGAAATTTATAGCAAGCCATTTCAACGATCAACAGTGAGACTGGATATTAAATACTATTCAGTCCTTCCTTGTCAAAATGAACATTTCAGGTATCCACATGGCATTCTTCCTCGGACAAATGACACTTGACTTTTGCCATTCACATTCACCGGGCTTTTGAATTCAGATATCCACAGAACACTCACATCTCCGATATCTACAATCTAATTGTTATTCGTCATATTTCTAATATCAGAGATCCAAAATGAAAAACCATTCCCTTCGCCACCATCCAACATAAAGTTAAGTAACACAAATAGAACACATAACACAGCAACTTAACATGACAAAATGTGTTATCGGTTCTGTTAACGTCCATAAATTGTTGATACATAAATTGTGACTCCTCTGACATGCCCACTGGGGACTCGGACTCACCACATGGCATAAGACTAGTAAAAATGCAATTTCTGATATATACAATTAGAATTATGTCTAGAAACAATGCAGTAGCAGATCTATCAAAATTGCACTATGAATATCTGGAATGGTTTTTTTTTCATATTGGAAACCTGATATTTAAATTATGACTAAAAACTGGATTGTAGATATGTGAAATCCTAGTGAGAATCCTATTACGGGAAGTATCTCATTGTGGATATCTGAAATTGAAAGCCCAATGCACATCATTTGTCCCAGAAAGAATGTCACTGTGGGCATATGAAATGTTCATTTAGTCTAGGAGGAACTGAGTAACACTGATATCTTGAAATACAATTTCTACGAGGAAGAATGTTATTGTGGACGTGTAAAATGTAATTACAGATATGACCGTGCTTTCAGTCCCTTATGTTGCAATAGCTTTGTCTCTGTCGGCACCTTTGGGTGAACCTGCTCATTAGTTGACAATAACTTAATCAACACTGTTATGACACATGCATAGAAAGTATTAAGCTCCTAACGCAATAAATTAAACAGATGTGGACAGATTTACTGTCCACAGGTATCGGGTTTATGACCTCTCAATTAAGACTTGCCACTGAAAAAACAACAACCCATGAGTGGGAAATTACACCGCATGGAGTTTTTGATGTTCCGTTCTTTGATGAACGCTGCGAGCATGTTTTGTTATTGAGTATTCGGAGTGATGGGTTATTTTGTATCTGTGGTGATGTTTTCGGTAGTTTTAACAGTGCGCCCATCGGGGTTTTGCAACTTTTAGATCAAAATGTGATGACAGTGATGCCGTTGTTTGCCATTACTGCCAAGTCGCTATCAGTCGAACTACTGAAGCGCCTCGGCTCTATTTCAGCGCTAAATGATGGAGAAATGGATGTAAACAAAGCTACTTGCAAAGTACGGACATGTTGGGACATGCACTGGTGTGTGAGGTCGAGTAATGACAAAAACATCTGTGCGTGTGTTCAATATTTTACATTATCAAACACCAGCAGGAGGTTTTTTTTCCCCCCCGAGATTGTTGAAGGTGGCCGAAAACTTAAATGTTTGGTTTTGAACGTGCACAGAAAAAAAACAAAAAAACAGTGTGGATTTCAGATTCAGTCCACAGAGCGACCGATGAGTTCCTGTGCTCATTAATGCAGACAAAACGGCTGGAAAGCATGGATGAAATCTGAAACCCTGAGGCCTTCCCTGGCTGTCCTGTTTGTCCTGACCTCCTCTATCTTTTGATCTACTATCTCTCAGGTCTTCTAATATCCATCTCAATCTATCAGCCTGCAGCTAAAGCAGCCAAACACAACCCCCCCCCCATCCCACTTTTTTCTATTTTAATCAACTCGTCTTCCTTTTTCTGCTTTTCATCTATCACATATCCTGTCTCTCTTTGTCTTCATATGTTTTTAAATCCTTAAAGGGTTAGTTTGGATTTTTTGAAGTGGGGTTGTATGAGGTACTTATCCGAACTAACCCTTTAATTCCACCATCTTTCTTCCTCCTCTTCATCTGTCTCTCCCACATATCAGTCCTCTATCCATCCCTGTAACACCCTGAATGTTGCTCCCACTCATTCCTCTCCGTCTCCACCTTTAAAGAAAACTAAGAACTTCTTGTCGCTTCAACTGAAACTTGTTGCTCCTTAATGCTCGCTTATTTTTACAAAACAGAAGCATTTCATTTGTCTTGGTAAAAGAAACAAATAAGTATACATTATCTGTATGAAAATCGGAGAAACTGTTGCCAGACTTGTCACTGTAAAGGCTGTTCCCTCTAGTGTCATTAAGAGCTGTGTCAAAAGAATTTCATTATGTCTGGAATTTATTATGTTTTTTGTGTTTAAGAGGGGACTAAATGCTGTGTCAGAGGTTTATTTCCATTGTAAAATTTATATAAGGACAGCCAGTGCCTATTCAGAGACACTTAGTATTCATTATCGGCTGGTTTAATCAGTTTTCAGAAACTGAAATCCAACCTAAATCAACCAAACCCTGGAGATGAATAAAAGCCTCATAAATCCAAACCAAGAAGAATGCAACACACCCTGTTCCCCGCCTCCCTGCGCCCACAAATTTTGGTTCCCCCACTCAGAAGTTCCATGAATTCATCCCGCTTTTGACAAAACGCGAAAGAAGCTATGACTTGCAAAAAAAAAAACCCAAAAAACACTTGACATCCCACGAGTAGCCCACGTCGCCTGACGAGAAGGATGGAGGGAGGAGAGGGAGGGGTAGAAAGGATGGTTCTTCAGACGCCACCGAGGGCAGACGGGAGGGACGACGGACGAGGAGAGAAGATCCACTAAACAAAGAGAGTTTTGTGTCATCTCAGACCTCAAACTCCAGTCTTCTTGCCAGGGTCGCCACGAGAGTGGACCACATTGCATGGAGGAATGTGTGTGTGTGTGTGTGTGTGTGTATGTTTGCATATGTGTGTGGTACATTCCTTGGTTTGGGGCACAGCTATGCTGCAATAAACTGTAAACATATAAACACATGTGCCCAGAAATGCACACAAATGATGCCTGTAACAGCCCTTTTTAATCTCATATAATAACACGGAAACTACTTCTAATGTCAAAGCGTTTCAGCCATAGCGCGGCTGGTGGAAAATGTTATAAAGACAAACTGAAAACCAGGAACAAGGTGGGACTAATAAAAAACCTGTTTCGACATTATTCCTGCATTCCCATCTGTTAGCATGGGCTGAAGCTGAATTACATATCAGCCATCACTATCATTAGTAAATAAGCAGAGTAATTCACTTAAAGAACCGTATGATTATTTTCACTTTCATTTGGGTGAGTGATGCCTTTTGTATCTATGTGGTTTGGTTAAAAAAATTTAAAACACTGTTAATAAATGCCAACTATGAGGAATACATCTAACCCTCTTCCTTCAAGAAAATGTGGGTTAATTGGAGAGAACTACACTCTGACAGACGTTTGAACCTCTACAGGTGTTTCTAAGTAATGTATTCCCAAGATGGTTGAGGTTGGTTGAAAATAAACTTAGTTGTAAGTATTATTTTTTGAGGACCTGGTCTAAAATAGTTTATCATAATACATTTTTAGAGAATACATGGAGGATGAAGGCAAAAATTTCAAGTGGTATAACCGTAAAAAATTCACAAAACAGCTGCATGCCGAAGTTAGTAACTCGATTGACTACAGATCTGTCTGAACTTCACCCAAGACTAATTCGACTTTTTGGCTGCTAAACCATTGATATAACCACATGGCTTTCAACATGATTCTTCAACAACTCAATTCCATTCCTGTCCTGCTCTCTGTTTAGTAACAGCTCAGTGCAACATTAGGCGACAGGTCTAAATCACACATCAGCAGAACACAAAACCCAACGAGGGGAGGCGAAACCCTTCCCACCGCCATGTAATTTTGGTGTAATGTGAGTTTAAAACAACATGACTAACACGTGTGTGTGTGCGTGTGTGTACATATGTGTGTTGCACCCCTGCAAAGACTTCTGCACCCGTCGTACTGTTATTTTTACAGTTATGCTGTACTGTTATTTAAATACAAGATGTATCGTTCGTGTGTTTAACGTCACACAAACACACTGTAATAATAACAATGAAGATAACTATACTGATGCTCTTACACAAAGGGAGGCTGTTATTGTGGAGAATGAGGCTCCACAGATCAGATATAGAGACATTCCAACCCTCCCTTACACACACACATTAGATTGGATTAGTGTAGTACTTTAAAAACGTCACGTATCAAATATATTGGATTATCAAAGAAAAACACATTCTGGTCTGGTTATTATAGCATATAGCATAAACATACCAAAGTAAAAACTGATGTGTATGTTCAGAAATATATTTGGGTTTTTGACTCAGGATTTTTCTCACATTTTACTGACTAAACAACTTGTCACACCTCAAAACAAAACATAGCTGCAGCCTTTATATTCAATCTAACGGCAGAAACCAAGAGTTTCAAGCATATTGTTAATAGATGTGTGGCAGAATTTTACTGATATAGGCGAAAGCTGATGACTTTGCTCAGCTTTCACTTTGACGTTCGGTTTTAATGGGGACTGAGATCCGAATTGTTCCGATTGGCTCCAATTTTATGCACAATAGTTGATTAGATTTTAAAAAAAACACAATATATAGTTCACAGTACCACGATATATCGTGACACACTGAACCATAACATGTTTATATGAAACGTTCCGTTTCTGGTCGGCTTTTCTTCATGTAAAACCTCATAATGTAAATAAAAAGCTCTCTGCTCTCCGTCTGTCTGTCTCTCTCATCAATATGCTCTATTGTGTACTGTGTTACTGCACGACAGATGGTTTTCATTAGTTAGGACAGTTAGCAAAGCAAGTCAGGGCAGAGGACATGGAAACACAACACAAACACAGAGAGAGAGAGAGATTAGGGACAATAGTATCTCTATCTGATGGCATCCTCATCTACCTCCCGCTGAGCAGATTGCTACTGGAGGCTACCTTTACTGGAATGCAGAGAGTAACACACACACACAGCTGTTTACCAACTAAAGACATTGGGTTGCATACCTTCGACCACATGTAAAAACATTCTTTGGTAAAAGGCCTGGATTTCTGTGACTGTGGGACAGGAAAGAAAGATTTAGCTTCTTCATCTCTCTTCAGGGCACACCTGATTCCTGACGTTTTGAAAATCTACACGACAAAAAAGGAGACGAGGAAGGCGAAGAAGACGAAATCCCTTTGACCCCGAAATAGAAATCCCCCACAGCGTCATTATCCACATGTATCCACTAATCACCAGCAAAACTCCATAATCAACCAGCAAACAAATAACCTAATGAGTTCCTGAACAGTCCAGAGATCCAAAACTAATTATAGACTTCAGCTTTCCACATGAAAACCAGCACTGAAGTTACCTCACATCATTAATTATCAGTGTGCCGTCTGCTCTAGAGGTTGAGGCGGCCTGGAAAAAGAGTAGACTGAGAGGATGAGGAAGGTGAATCCAGGTCGGAGTTTTATGAAGCCGTCTTTGGCACCTATAACTAAGCTCTTCAACCTCTTATGGTACTCTGTGTAGGTCATAAGGTCCACGCCCACAATGTTAGTTGATGGGACTTGGGCCAAATGAAAAATTCAAACTACGCATCCAATAAATGTTTCCCCAAAGGTGATTTCTGTCTTTTAGTTAGAGTTCCGCAGAAGTTGTGGCAGACGTCACATCCCTGCGTCTCTACTTTGGACACTCTGGCTGCAAAATGCATCACAGAAGCAACATGGCAGCTCCTAGCACCGCAGAGTTTTGCCTTTCGCTTTTCCATAGCAGTTCCATTTTTATGTACAGTCAGTGGTCTCAGGTCACCTCTCTTTGGTCTCAAGTAATGTCCCACAGTGTCTGATTGGTTAAACGTCACGAGTAACAGCCTATTAACACTGAAATGAGGAAAGAACACTTATGTCTCTACTAGTACTTATTATTTGTAATCCCTCATAAACCCAATGTGTGTTCATAAATATTGTTGAATTATACTTTGTTTATTCGATTTGACAGTCAGCTTAAAGACTTATTGTCTTCATTTTTACTGCAAATGCATATCGCTTCCAAATATTAGCTATAAGTCTCCTTGATTACTAATAATCAGCCCAGAAATAAACAAATCAATCAAACCCAACTGCATATAAACTCTTCCTAAACCCCTATGCAGACAAATGATAACCCTCCTCATATCTCTAACATGCATTCAAACATATACGCAATTAAAACGGTGAAGATAATACAGGGTGCACAGCAGCAAGACTCACACAGACTCTTTTACAACATGTGGAGTCTGATGTGCATTTAGATAGCAGGCATGTCTGGTCTGTAAAGGTCTGGTGGGAAAAAAGAAAAACACACAGTTCACAGGAGCAACTGTGATCCATCAAAAAACTAACAGCAACAGAATCATAGTAGGCAATCGATGTCGTTTTTTTGAAAAAAGGCCACACCTTACAGAACTTTTCATCAACCAATGAAGTTTAGCGAGAGATTAGTGGAGGTTTGAAAACACAGACTGATTCATGAGCCTTTTGATGCCAAACAATCCCGTGGGAACACCGCCTCATAGTCGGGGACCACAGTGCAGCCAAAAAACAGTTGAGGAGGCACAAAAACTTACAGAAACATGTCCCCAACACAAATCACTGGAGAGCTCAGAGTGGATCATGAAACCACATAAGGAAAGCGAGCTGACAGTTCGGAGGCAGCCGCTCTTGTCAGATGCAACAATGGAGGGAACTCACCATTTATCTGTCATAACTACATGTGATAGGAGACACAAAAGACACAAAAGATGTTTATGTTTGATCGCAGAGATGTCACAAAACACACGCAAAATGACAACTGGTAGTGTTTTAAATGATTAATGACCTTAAAACATGCTTCTGCGTCAGGGAGTCTGCGAATGTGCACAAATGTCAAGCTAAGGAATTCCCACAGATTAACATAAAATAGCTGCACATAAAGTTCATTGCTTCTATTTGATTTTCTGGAAGAAGCCCACTTTGTAAAATAAACAAACTGCTGCATGCTTTTGCTTCTCGGTTTGACGCCAATTAAATTTGTATTTGTTTGATGCACAGAAAATGACAGTTTGTGCAATGTGGCTCCCCTAATCCTTGGGTTTTTTTGGGGGTTTTTTTTAAAAAAAAGAGGAACCTCCACCAACGTGAACCTAGTGCACGTTCTGAAATGGTTCCAGTGCCAGTCTGCAGCTGGTTCAACTCGTAAGAACCCTCTAAGAACCTTTTCCACAGGCTAGAGAGCCACCATAGAACCACATCATTATGTCACTGTATAGGTCTATATATGTCTCTGCTTTCCCAGCAACATGACAACAACAATCGTAGACTACATCATCTCTTTACAAGTGATATTCCTGGATTTGGAACAGAGTTGTTTGGGTTTTTTTTTTTTTTGTCAAAACCCCCCAGCCCCTGACGCAAGCGGTCCGCAAAAGCTGGCTCTTTGACCACCAAAACATGTTTAGAAGTGCCATATAAGCCAGTAAAGTGGCTGTAATAAACTGTAATACCACCCGGACAAAAAAGAGAGTGGAGTGCCATCAGCCACGTTCATAGGTCTGTGTGAGAGTTGGAAATGTCAGTGGTACAAGTGGTGCAATGAACCATTACTGACTGGTCTTTACCTATATATGCAATAATTACCAGTGTGGTTTCATAAATAAAATGGTTAAGTTAAAAAAAAAGTTCTTAAATTACTTTTTTTTTTCCTTCTGGTCATCAACAATAGTTAATTAACTGGTAAAATAGTTAAAAATATCAATAATTACAGATATTGACTGGAATGAGACATTTTATTGTGCTTAATATTTCAGCTACGGGGTCGTATAAGTCCCTATAAAGCATTGGCTGACTGTTTTTTTTTGGTGCAAACCTGCAGGCTGAATAAAAGGCTGCCTGACAAGCTAAAGGCTGCACAGCTTGTTAGCAAACTCACATGTTGAGCAGATAAAACCTTCAGCTCACCATGTCATCACACAGCTGATCATCAGATGCAGGGAAAACAAGTATTCAAGTCAAATTATGTGTATGACACACATTTCGGAACACACACAACCTCCACACCCATCCACACACACACACACACACACCCCGCAGTAGTAATTTGTTATGCTCCTGGTGGAATGTTGACCAAATGGCTTATATCCCTCTGCTGTCTCAGACGGGGGAAACCACCCTTCCCCCCTCCAGCAACGACACACTCTCAAAAGGGCCACGAACACTCGCACACTCTTCAAAACATGGAAATCTTGAAAGGTCAGTCTGCGTCTGAACTAAAATGTGTCCTGATTCGCTCCAGAAAACAGCAAAGTCACTCTTTCAGTGACTTGCCGAATGGTGAGTGACACGGGCACCAAAAAGTCAAATGCACTTCTAAAACCTGACACAAATCTGCAAGAAGTAAGCTCAGCACACTGCTTCGCATATAGCTGGCTATCAATACAACTAGGACCAACAATGACATGTGGTCAGACCCACAGAACCATCTTTTTTTTTCCAAGAAAAGTCACAACGTGAACTGGGAGGTCCTAGGTGAGTTGGTATGTAATAAACCATAACTGAAAAACACAGCAAATCCTTGCAATTGAGAAACCGGAATCAGTAATATTTGGGCTTTTGGTTGATAAATTCATTAAAACTAAACTAAATTTATCAAAATATTCATCAGTTAGTTTTCCGTCAACCAAGTAAACGATATTTGACTGTTGTTTCACCTCTGGCCCTCGAAGATGAACCTCACTCTTTGAAAGATACTGCGACTTTATTTACCTATGCTTGAAATACAATAAACGTTTTTTCCCCCCTTTCTCTCTCGGTTTCTTAGTCACATACACATGCATTTTCCTGAGCCTCTCTGTCGGAAGTGAGAGGATTATGACTGTATTCAGCTGTGGTCCATTCAGACACAGTAAACCTCTGTGTGTGTGTGGAGGCTGATGGAAACTCCGCGGCCCCTGCAATACCTAAAACACATTTTACACTCTTTCACTCACACATCGACTTTACATCCTCTCTCCGTGTTTCGGTCTTTCTCCTTTCCTTCAAGGACTTAACACTTAATCATTAAACACTTTTCTGTCCAGCACTCACCGCCTGAGCTGCTTTATTGTGTGTGTAAAATGTGCATGTGTGTGTTTTAACTAGCCACTGGACACAAAACAACCACAGAGCACGGTTTGATTTTTATCTCCTTTAGCAGTCCCAGTCACATTTTCCCAGGGGCTGTGTTACTGTGTGTGACTCTGTGTGTGTCAATGTCGCTGTGTGTGTGTGTGTGCGTTTCCAGATGACTGAGCTAGGCTTTTCCACTCCCTGCTGTGGTAGCTGTGGTGAATATAGATGTCCACCGGCCAACATTTACACCACCGCTGCTGCGACTTTTCGACAGAGTGGGCGAGAGACAGTGGAGGAAACGCAGAGGAATAAGAAAGAGAGGGAGCAGAGGTTGCATGTCAGTCGGCCTACTTATGCACTGGACTAAACACACTCACACACACACACAGACCACCCCCAGCAGAACACACACCAATAATTACTTGCAGTAATTCAAAGACACTCTCCTTATTTCCAGCAGCTCACCACCCGCGGCGTGAAACCGTGAGAAGAGGCCAGGAGGAAACACCGGCCTCCCTCAACTTTATCGCACAAGACGAGGTCACGTCAAGATCTGAAAACACGCGCTAAATCTCTTACAAAGCCCGCAAACTCACCAAAAACACACCTGAAAGTGGAGAAACAAAAACTGGCCGCAACGAGTCATACTGCACGTTTTCATCCTACCTGCAAAACTTCATTAATAAAGACAGTGGTGTCATACATGCACATTAATATTACACTATTACTCTGAATATGACAATATTCCAAATTTGATACGGGTTGTATTCAGTGTGGGATATTCCAAATTAGCCTTAATCTGAATGTAGCATTTTTCATAAAACGTGGGATATGCTGATATTATTCTGGTGTTAAAATGTATACAGAATGGGGTTTTTACTGCAGTTTGCAACACGTTTTCTTTTGCGTGTTTACAGTGAGCTCTGTGCCTTGTACACACAGTTTGCAAGGCTGTGGTAGTCTGGCTCGCAGGATGTACTCCGCCGGAATAAGCGCATCTATTTCAGTTGCACAGTTATCTGCGTGATACCGTTTTGGAAGTCTCCCTCGGAGGTTGTTCTTGCACATAGAAAGAACAACCTCCAGGCTCCAACTACACACTGAAAATGCCAAGTTCTGACAAAGAGACTTCTTTTCATGTGATGTTTTCTTTTGGAGGGATTTCATCATTTTAATACCACAGTGCACTTCTTCATGTGCATGTGTTCCACTACAACAACTACTCTCCTGACACACTTTTGCATCCTTATGCACAGCGCAGCCAAAGAACTAGCCAAACTACCCAGAGAGCTTTTACCCCTATTCCAGAACAATAGTGGATGGTGCCAGACTTATCTCCAGCATTAGCACAGCGCTAACGACGTGTGTGGTATAGATACATGGCCAAAAGAAAAGCGCACATTTCTGGTCAGGAGAAACACACCTACTTTTAAACATTATGACAGACTTGGATATCGTCTGGTTTTTGATTGCGCAAATATTGCAACGCCGACCTTGTCAAGAAAGTGGTTGAAGGAATGAAAGAGGCTGAAGGCTGTGTTTGCGCTAGTCTGCCACTAGTAGAAAACACTGAAAAAAATCCTATTCTGAGTAATGCAACATGGTTGAATAACCCATAAACAATGTGACAAACATGCAAAGAGAAATTCTGAGAATCACAGTTTTTTCGTTTGAAAGATTCCCACATCCCACAGAGCCATTTGTGCCCCACAGGCAGCCATCCAAAGTGGCTTTAATCTGTCAACACTTTTTACCTTCCGGTCAAAGAAGAAACAAGTATATGGCTCTTGTTCGCGAGGGAGCCCCCTGGGAAACCCTTTTAGCACCCCGAGGGAACCCTCTGACCCCACTTCATCAGATTATATAGGGCTTTTTATTCCTCAACAGTAACAGCTGACAAACATCAAATAGCCACAAATATTTGCTTTTTCTTTGGACAACAACTTTTTACTCTCTGCAGGAGACGATGAGGAAGAGTATAGCATCAAATCAGGCTGCGCGCAATCTGAAGACGGGACTCTGGCAGATCTCTTGACCCAGTACGAACGTTGCAGACCTCTGAGGTCGGGTGGCTCTGGGTTTCTGGCTGTTCCCAGAGACAAAACTAAACATGGTGAAGCTGCCTTTTGCTTCTATGCTGCTCGAATGAGGAGCAAACTCAAAGAAGAGCTAAGACTTGACCATCTTAAAAACCAGACTTGACCATCTTAAAAACCCCAAGCTAAAGAGCTACCTTGATGTTGATTTTCCATTTTTTTTTTTTTTGTTCAAATGTTATCTGTTAGTTTCTGCTTCGTGTACTTTAGCCTGTGCACTCTGTAAAGCACTTTGTGTTGTCTTTGGGAATGAAACGTGCTATATAAATAAATTTGCCTTGTCTTTGCAGTTTGCAGAGTTTTGCATGGGTTGAAGAGTTTAAACCAAGTAAGCAGCAGTAGCCAAGCAGGCTGAAAATGCATGCATGAATGAGAGAGCAGTCACACAAGCCTGCAAAACTAACCACAATTGCTGTTTGGGTTTGTTTTGGACTGTCGCAACAACCATATATCTTGCGAAATGCAACTCCTATCATCAGTTTAAGTATGACTATGCAAACATGAACCAAACCTGCAAATATATACAAAAACATTAGTCGGATGCCATGTGGAATTGAATGTGTGTTTCTAGAAATGTACTGAGTACCTTAGACAGCTTTCGGTGGTATCAGGCCATGTTAGTGATATTTTACGATATGTATCCATCACAATAATGTCAAAAGTTTGGGTTAACTTACTTTAGTGATGATAAGCGGTTCGCCGTGCTCGAGTCCTCCTTTCAGCGTGAACCCCCAAGGCGCACCCCCGCTCAACTGGACCTGAATGTGGGCGAAAGAGACGAGCTGCTCAACCGTTTCCATCCTCCGTTCATCCGTCTGTTTTCTTTCTCACTATTAGCCGGGCTGAGTTGTTGCTAGCTACCGGTAACGGTCCCTCCACTTCTCCATCACCGGTCTAACAACAACAGCGAGCGGATGGATGGATGGATGGATGGATGAAGCGATGTGTGCAAGGACGGAGTGAGTGAGGGGAAGAAGGGGAGGGAAGAAAGTTTAAGCACGTGTCAAACTCATCAAAATTGCGTCCAGAAACACGATTCCAGCTTCCGGTCAAGGCTCTTAACGTTAGCAAAAAAGTACACGCTAGCTTGTTTTACAGCTCTCAATTAATTCACTACCTCTTCGTGCGATTCCGCTTGATTCTTCTGTCGCAAATGCGTAGCTACTGACTCGCTTTTTCGATTAATAGAAGTAGTTTTACAGCTTTAATTTTGACAACGGGAAAAAAATATTTCCGGTTTTACTTTGGCTAGCTTTGGCAGCTAAAAACTTTGGGAAAACTTTTTTTCCCAAGCGAGGCAGGCGGCCCCTCCCACTACTCAAAAAGCGGGATGTGATTGACAGACATATCAACCAATAGAAGAGAGACTCTGGGTGGTTTTATCCAATAAAAAGCGCCAGAGACAGTTTTAGGGGGGAGGGGCTACCAGGGCAACAACCGCTGCATTGTAATCCGCAATACCAACAGGCAGGGAAATTTAGGCTGGCATTAAGGTCTGTGCATGAAGAAAAAGAGTGTTTTCTGATCAATCTCATCATATTTTTGCTATCTATCTATCCCCTTTATATTTGTTTTGTTTATGTTATGTTATCTATATGTACATTATTTACCTTCTTATCTGTTTGAATGAAACTGATGCTGATTATTTTGTTGTATTGAAGAAAACTCATTAGAAACCATGTTTTGAAGTTTTGCAATCCTTTGTGTTTTCGATCTATATACAAATCCGTATTTTGAGCCACCTATTTGTGACTGCATACATTTTCATACCAGAACAAGGCCTTTGGAACAACGCAAACCATTATCATTTTACAGCAAATGCTGTACCAGAAACAAAACTCATTTCAATTTTTTTTTAAGTCATTGTGAAACCTGTCATCCTTCACACTGAGGATATGCAGAACCGCAGCATGAGGACCTGCAGTACATGGGCTTGAAGGCCAACAACAACAACCCAGTCATTTCTTAAGTCAAGTTACCAATCATTCAGGTCAGTTTGTCTAACCACCATATTAAGACACAGTTCCACAGGCAATTACATGCTTCCAAAGCGTTACACGAGCTTACCGACTGCTACAGCTCTGTGAGAGTAATGGAGTTTAATATGCCTGAATTTGAGTTAGTTAAGACATTATCCTGTATAATCATGTATCAGTAAATTAGACTGTTAGCTTTCAGTTATTTCGGGCAGTGTGATCAGACTGTCTTATGACTTCTTCAAACCTCAAAACTGTTCCTCCTTGTATCCTCCTTTTTACTTTTTTTTTTTTTACACTTTCCTCTGCTTTTCGGAGATAACAACATACAAAAGTTACTGTTGTCCGCCTTATATGGATCTGTTTTTTTCCCCCTTGTAGTTTCATGTTTTCCCACACTTTCTCTGCATACTGAAATGATTGGGATTGTAGATAATCACTGTTGTGGAATGCCACCACATTGCAGGGCCACTTAACTGTGAGTGAGTGTGTGTGAATGAGTGACTATCTTTGTGTGTGTCAAGAGACAGAACATAAAGGAGGAGAGATAGGGAATCAAAGAGGGAGGCAGACGTGAACATGCCCAGGCATCTCCAGACCACGAGGCGTTTGTTTTGGTCAGATCACACAACCTTTTCCCTCTCAAACCTTTCTTTTCCCCAAACTGTAATATTTGGTTTAGTGGTGAGTGCCGCTTTCATGTGAGATCAAGTTTAAAAGACAGAAGAAGGAAAAAAATGGGATAGGTTCTTTAGCATGTGTTTCTTTCATTTTCTTTTCATTTTAGCAGGGTTGCATTTCAGACCCAAACAAGAAACAGGATGTCATCTGCACTGAGAACATTTCATTCACCAGAAGCTCAGAGATCTTAAAGTTCCAAGGCTTCAAATTATACAAGTACAAACAAACAACATATCAAAAACTGCAATCATTGTCTTCAAAAATAGTCTGGGAGAGCGAAGACCAAACCACAATGCACGGAAAGGACCTTTTGTACCAGAGATCCAATTTCGGATATTGTGAGTACAGTAACTGAGGAATATGTTTTGTCCAGCAGTGACTACATTTTTTCTGTGATTTCTTTAGTTTGCTGAGAATAAAACGATCCTTGTGAAAGTTGGTGCAGTTGTATCATATTACCACCTGGTGGCGCCACCTCACCATGCCTGAAGAAACGCACCCTTAACTGCTGAAACTTATTATGCTGATTACTTTTGCTTTAATTGCACTACTTGCTGAGCCAGTGTTAACCTCTGTCCTCTAACGTTTTGCATTGATGAAAATCTCTGGTCTCCACAATGAAACTTTTCCTTTTATTAATTAGAATAAAAACAATTTGATGAACGTCTTCTCCCACTAAAAGCAAGCAGAGAGCCAAGTGTGGAAATGAATTAATAAATAACAGAAATTCCTGAATATAAATGTATATGTACAGATACATATTTAAAACTACAACTACGTTTTAAACTATAGTTTAGTGTTTAAGATTTAAAATGTTGAAACTATGGAGGCCATATTTTATTTTACTTAGATAGATCGGCTGCTCTTAGATAAAGAGCACGTAAAGACACATTATAAACCAGAGAAGGAGTAACATACTCCACAGGTTTTCGGCGTGTTCAGTCTGGACATTTGGAATGGTCTCTATTTTTTTTTTCCAGAGCAGTAGCTATCATTTAGGCATGGAAAAACAGTTGCGCACTATGTAGAGCATTTATCCAACGTTCAATGCAAATATTCAAACTATTTAACATAGAATAGAAAAAAATAGAACAAAAAAAAATCTGTATATTCGATGACACTGATTTGTGCAGGGGGGGAAAAAAGAATAACAGGCTGCATGGTTCGTAACGCCACTTTTGCGCACATTTACGCACCAATTGCGCGGCTTCTTTGCGCTCCCGGTGCTCAAACACAACCGAAAGGTTAATTGGGGTCATCGCAAATTCAGGAAGTTGATTGTCACGTCTGAAATGGCCAGTGTTCAGGTGAGCCTGTAAATCACGCCCTCAGCAGCGTGGAGGATGGTTGCCAACTCTAGCCTCGTTGGTGGAGCTCGCTAGCACCAGAGGTTTTATAACCAACATGAGGGCGACCCGCAGTTCGCTTTGCGGCCTCGCCTCGCTGTCCTGCTTTGTCTTCCTGTTGTGCTCCTCCTGCACCGGAGTTGTAGCCGGGCGGGAAATGTCCTCTCAATACCCCGCGTTGAAGCGCGGCCGTCGGAGTCATCAGAACTCAAAGCACAAAGGTGCGCACCACCGGCCGCTGACGGACGAGCAGAAAGCGGACCAGAACCTGCAGTTTATGCTGAGCCTGTACCGGAGCGCGGCCGAACCGGACGGCAGGCCCAAGCAGCACCGAAAGTTCGGCTCCAACACGGTCCGACTGATCAGACCCTCGTCGTCGTCGGTGCAGTACCTGCCAGCGTCAGCAGGTGAGATTTAAACAACCGCCTCAACACTTGAATTCATTGAGACCGATGGTTGGTGGTGTGCGTGGTTTGATTGAAGAGAGTGTGATCCATTTTCTGTCGGTCACCAAACAGTTTCAACCTTCAAACTGATGAATTTGGATGAACGGTCTTTCATCTGCTACTCATACAGTCTTATTTTACAAAGGGAAAAAATGATGCTGCAACGAGGAACACATTTAGAAAACATGATTTAAAAAGGAGAATATGTGTCCTGACTGGCAACAAAGGAAGTGCAAATGTTCATGGGTTTATTTTTTGAGGATAGATACAGTATATAGATAATATATAAGTACAACAGGATGCCATAAACCAAAATAGTGCCACAGAGTACATGAAAAGTCTAATTCTTGCATCCTTTTTGTGTTGCACAGATCACCACTACACCTTCAGTGTGCAGTACAACCTCGACACTCTCCCCTCGGAGCAACTAATCAGAGCATCATTCATCCACCTCCGCTCTTCTTCCTCTCCCTCCTCCTCCTCTCCTACATCGAGCACCAATCGGACCCTGGAGTCAGCCCGCTGCAGGGCTCAGATCACCTCACTGGGTAAAGAGAGTCTGGTCACCCTTGAGCCCCACGAGCGGTGGACGGAAACGGACATCACTGCACACGTCAGCGGACACGTCCTGCAGGGGAGGAGCCAGGGCGCCGCGGGACATTTGACCCTTAAGGCCCAGTACTGGTGCAGCGAACCTGTGAAGGCCGAAGAGGACAGCGGCCTCTCGATGTGGTGGATGCCTTTTGGTAGAAAGAGATGGAGAGGCCAGCCTCACCTTGAAGTCCCGTCTCTTCTTCTGTACCTGGAAGAGGAGCGGGAGGTGAATGACTGGATGGGGGAGTTGCTCGGAGCTGAAGGGGAGAACATTATGAGGCAAATAGGGCAGTGGTACCCTGCTCTCCGCCGGCGCAGGCGCTCCAAAGACGCCTCGCCTTCACAGGACAAAGATCCTTCACTGGATGCTCTGAAAAATGCCCCCACTTCGTCCTCATCCTCTTTTTCCACCTCCCCCTCTGCCTCCATCATCTCCGACATCCCCAACTACAAACGCAAAACGAGCATGCCCAAGAACCGCTGCAAGCTGCACTCCTTCCGCCTCTCCTTCGACGAGCTCGGTTGGGGTCACTACTTCATCGCGCCACCGGTGTACAACCCGCGGTTCTGTCAGGGCGACTGCCCCAGGGTGCTCCACTATGGCTACCACTCCCCGAATCACGCCATCATCCAGACGGTCATCAATGAGCTCGGCATCGGTGACGTCCCCCCTCCATCCTGCGTGCCGTATAAATACATGCCCATGAGCGTGCTGGTGGTGCACAAGAAGAAGGTGGAGTACAGAGAGCTGGAGGACATGGTGGCCGAGTCCTGCACATGTCGATAAAGAGACTCAGGAGTGGACTTCTTACTGCTCAGAGAAGCGATTTAAGAGAGGGCAGATTTGATGGGTCATATTGTTTGATCTACATCTTGGATGCAAACCGGGATAACCTTGAGATTAGGATGAGGAAGCTGCTGTAGTTTGACTTTTCTGTCCTTTTGAAGCACTTTAAAAATCAGCTGCTGAATGTAAAGAACTGTGAGCTGTGCAGACCAGTGAATGTGTTAACACATCTAATTTAAGTATTATTGAGTATTTGTACTGTGATGCTATTGTCCGAACTGTAAGATGCACTTTGCAGATTGAAAAATGTATGGTTGCTAACTTCATAGTCACTGTTATCACATGCCACATTTATATGATGGTTTTCTTTCTCTTGTTTTCACTCGTTGGCTTTCGTTTTTCTCTCATTCTTTCTTTTAAACCTGTCTTTTCTTTACATTAGTATTGAAACTCTCACAAAACCAAAGAATCTGAATTATGTGTTTGGCACCGTGTGAGGCCACGTTCCTCAAAGCATGCGAGGCTTTGCTGAGAAAAGTCATTTTAATGGATGGATGAGGGGTTGATTGTTTGCGGTGTCTGGACAGTACGTATTAGATGTAACCGCAAAGGCCTTGAGACGAGTTACAATTTTGCTGCTTTCAATCTGAATTTTTTTGCATGTTGTACATATTTATAATGGGAGGGATCTTGAAAAAAGCTGAAAAGTGTGCTGTCCTCGGGGGGGGAAAAACATGGCACAGGATGTGGAAAAAGAGACATAACAGTGTTGAACGTTAAAAGAAATTGCTTGTTATTTTATTACAAGGGGAAATGAATAATAAAATAAAATGCATGTTTTCTAAAGCTTCACAAATTGTCTTAAATTGTTGCAAGATGTTTTGTCTGTTATCTTAAAGTTTTTAACAGAAAATATTGCAATATATTCCAGAAATCTTGTAGTTTAGGGCATGTGGCAGAGATGGGAAAGGAATATGCCTCTGTTTGGTTACGTTTATCGGTGGCTAATTTTTTCATTCCGTTTAATTCATTACAGCCCCAGCACCTCAGATGAGCTGTGTTTCTTCTTCAGTGTAGCTTTACTTTGAAATAATGCAGCAAATGGTGTCGAGCATTAACGGAACGTACTATGTTAACCTAATTCAAACCCTTGTTCCAGAAGTAAAGTAATTAGGTTTGGGCGCAGTCATACAAAAACCTCTCAAATCTGTCATTTGCTTTACAATGTAAATCCAAGAATGTAAGTAGCATAAAATGAGTAAAACATAACTATACGACTGGAATAAAATATTGAGTCGTGCATTAACTAACTGTTTCCAGCAGATGGCGCTGCTCAAGCACACCCGTAACTTCGTGCAGGAAGTTTCCAGCCACAGATGCAACACCTCAATCCAAGTTATGGAAAAGTTTCCCTCCAAGCTTTATTATTTGTAGTAAAACTGAAAACGGTATGTATAAATCTCAGTTTCTCTGTCAGCGGCGTGTGTTTATTGTGTATCGATGTCTGTCTTCACACGTGGCTCGTCAACCTCTTCTGTTTGTCTCTAATTTTTCCTTGACCTTACTGTCAGAAGCCTTTGAGGGAGGCCTTGAAGGGGTAAATAAACATTTGCGGGCCACGTTTATTTTCTTTGTTTTCTAGGTCAATATTTCTAGGTCACCTTCCATTTTCTTTCTGCAGTTGCTCGAAGGGGCTTTGAAGTCAAACAGTGACGGTACAACAGGTACAAGTATCAGCTATGCCGCCTGCGTGTTGGAGCAGCGTTCAGCGATAAAAGCTGCAAAAATGAGATCTAATGAGAGACAGATAATGTGCGTGTACAGCAAGTATAAATGCGTCACCTGCCGCAAAATGTAAATCATTATTCGACAAATGCACTTTGCTCTGCATGGGGGAAGTAAGTGGGTCACAGAGTATACATTCGTTCATTATTCTTTACAGACACTAATCAGAGATATGTTTGAGTTTATGAGTTAGCGATTACTGTCGTGCAGAGAACTCACTCGCATGCATTGTTTTAAATGCTTGTTCCAGAGTCAGAAAATATAGTAACAGAGGAGTCTTACTATATGCATGTTCATTTTGTGCAATACTATGGAGACATAATGTGCTGTTTGTGACTGGAAGTCCTCTGTTTTACAGGACCTGATACTGTTTCCTCAAGGGATTGTGTGTGTGTGTGTGTGTGTGTGCGCAGTTTTGTCCTACTCATTTTAATTTCCTCTGACAGATGTTGTAATCGTCCACACACACACACACACACACACACAGAGCCAAGCATGAACAAGAGTAATTCCCAAAAACGTCCCACATGGAGGTGCCAGACGCGAAAAGAAGTGACCCGTCACTAATCACACGAGACACACAGTACACAGGGGCGTAAAGGTCAGTTGTTGGAGAAAAGTTTGACTTTTGAGACGTATTACTGGATCTTATGTGTCATGTGTTTGTCTGTTCAGAGTGGTGGGTATTTGTATTTACTGCATGTTGTGAGTCAGTGTTTTTTCAGACTGTACCTGGAATGAGAAACGTTTCCCGAGGTAACACAATGACTTAAATTGTGCAAAAAAAAACCCCCATTTATTTATGTGATTGATCAAAAACAGCTGTCATGAGTTCCACCGAGACCATGTCTTCGGATAGTTTTTAGTTTTGCTTAACCAGTAATTCAAAACCCTATCTAACCTACGACCCCAAATACGAACGTAAACGTCGTCGTCGCGTATTTTTGTTTCGAGATGCTCCACGCGTTCTCCATTGGGCACGAGCGTGGACCTCAACAGACCAGTCCAACACCCGCACCCTCTTCTTCCTCAGCCAGGACTTTGTAATGTGCGCAGGGTATGGTTATGTACTGTCTTCGCGAAATATGCGTAGGCGTCCGTGGGAAAGTCGTCATCTTGAAGGAAGCACGTGTTCTTTCAGCATTAGCGGCGTATCACAGAAGTGACAGTGACCTTTGCCCTTTGCACTGACACAACCGCAGACCGCGACGGACCCTGCCCTCTGGACTTGTTGCCGGTAGCAGTCTGGGTGGTCGTCCATTTCGTCCAAAAAAAAACCCGGATAGTGACTTGTCTGACTACAATCTACGTTTCCACCGTCTTCCTTTTGACTCAGTGAAGTTTGAACTGGTGTTTGCGGATGTGACCCCGTATTGTAGAACTTGACGAAGGTTCATCAGAGTAACCCCGAGACCATGCGGTTCTATCCGCTCTAGATGAATGGAGGTTCTCGATGCGGTGTCGTTCAGCTTAGGCTTTATACACTGAAATACATTCAGATTTCTTGAATCTTTTAAGTCTGTTCTGCACCATAAAAGGTGAAATATCCAAATCTCTACTTATCTTTCTTTGAGGAACATTATTTTCAAACATTTCAATAATGTTCTCGATTTATTTATTTAGCTTGAGGAGGAGAATTTTATTTGCACACAAGGGAACATTGGATAGCTTATCTTAGATGATGGAATAATACATCAAACCTGAAACCTGGTACCTGGAAGTTCAATAAAAGACAAACTGAGCGGTGTTTCTGTTCTCCGATGCTTTTATTCCACTCATTTCTCCATCCCTCTACATGTGGGTAACATACAGTACATTTACAGTGGGCAGAACACAGTACAAAGATAATTTGGGTTTAAAAGTGCAATCCTACTCAAACATTTCTCCAACAGGCCGAGTGTACAAAAAAAATCTCAGAAAAGCACCTGCTCTGTGCGTGAAAGAAACGTGCAGGTGAGCGGAACCGAAATCACTGACACGTTATCGGATGTGCAAAAAAAAAAAAAAAAAAAAAAAGTTTGAGATCTGTTAGTAATATTCGTACACTCGGCCACGGTATTTCATCTTAAATCGAAAACGTTCCCCCACTGGCAAAGATGAGGAAATCCAGTCCAGATGATTGATTTTTTTTTTTTTCTTTCTGAAAACAACCCGTTCAAATATATAAAACAATCTAAAGAAAAAGTAAAGAAAACGATGCCAATGGGTACGTTTTAAACACATGGTTAAATAAATAAGATATCCAGTAATGGCAGGATTAAAATGACACAGAATGAGCATGCATGCATAACAGATGTTTACTGTATTCTCTTTTAAGTGATTGCTGTTGATTCATTGATTCTGAACTGAACTGAACGTGGGCTTCGATTAGATTTAGAAGCTTAACTCCAATGAAAAATATTAAAATGGAAAAAAAAAAAAAACGTAACCACGTAACCACGCTCCCTTTCGCTAGTTTTATTTTTATTCCCACCTGTATCTCATCTTATTTTCTCTCCATTTCCACAGGATGATTCCCTTTCCCTCTCTTCCCTCCGTTTTTTCAGACTAGTTTTGTCATCCCAACGCTTTCTGCCTCCTGTTAAATTATCTGTCGCTTGCTTTCCTAAAAGACGATTTAAATGGGACGCAAGTTGTTTTTATGATTCAGTGTGACTCCGTCGTGACTGTCTGCGGTACCGTTTACACACCTGAACTGAAAGAAAAACATTTCTTAAGTTTACTTCATGTAACGTCTTTTAACCATTGTCAAAAATATACAGTACGCGTTCTTGTTTTTCCTGTCAACTTGATCATTTTTGGGGGGGGTTTTTTGTCTGTTAGTTCTTTCTTTAAGGAAAAAAAGAACTTGCACGCGTGGAAAGCGGAGTACTAACTCATCAGGACAAAATGCAGCTGTTAGTGTAAATTATACTCAAAAATCTGAGAAATGTGCCTCCTCGCAGCGCATTATCAGTGACTTGATAAAACTCCTGAGGCGAACTGTCGAGCAATAACATGTCAGGCATGATGCGAGATAGCGGTGATGACATCTGGGGAAAAAAAAAAAAAAAAAATGAAAGGTCAGGAACGCTGCCTCCTGCCTCGTCTGTCTTTATCTTCAACAGAAATAATGCAACAAATAAATAAGGTTATTGCTAAAAAAAAAAAAAAAAAAAAAAAGCTGTTCTAGACCAAGACGTCACATGACCAATCAAAACCTCCTCAGCTCATATCTACTGCCGGGTTCAGGTCAAGGCCACGAGATTTATAATGCATCCTTTGTTTTCACTTTTCAGTCCTTGAATCGATGTGTTTTGTGCCCTTTCTTCGCGAGCTTGGCTGTTCATTCTTATCTCTTTCCGTCTTATCCTAGAAAATGTCAAGTATGAAAGGCTAAAATGACTCCTTTTATGCACCCATCGCCTCACTCTGCCTCCTGGTATATGAACGCCTTCTGATATCCTCCCGGTTTCCTCTCCTTTGAAATACGATCCCCGTGGCACCCTTTCTCGGCTAAAACTACTTTAGATATCATCACCTACATATTGGTACATATAAATACAAACCCCGTTTTTTTTTAAAAAAAAAGAAGATCGGATAAGTTCATATCCCAGTTATCAGAACCCCTAACGCGGATCGTCTCCTTCTACACTCATGTAAACACGCCGGTTGTGTCGCCGGACGCCGTCGACTCTAGTAGTTTACGGGTTCTGACGGCGAGCGGTGGTTGGTGGAGCAGTGTCCCCCTCTAAACAAACAAACAAACAAACAAAGACAAAGAACAGAAAGGACAAAATAATCAGTAAGGTTGAACTATCTCAGGCCAGGACAGCTTTTTTTGGTCAAAATGTTATGCTTTCCCCTTTAACTTAATGCCTCACTATTACACCTTGTTCGTGCCTTTCATGCTTCTCTCACACAGTTACCTGCAGATTCCCGTGGAGCACTCGTAGTTGTTCTGGCAGTAAGCGCCGAACGGTTTGCTGTTCATGATCCTCCACAGCGGGGTCATCCGAGCTATCCTCCTCGGCGCGTGGACCCTCTGCTGCACGTGTGTCCTGGGGTCGGAGGGCTGGACCCGGGAGACCGCCGGACCTGCGCGCACCTGTGGACACACAAAGTTTAAAGAGAAATGAGACCAAAAAAAAAGTATTTATTACGCATTTAAACTCATTCAGAAAACACTTAAGTCAACCCAGAGTGTGGTTTTCTGAGAATGTACGACATTGAACTGTTATTTGATCAAAGTCAATTTGATTTAAAACATTACATTTCGATGCTCGTGCCCACTGTAAGTCAGTCGCACTCAAAATAAAGGGTGTTTTCATCTGTAAGCAGACCTCAAATGTCAAATATAGTACAGAAATGAAAGAATGATGTACTTTAAAATGTTTTGTTGCCTGCTTTTCCTTTACTTTTGTAGTTTTTTGCATATCTACGGCGTTAAAAAACACAACATAAGTCCACGCGTGACTTTCACTTTCACAGTCGCACGCGAGTTTTGAAGGACACTTTCTCTTTTTCTGCTCGTGTCTTGATTTACGTATAATGTTTTGCGGGATAAAGCCTGCGTTTCTCACACTTTAAACACTCAAAATCCACCTCATTGACACCAGACACGTTGGAATTCGACGACCATTTCTGCACTCACCTGCTGAACCACCATTAGCAGTACAAGGCACAGCGCTGCTGCTTTTCTTGGGGTGAAGAAGCCTTTGTCCTGCATCTTTTACACACAGTTCAACCCAGTCACCGGTGATGCTGATCAGTGTCTTTCTTCTTCTTCTTCTTCTTCCTCTGAGTGTCCTTCAGACTTCTAACCCCTTCTGGACGACTTTTACCTTAATTGGTGAAACTTTGCTGGTCAGCTTTGGATGTTGCGTGGACTCGCTCAATCCGTCAGGTTTTCATGAAGTCTCTTGGAGTCTCGGTGACTCAGCTATGACAGCAGCAAAAGAAGGCTGGGCCGTCCTTTATATAGACAGGCCAAGATCCCAAGAGACAGAGAGAGAGAGAGAGAGAGAGAGGGGAGAGAGAGAGAGAGAGAGAGAGTCACGGTCCAGCCGGTTTCATTCACCCCGTGCTCCCTTTTCCATCTTTTTTCCTTCTTTTCTGTCACATATGACTATGTGTTTGCACAAAACAGGCATTTCCCTAGATGAGGCCAGTCAGTACCCTCATTTTTCGGGCTCCGTCCACCCTCTTCTTTAAAGTCGTCCCGCTTTTACAGATAACAGCTACAGGTAACGTGAGCCACCCACGTGATCGTAACATATAGGAATGGCAACAGAGCTGGGAGAAAAGAGTTTAAAAAGGCAAAGAGGTCACTTGAATGTGTGTGTGTGTCAGTGTGAGTGTCATGGTGTGTGAATGAACTTGCAGATTAGACTCAGATTGATAAGACTTTAGTCTGCGGCGCTGCTGTATATCATCTCTGCCCGCAGAAGTCCGTGACCTGCTACAAGACGCACTTACACAACATCATGCATACATGAGAGGATTGTGTTTTACATAATAGCCACAACCTCAGGCACGTGACTTAATAAATAAGTGCGTGAATTTCAAGGTGAAAGCGTGTTTTGCGTTGGACAGATGTGAGGTCACAGTCTGAAGTTCACGTTAACGTTGCTTGGATTTCTGAATATATTAAAGGTCACATGAAAAGGAGAATCGTTGTGTTTTTCGTTACCTCGGAATGAGCCGTTTATATCCACAGAAGGAACAGGAGTCCACCTTCTTGCATTGCCACATTTCTACAGTACTTCTTCTTCTTCTTTTGTGTGGCATTCGGCGTTAACGTGTACCACCACCACCTAACGTGCTTGACTGCGGACCAATTGCGGAGTTAATATCCCCTTTACTAAAAAAAAAAAAAAAAGCCAAGAACAGACAAAACAAAGACCAACTCTAATGAGGGACTTCACGTGTTTTGTGGCTACCGTAGGTGATGACTCGGGGTTTGTTCAGGCGGTCGCAATCTGCAACTTCACCACTAGATGCCGCTATATATAAATATCACACACTGAACCTTTAACATACGGCTGTACGTTCTGCACACAAAGCAGGGCGTTTGTGCCACTTTTCTGTTAATTCGACACTGAAAGTTGCAAGTAATAATTGATAATACTCTATGTTATCCATGCACAGAGCCTGAAATACAACGGATCCTTGAAATGATTATTTCCAGGGGCCACCAGACGGTTGTGGAGAAAAAAAAATTCTAAACATATTTTTGACTGAGGAACGTTTTTTTTTTTACTTTACATTGCTTGTACCGGCGCCTTAGAATAGATTCCCTCATTTGGGAGCAGTGTCCTACACAGCCAGGCTTTAGTCGAGGGACGTTGCACAAGTGTGATTAATCTTGACTGCAAAGGTTCACAGCTTAACTTCAATGGGTCACAGGTGTATTTCCTCATGATACATGTGACCAACTCTGCAGCAGGTGTGTGACTTTAGACTATGAGTCATAAAACAGGTCTGTAGTAGTTAAAACACACTGACTTCTTATTCAACTTGAAGGTGCGTGTTTATTTATATGTTTTGTGATCATTTCTGCATCGGAGGTTGATATAACCTTTACCTATGAGTCCGTCTTATTGCGATGTGTTAATCTTTACAAAGTAAGAAAAATGAGAGGCTGCAGTGTATCATGATATGGGTTAGTATGTCAAAGGTCAGGCTGTAGAATGTGTATTTCATTTGAATTTACCGCACTGGACAGAGTTTCATCAAATTCGTTTGCGTTTAAAACGTAAATTAGCAGGTTTCAAAACCTTTTTTTTTTAAACATCAAATGAAAGGATAATGTCTTTTTTTTTTTTAGGTTAATTCGGGTTCGCCTGGAAGACACAAGGCTGTTTTCGTCCAAAGGGATTCCCAGCCAAGACAGAGAAGTATTTTATCACGCTACAGACCGGCTCACTCAGAAATGTTAAGACGGGCAGAGAAAGAGTGCAGCTGATTTAGTGAGGGATGGATGTAATGGGAACCTCCTGTGCTGATTCCTGTAAGGTGGTTCATCTCACCCCCCCAGAGGAGCACAAGACTGACAGGAATCCCGCACGACATAAACTCAGAACATCTGCTTCATAAATTATCGCAAAGAATGACTCATCGGCGCCTGACAGGAAGAGAGGATGCAAGAGAGTCGAAGCAAGAAGCAACGAAGGGGGGAGTCTTTGAGCTCATTTTGGGACTTTTCTGCTGTGCAAAATGTAGCGACTGCAACTTTTCAAGTTAACTTTTGAACTTTTAAGTTTCAAGTTCCACTAATCCGGTCATGTACGTTTTATGAAAGTTATCAACGTGAGAAATCATCTCTGTCCTACATAAAAGAATCATTTAGTGTTTGCATACAGAATAATAAAAAAAAAAAAACGTTCTTTAAAGGTTTGCATGTGTAACATTTGCACATGCTCATATGTTTCATGGACTGTATAAAATACCTGTTTAGAAGCCTTGAGTTTGCCTTTTGAACGTCGACATATTTGGACAAAAGCATGAAGCAAGGGACGGTGGGCGAGCTAACGCTAACACTAATTTGCTAAGAGGTTAAAATGGTAAACTTCGTGAAATGCTTGCGTGACAAAACCCGTTCACAGTCTTGTTAGTGACTTCTTAAGCACAACTACAGAAGAGCTGTCTGTGAGGGGGGGAAAAAATATGCTTTATTCAATAAACAAAAGCTCCCTTTCAAGCCGGTTGGTTGTTGACGTTAGCCAGCTCGACTTTCTGAGCTAACGCTAGCTAACGTTGCACACCGTGGCTTCACTAGGAGTAGAAGAAGGGCAGTGAAGAACTCAAATAGAAGTGGAAAAAAAACAATCTCTAGATATAGAAGTCAGCGCGGTGTTCATGGAAGCTCAGTAATGGAGTTAGCTGACATCGACAGACGACCAGCTCCCAGGACAACGCAGGCTTCAACACAAACCTCACGCTAGCTCATGAGCGCGCGGTTATTTCACATATCGAACCTTTAAATGTACATATTTTCTTTGCAACGCAGTGGGAATAAACATTATTTCATCTCTGATAATACACAGCAGTAGCGACACTAGCAGTGATTTTAAACTGTGACTCATCACTCCTGAAGAAACATTACGTGAGTGTTTTTTTTTTTTTTTTATTATCATATTTTGGATCTTTGAATCTGTTTAAAAAAAAAACTGTCCATCTGTACAACACGCGTGACAGTCTGTGTCTATGGCGAGTTTCGCATTCAACCCATTTTTTTATCAGTGTAATGGCTGTAATTTAAACATGGCACAGAAAAAAAAAACACATTTTCTATTATCCACAAATACAAAAAAAAAAAAAACTTTGGCACTGTTTATGTCACTCAGAAACATTCAGTTGAATTTGTATTTTCTAATATGCCATTTGTGGGAGAATGAACTGCATGAACTGTGTAAATGTAGACAACATGGTGCATGCGTGTGAATACAGGTTTCCATTGACTGCTTTATTGTCTCCCGTGGGGCTGCCCTTCTGTCTGAACATTTCTGTCTGAGATCCCAGTGTTGCCTGAACTTTAAACTTTGATTTCCATGAGGTAAGAGGAAATAATTGGACAAACCGATCGAAGGAGGGTTGCAGACATGAACTCATCGGATCAGTTTTTAGTCCTCATGTGGACTCTGCAGCAGGGTGAATGTTCACAGAAATGAGCTACCCAGAAAGACCTGGTATAAATACGGAAAGGCCTTGACTCGAAGCCAATAATTGTCTGATAGCAGATGCAGTGACAGTTCATGTGTGAGACAGCTCGTCTCTTAATCTCTCTACACTGATATCAGAACACAGAGATTTTAATCATGGGAATTAAACCTCAGTCGAACTCACATGATCATCTCTCAGAGGGATATAACACCTAGTCTTACATAACAGATAAATGATCCGGTGTCGTAATAACTGAGGTTTTCCTGTGCCTACTGTTCTGCAGACCTCAAATGAATGCAGCATTAGGCCCTACAGAAATGTTGCATTAATTGTTCTTTAACTGTATCGAACAAATCTATGCCGCCTTATTTTAAACAGTACTGTAGACTTGGGTTTTGTTCAGACTGCAGGCAAATCGAACCTCTCAAATTAGAGCTTTAAGTCAGACCATCCACACTGTTATTTGCAAGTGATCAGATTGGATTTGCGCATCCAGACGTCACCACCAGCTCGTGGATGGTGATGTGGCTTCGTGTTCCTTCCAGTTTCGTCTGCACAGATGCAGTTCTAGGATGTCTGCCTTCTGGCAGAAAGGCTTTAAGTCAACAGAGGTACTAAAAAAAGAGCGACAAAGTGCACGTGAAGGAAAACGTCTCCCGTGTTCCTCTAAGGCCTTGTTCAGCCCGCCAGCCCAGATCTCTTCTTTGGTATATCCGGACTGTAGCCGGATTGATTTTTGCAGTCAGATTTTTGCAGTCAGATCCAAACCACATTTGGAGGTGGTTTGAAATGGGATTCAGGTGATCTGGTTGCTCAAATCACATTTCGCGAGCAGAATCCACGCTGCTATGGAGGACAACGCGGACACATGCCAAAATAAACTGTCTGCTGGCACTTTGGGGGGGGAGGCTTCTGCTACTTATGACTGGCTAGTTTCCCTTTAATTTACAATATTAAAATAAGGTATGCATGGTGACAATATACTTTACAAACAACACAGTCCTGCACTATGTGAAGTCACTGGAATTGAATTCTGCATAGACTGATCCTCATTTCAGATTGATGAAATATGCAATTCTTCCCCACGCTCGATCAAAAACATCTTAGCTGTTGTTTCTGTAGCCAACGGTCTTTGCATGAGTCCTATTTTTATGATGCAATTAAAGCAAAGCCAAAGTCTTACTAAGCTGTTAATGCAGGAATACAGCTTCATTTAGCTGATTTAAATGTTTTATGAGTGTCTGTTTTCCACGCATTGCAGGAGGTGCTGTTGGCGAAGCTCTTAACAGCAAAACCGCTGTTGCGTTTCTGTCATCTGAGCATCTCTGCTTTTATAAAAACTCATGTTTGGTGTCTTCTTTTTACATCTTCATAGCCGATTCTCAGTAATGCGCCACATTAGCTCTGTTGACCGTTCTGTGTTTGCACCCGTTATCTGTCAAACACCGTCGGGTCGATCGCAGGTTCATTTGTACGTGACACAGACGAGGCGACTTTTGCACACACAGACACGGCATGTAATGCGACCATACGTTACACAAGGTAAACTTTAGGAGACATTTTAAGACCGGATCGATCAGATCTTTGATGGAGGTGCCGCAGAAGGAAAGTATTACAGTGGGACACAGTCACAAAGTGTTTCACTTCAATGCCCTGCTTTAGGGTTAGAATTTGTCTTGTTATTTAACTCCATTTGATGTTATCCTGGTTTCATCTGTGATCCAGAGAGCACCAGATGTATTTGTTGTAAATAAACACAGATTATCACATTAATTCAGCGTAAGTTCCCATGACTTTTCATACTTTAAGCACACTTTGCTGATGATATTTACATACTTTGAAGTAAGGTTTTGAACTTTAACGTGTATTGAAATGCGGTGCTTTCATAGTGTGGTATTAGTACTTCTCCTTAATAAAAGGATCTGAATACTTCCAGCGCTGCAAGTAAACAGTCCCTGCACGATTTTCTGGAAACATGACGTCGAAACTTCAGCACAGAAACAAAGCACGCTCAGCAGATTCCTCCTGGATGTTCACACGTTTTTGGGAACGATCAACCGATCCCTGCTTGGCTTCAGCATCGCTAGCTCTAATGTGAAACTCCTGTGACTCATTGAAAACATCTGCAGCGGGACAGGCTAAGAACACACAAACACTTTCACTTCAGTCAACGTGAACACGCTCTTGACTCATCGGACTCATTTTTTTTTTCATGCGCTAACCCGAGGCCGGATCTGCTGTCAGTGTTCAAAAGTCAAACAGCTGTCGAGGTCGACGTTCAGGCCTTTCACAACGACGGGGATGAGCCAAGTGTGCGAGTGGACGGGACGTACGTAGAGGGGGACAAGAGAAGCCTCCACAAGAGAATGTGCGGAGTCATCAGACATAAGCCGGCGTGTTCATACATGTGATTATATGTGCACGTCTGGCGTGAGTCGTCTGACCGCGTTAAATGTATTTATCATCAGCTGGGGAAACCTTGTGCCCCCTTTGGTCGGTGACCCGTTTCTCCATATCGACATCCATCAAACATTCTGTTCAGATGCATGCAGTGTTTTCCTCGGACAGGCTGTACTGGCCTCCCTCCACGTGTGTGTGTGTGTGTCTATGGGCGTCTTCAGAAGATATTTTTAGAGAGCAGAGGTCAGAAAGGATAGCCGGTGTTAAAAGCATATTTTCACTATTTTTAAAGTCCCTCTTGTGCCCGTGTCCGCGAAAAATTGTTTGACTGTCAGCCGTTGAGGACAAAATAAGCAGATTTCACGAACATGAGTTGAAGTATCTTAAGGAGGAGCATGAAATAAAAGTGAATTATGCTGCAGCTCGGAGTAGAGCGGCTGCTCCTCCACATCGAGAGGAGCCGGTCGAGGCGGCTCGGGCACCTTGTTAGGATGCCTCCTTGGACGCCTCCCCGGGGAGGTGTTCCGGGCAGGTCCCATCGGGAGGAGGCCCCGGGGCAGACCCAGGACACGCTGGAGGGATTACATGTCTCGGGCTGGCCTGGGAACGCCTCGGTGTCTCCCCTGGAGGAGGTGGCCGGGGAGAGGGAAGTCTGGGCTTCCCCGCTTAGGCTGCTGACCCCGCGACC
>JAPQRN010000011.1:1851230-1861257 GCA_037367275.1 Coranthus polyacanthus
TGTTGTTGTTGTTGTTGTTGTTGTGTATCATCTTTCCACCTTTATCAGAGTTTATCAGTCGCGCAGCAAGAGGACGGTCGGGGTCACATCACATTCATTTACACTGACTCGACTGATTTTTTTTTCTTTTCTTTCATAATTCAAGTCATTTCCCATAAAAACATAAGTTCTTGCATGATCTGCCCTCTGATACTAAAGCTCTATCTTCTAAAGGTTACGTATAGAAGCCAAGGACGGACGCACTTCAAGTTATTTTCTTTTTTTTTATCTCAAGATCACAAGTTCTTTATTTTGCTACAGAGATAACAAAGCTCGTTTTCTTGTGCTAACGGGTTCACTTATGTCGTTATCTCGAGTAGTCAACTCTGGTGACGTTCCACACTTTTCTTATTGTCGACAAAAAAAAAAAAAAAACATGCATAAGAAATTGATTCTAATATCAGCCATTTCTACTAAAAACACATTAATGAGCCACACTGTGTAGTGGGTGACATTCATTATAACAAACATGTGCTTGTGGTTTATACTGAGTCAACACACAGTCCCAGATCTGTATTAATCGGCTGCTGAAAACAGTTCCCAATGAATGTACTATTTACTCCTGTTTGGTTTGGTTTTCTTAAAAAAATTTGACCAGAAAATAAATAAGCATTTAAAAAAATAATGTATTCATTAATTTTTTAATAGGAAGCAACTATGTGGTGATGTGTGTCCTAAACCTGAATATAAAAACTAGCCGTACTGTAACGTGTCTTTACGGTTTGATTATCTCCCACACAGTGACAATATACAACAGATCCTATTGATGTGCGGTTATTTTATTGTTACTTTCATATATATATAGTCTTACATAGTGGTTTCACCCTTGCTCTGTTTTCTCGTGGCGTCCTCTCACTGCACAGCACACGAGCCGCTGGGCAGGAAGTCCTGCACGTACACCGCCACGGCCTTGGTGAGGTAGGTCATGCTCCCAAAGCGGCCGCTGGGGGCGCTGTCGTACAGCAGCCTGCACACACCGGTGGACGGGTCCTTCTCCAGGACGAGCTCGTCTGCTCCCAGGTCCCTCTGGAGGGAGAGAGGAGGGATTCAGAAGAGAGACGGCTTAAACACCCTGCCGTGTTTCACCACAGACACGGAGAAGTCATGTCTGCTGCTAACCTGATCCTTGTAGAACATGTCGTTGGCGAGGTGGACGATCTTCTCCACGTGGATGATGGAGCCGATGCTCTCGATCTCCACGTCGGCCAGCATGGTGAGCACCAGGATGGCCTCGACCAGCAGCTGCCGGTACTCAGGCTGAGGGACGCGGTTCAGCACCGTCTCTACGTGGACGGAGAATTTGATCTCCCCGGGGGTCATCTGGAGGAGGAGAACACTGAATAAACACAATACATTTGTCTGCTTTTAGAATAAGTTTTAGGTCTACACAATATGTCTCATGTGACAGAACAATGGACAAAACCTAAACAGTGGTGCTTCAAAGTTTGTGAACCCTTTCTGCAAAAATATGACTTAAAAAATGATCCGATTTTACTGAAAGTAAAACTAAACATTAATGACGTTAATGGAAGAGCTGCAAAGACGAGGCTAGTGCTCCACAAAGAACACTGCTGCCTGTCTACAGTTTGAGGATAAGACAGAATGTTATCAGAAGAATGTTCTCTGGACGGATGAGACCCAAAGGAGAACTTATCTCAAATGAAAAGTGTTATGTTTGGCACCGACCACACACTGCATTCCTACATGTGAACCTTTTCCTTTCTGTGACATGTAGCGGTGGCAGTATTTCAGCCTGTGGATACTGAACTGCACCAGAAAATTCTACAGGAAAAACGTCAGCGTATCCATCATTGAACTGAAACTCAACAGAGTGGATCATGCAGCCAGACAACTTCTACCAAGGAACTGAAAAAAACACATGAGATGTAATGTTATGGAACTAAACTACTACTCCCTAACTAACTAAGGTGAGGAAAACAGACGGAAGCCTTTTGTCTGTATATGTAAGACCTCTGACCTCTTTTGTGGTAGAAGAAGGAAGAACGAAGCCCTCTATGGACAGACCGTGACACTGGAACGAAATGCACATATACGGTCATTAAATGTGTATGTTACAGTCAGAATGTAGAAAAAAAAACAAGCTGTACAGGTGCTGAAAAAAAAGTAAATACATAAAATAGTTCATGTGAAACTATGTCTGTGTCACCTTCTGCAGGATCTTCCAGACTTTCTGATAAAAGCCGACAGGGACCCGGTTCAGCGCTCCGTCTAGACGCCTCCTGCGCAGCCACTGCCCGTGTCTGGTGTCTTTGGCAGCTGGAATACACTCCGGTATGTCCAGAGACTCGATGGACGGCAGCCTGTACCTCTGGACAGTCAGGACAACGGAGAATCGATCACAACAGTGGCCTGTTACTGCTTTCAGGCATACAGAAAATCATCTTTTTCCCATTTTTAAAAAAATTTTAACTGGAAACTCCAAAATGTTCACCCCAGACTCGATGTAGTCTATGTCCACTGAGTGAGATCTCATGCCCTGAGAAGCGGAAAAGGAACAGGAAGGAGGGGGGGGACGGGGACGGGACAGAAAAATATCAACATGAAAAAAAATGCATGCAAGCGTAAGAAATAAAAAGTCTGCAGAGAGCTCACGACGGAGGAAAACAAAGCAATCTGAATTAAGCTTGGAAAAGACAGGAATCAGGTTAGAAAACATTATGCATATGAGGTGAAACGGATTAATTTGCTGCTATGCACGAGTTGGTTTATTTCAAAGATTCGGGACCGGACGGCTTCAAACCAAAACCAAACTTTCCATCAGGTAAAAAGCAACAAACTGAACTGGTTAGTTTTCATGGCATATCTAAGCCAATTTTAAAATAAAGTTTTAATTCAAAAGGTTAATTATTGCCGTATTAGATTAATTAGGAACCATATTAAGTGGCATAAGCATTTCATTTCTTAACAGTGTATTTTTGCAGCCCCGGTAAAATTATCTCTCGCAGAATATTCATCTCTGATCTACAACGTTTGCTGACGTTCACGTGAATTACTTCCAGTGAATCAACACCCCGAGAAGCAGGTCCTTATCAAAAGTCCTGATCATTGTCACCTTACGGGGGGAGGTCACGGACTGCTCAAGCTGAAACAAAGAAAACAAACATCGAATACCACGCATTACAGATTTCACTTGATGCAAGAGTAGAGTCTGCCTCTTAGACAGGGTCAAACGTTTCTCTGAAGGAAGTGCATACACTTTGTTTTTTGACTTTTCCCTCATCGTTACGATGGCAATGTACTCCTTCCTGCAGTGCAATACTGTCCAAATCAGCTTCATTTACTTGTTGCAGAAAAGCTTCTTGCTATGTCTCTGAAATTTACATTCTTTTTCAGTTCAAGTTCAGTGAAAAACCTGAAATGGAATAAAAGTAAATGGTAAACAGCCAGGGGGTAAAAAGATTGTATAAGAGCAGTGTTAGAACGGACGGTGTTACTACGTCTGGAGCATTATTTGGACAATATTACACTCAGAATGGCAAGAGAAAGGCATTTAAAAAAGACTGTCTATTATAACCCTTAGTGTCTTTAATGAGCTTTAATGGATGAAACCTGCCTGCAAATCTAAATCCCATCAGCTTCACATGTAACGCTCAACTCCTGACCTCATAATATTCATTACATATATTAGCGTGTTAGCATTGCCACAGTGAGCATGTTAGCTGCCGTTAGCATTCAGCTCAGAACACCTGGCTGTAGACTGTTGTTATTTTCATCATTATCACCTTAACCGAGTCTGTCAAAGACACCCTGCGATCCATCTGCAACACAGGAGAAACAAGGCAATACAAAAATAAAACACTCGACGCCAGCAACCGGTAACAAATGAAACAAGACGTACAGCAAGACCCAGTGGATTCCCTTCTTATTTAAATCAATCTATTACACTACAAAGTTAAAGAGATCTCTATCCTCTCTTCATTTTCAATTCACAACTCCCATTTTTTTCCCCAAAGGCCAGACCATTTAAGAAGAAAAAAGGGGTTAAAAGGATGGTCATCAGCACCTCTTGAACTGGATCTGTCAAAGACAGCCTGGGTTCCTAGATCAAAACAAAAACAAACTCCATTACTCAACCGTTCAACCTTTTTCTTCTTCCTTCACAAACAGATATAAAAAAAAAAAAGACCTGTGACCGATCGATTGGTGATGTTTACATGGAAGGTGGATTAACACCTACAGTATATTATGGATTTCTATTTTGGCATTTAGAAATACATCAATACTGTAATAGTTAATAGTCTTTCATGTGCTCATCACCTTTAATGGATCCGTCAGCGACAACCTGTGCTCTGCCTGCAACACAAAAACCAGGTTAGAAACACTGTAATGTAAGGGGTGTGACACGACACCATCATGAACATCAAGCAGTCTGTTACCAAAGAAAAATCAGAGTTAAAAAAAGCTGTTACGATGTCCTGATGATTTTTTTTTAGCTATCAGTTATTTCCCTTCCATTAATAACCAATCAGAAGCAAAATCAGCTTTTCAAGTTTGCATGATTTAAATCTGTATTCTCCTTTGATGCAGCTTAGCCTTTCATTTTTTCACTGTAGATTTTCCCATTCAGCTTCAGCAAGGTGAATCAACACCTGATCTGATTCGATATTATTAACGTCACCTTACTCATATCCGTCAAAGACAACCTGTGTTCCAGCTGAAAGAAGACAAGAGTCAAAGGTTTTTGATTCATCTGCCTCCATGTCACCATTATGTTCCATCATATCAAACAGTCCACACTGACAACACTTCTTCTACATATGGATCTAAAATAATCTCCAAATGTCTGTTTTTGAGACAACTCTAACAAATAAATGTTTATTTTAGAATTGGAAATACTGAGGTACTTGGTGTCAGCTGTACTACACTACTGTATGTTTCTTAATCCAGCTCAGAGTGAGATTGTTTTAATCTCAGGCACAGGGTCTTACCATCTTCATGTCGCTCTTCAGTTTGCTGATGCCGGCTCGCTCGCTCTTGGTGGCGCCCACGTTGCCGAGGTGATGGATAGAGATGGCGGGACTGACGAAAGCGTCCATCTCTCGCACTGAGGAAGGAGGGACAAGAGTGGATTCATAGTGATTTGATGAAAAACAACAGAGGGGTAGAAGATCTGTTTGCTGTTACTGCTGGTCATGTGACTGACCGCTGCGCTGGACGCCAAACTCCTTCCCACTGAGGATGTGATGGAGGAGGTTTTTCAGCTCAGACGGACTGAGACTCATCAGGCTCTCTGTAGCTTCCTCTCCTACACAAACAAAAACGTAAATTCATGAATGTATGTAGAATTCTGCTCAGTTCACACGTCCACAAAGGATATCGACTAGCATCACCTCAGCTCAAACTCAATTGGATGAACTTGGTGAAGCTGCGTTTCCATTGGCTCTCCCTGACGTTGCTCACAGTGGCTCAGTATTCTGTAGCTCTCAAACACAGGCTAATGTTTGTGCAACCGTAGACCACACTGGCTGCCAGATCAGTGCTTCTGCCATATTGAGAAATGTAAATATTATAGTGTTTTTTATCCAGACAAACCGCAGCTCCCGTTTACTTGTATGTGCTTACAGGCCAGTCCTGACTGGTGGACACAATGACGTACGATCCAGCAGCCAGTGCAGTGCGTATGTATATATGTCAATGTGTGAAGCTTCATTTTCAGAGACCAAAAAAGGCTTCCCCCTTTACCTGAGCAGTTGAGTGACTGAGCCAATTCGGTGGCCATGACCTGGATGATGAGACCGATACGGAGCCTGAACATCTCACTGAACAGACCGGGCTGGGTCCTGATGCTCATCGCCAGGTACACCATGATCTCCTGAAGGGGGAGGTGGAGGAGAAAAGGTGAGAAGGTGAAGGAGGAGGGCAGGAGGTTGAATAAACAGAAGATGGTGGAGGGATGCGACGGACCTGAGTGAGGATGGCCACGCTGATGTTGTTGTCGCTGGCCTCGTCGATAAGAGCAGCCAGCTGGTCTGGAGGTATGGGAGCTGTGATGGTTTTCTCTCTTGGTTCAGGAGGTAGACCGACTGTCAGGTGCTTTTGGTGCGCCAGCAAATCAGAGCAGGCCTGTGGAGAAATCGCAACCAATAAGAAAACACTGGTAGGAAAACATTAAACAAACACAGTAAGTAAAGTACAACTTTCTGAAACCAAAACAAACAAACATCCTGAGGTTCTGTTTAAGTTCACAGTAAAAAAAAAGTCTTGATGTCTTTTTTTCTTTCTAAGACAGCAAATGTACAATTGGGACTTTAAATGAGGGCTTAACCTGTTCACTGACAAAAAGTAATGCTGTTATCCAAAAAAATAGCATTGCCATACCTAAGCTTAATTAAATCTAATCAACTGTCTATGCCTCACAGTTCCAGATTTAACTGTCTGTGTGTTGACGTGGTTGTGTCGTACCGAGTCGAGCTCCTCCACCTTCTTCTTCAGCATGCCAGAGGTCATCCTGATCAGCCCCCAGAGTTTGAGATCACCTGCTTTCTCATAAAGATCACTGACCAGAGATTGCACTGTGGAGCCTTTACCGTGAAGAAGAGTGTCCCAGTCCATACCCCTGTGATGACGACAAACACACATGTACAAATACAGACAAACAAAACAGAAATGTGGGTTGTGTGGATGTTCAAATAGAAGAAAATAATCAAATGTGATGAAGCACAGTATAGTTATTTTCTTAACTCAATCTACACAGAGTATTGTGCAGTGCATATGAGACTGATATAAGGTGACAGATCTGTATCTCACTTGTCTTTGAAGAGGATGTAGAGGATGTCTGCTTGGTCCTGGAGATTTTGTGTGTCTTTGAGCAGCTGGACCAAAGCCTTGTAGTCGACGCCTCCGCTGGCATCTCTGGGGATGCCGCTCTCTACAGTTACAGTCACCTCTGGAGTCTGGAGCAGTGAAATGAAAAGTTTGATGATTATGGAGAAAGTAGTGAAACACTGGAGGGAAAGAAGACACTGCAACACACCGGATTTTCTTGCGGTGCAGGGCTTTCTGAGACATTCAAGTTGAGGGAGGGCTGAGGTGAGTGAAACAACTTGTTCGGCAGGTACATGTTGACATCTGGATTTAAAAAAAAAAAAAAAAAAGAACAAAAAAGTGAATTATTGGTAATTGGGGTGTTTGACTTCATCAAGACGACAGGTGACAGATCCACTCACTGTGTACGTTGAGGTCCTGAGCCTTGTTCTTCAGAGTCACCATCTCTTTTGTTTTGGCGGCAGCAGCTTTGAACCTTCCCAGCCCACTGACCTGTAGCTTGGGCTTTTTGGGAGCGGAATGGGCCAACAGGTGGTCCAGGTACTGGGCGAGGTCATCGGCTTCTACAAAAGGAGGAAAGAAGGAAAAACGGGGAGAGGAATAAATCAATGAATAACCGAAACAACAGGAAAACAAAGGAAGGTTTTTTAAAAAAAAAAGAAAAAAAAGAAAGTGTAGTGGGAGGTGAATGGGAGCTATTTTATCCAAGTTTTCCTATTTAATATAAATCGGAAATTGTGGATTAAAACAGCTGCAGCTCAGTATTACATATGGTTGTCTTCAGCCCAGCAACTGCTTCCACTTGCTGGTATCAAGGCTTCACTACTCTGACATGAAGGTAATTACCGCATAACACGAGGAACTGAACTACGCGCATAATAAAACAGAACGAAAACAAAAAATAGAACAAAACGGCAGAAAATGTGCAGAACACTTCAGCAAAAGTCCATAACGGCTTCCCCTGAGGACCTGACACGTGACATCTCACAACAGCGATGCTAATTTGGGACAAACTTGAGGTTGAAAATATGAATTCATCCAGGTATGACAGATCACAGCCTTATTATTTTGAGCAGAACTGACGAGAATGAGAGGTGAGGAAATGATGCTCAGTTGAGTGAGAAGCTTTATCTAACACTGTGTTGTTATGTGTCGCATATACAGCAACAAAACCAGGAGTGATTGTCCTTTACTGAACGTATTTATACTTACCCCAACAGAAACTGTGCACAACTCCAGAAGACCGTGTTATGTATCATGTCAACAAATATATTCGTCGCGGTGGCATGACAAGAGAGTGTATAAATGCATCCCCCCCCACCCCACCCCCGTGGCTTTGGAATTTCATGAAGGATCCTTTCTTGACTTTGAGAAACACCCTTTGTCTAGGATATGCTCCATCTAGTCTGAGCATTAAAACTTAAAGCCGATGTTTCAGACTTAGTAAAAGCTTGAGTGACTTGCAGTAGATCAGGTCTGAGGACAGCTTTGTAAATAAACAAACACGTGCGCATCACGACTCTCAGGCAAAATGCAATACAAAATGCAATGATGAGCGCCATAAATATCACCGGTCATAAACCTGAGAATGGAATGATCAACTGCATCCAAGGGCTAGAGAGGAAAGGCAGAGGCGTGTCTATAAATCACATCACCATAATCCAGAACAAGGCGGCTTCAACCGTGCTTTTCCTGCAAAGCATAGAGAAGTTTGATCTATTTCTACACAGAAAACCAATTTTGTGTTGTAATTTGTTGACTGTGAATGTGAGTTTGTAATCAATCCAAATGCCGAGGTATTTATATTCTATATAAGCATATGGACTCAGGATTATTTTGGCAACCTTTGTCAAGTACTAAAATAGGTAGTTACATCCACAGATGCCATTTAAAAACGACCTTATGTCTACATTATCTATCTAAGTCACTCAGAGGCGCTGTTGACTTCTCTACACTCAGAGGCATCTGTGATGGACCATCACACAGCGGAAAAGGCAACAACAGCTGCGCACAAGCAAATATGGAAGCCATTTGCATATTTGTTTCAGCCATCATGCAACAAATACAGGGTGCAAATCCTGTGAGACTAGGACCTAAAGCCTGGAACATTTAAAAACAAGGACTGACAGAGAGGATGGGGACAGGGATTAGAGGTCAGAGGTCAGTGCCAATAATGTGATAAAGCATGAAGAATGAATATTCTGAGACTGCAAATGTTCGCATTTTGATGCTTATTAGAATAACTTTTGTATTGTTATTTGTAGAGATATTTTATGTCGATGTGAAGAGGTGTCAGATTTGTATTTGGTAAAAAGAAAAGCGGACATTTTTGCAGTCTGCAACAGTGGTGTTATTCCAAAAATGGTCAAACCAACAATGGAAAACTCACATTTTCCACTGATGGTGTCACCACCCTTCTCCATCCATCCCTCTGTTGTTTTCTTACCATCGTCACAATGTAACTCATGCACGTATCCTTCGCTGTCACCCTCATCATCATCATCATACTCTTCCTCACGGTGGCCCATGCTGCCAGAACCCTTACCATCGAGGAAACTGAGGTGAGCGAAACAGCAAGTGGTCATGAACTCCGACAGCTTTCCCGTCTGGATCCTGGAGGTGAGGACGTAGAGGCGAAGAAAAAAACACATCAGAAAAATGTTTCTCGAAAAAAATAAATCGCTGTACATAGCTGTGTTTTTAAGCGTGTTATTTTGAAGTGATTTCAGCCGATTCATACTTTAACGGAAAGAAGATTTCTTGAATTAACAAACCTTCTTCTGACGTAGCAACAAAAAAAAAACAATGTCAGTTTTAAGTATTTCTTTTAGCGTATTTACGGCGTTTAATTAGTCTCAAAACCAATGCACATTTTGGAGGTGGGGACAGTGGCTGATGTCTCCTCTATTTGATTTGTCACTTTCAACAATCCACAGCCTCTGCCCTGTCTCTGACCTCTGACCCCTTGGTTGCTGAATCATCAAGATGCCAGAGAGTGAGGAACAGCCACCTCTGCAATGCCCTGAACACAAGTGTGTCGACAGAAGTTACAGCTATGTAAAAATGTAGGCCCAGGGCGGGCCTTAGTTAAAGGTCCAGTATGTTACATTTGCACATGCTTTGTTGTCTTTCGTGAAGACTGTGCTGTGTCTGTGTCGTGCTGGGAGCTGGTCATTTGCTGACGTTAGCTGACTCCATGGGA
>JAPQRN010000011.1:1861357-1875118 GCA_037367275.1 Coranthus polyacanthus
GTCTTTCGTGAAGACTGTGCTGTGTCTGTGTCGTGCTGGGAGCTGGTCATTTGCTGACGTTAGCTGACTCCATGGGAAACCAAACACTTTGTGATGTGACCTCAGTACATTTAACAGTACGAACAGCCCTGAGAAGGTTTTTTTCTACATAAAATATGAAAAGAAAAGAAAAAAAAAAAAAATCACCTTGCACCTCCATAGTATCCATCTTGTAGCTTCTTCAGAGTAGCCAAGACTGCAGGGTCCAGGTCTGTGTGGTCTTCAGCTAAAAACACACACAAAAAACAAGGAATACGCACACAACGTATATTTGAGTTTTCAAAAACAGCCTTGGATTACACTTTTTAAACCTTATGGTGGGATTACGTCACACATGCGGAGCTCTTCTGGGTTGTGTGTGTTTGTGTGCGCTCACTCAGCATGGTCTGTGAGATGGGAAAAGTGATGGTGGGTCGTCCAGTCATCCGCCATCTTGAAGCGAGGTAGGCGATTTCTGTCCTCAGCATCTCCACGATCATTTTGTTGTCCAGCGCCAAGTAAAACTGCTGGTGGTCGATGAACTGGAAAGTTGAGGAGGCGGGACAAAGGGATCGTTAAAAGCAAAACAAAGAAATAGGGGATAAATTGAAAATGAAATCACGTCTATCAGTTATTTAAGAAAATCGGTCTGATATTCAAAGAACATCTCATGTCTTTATTATAATTTTATTTGTTATGACAGCGATAAGAGTGTTGATACAGTTTTATTTGTGCCGTCTTGCTTGCATTTTTCCTGTTGTTGTCAGCGCTCACTCACCTGAGGTGTGAATGAGAACATGGTGTTTCTGATGATGTAGAACTTGGAGGTTCCCAACACTCCTATTCTCCTGTACGGCCGCCCGGTCAGACCCAGCCTTGGGTTTCGACCTGCAAAAACACAAATACATTTTTTTTTTATCTCAAAAACCTTCAGCTGAAAGTTCACACAGTTCAACACATATTACCCCTGTTTCGAAGTCACCTGGTAGTTTTTGGATTGATTTTGAAATTATTTTATTCGTTTGTAAGGCAGTACACGGCAACAGAAAAAGTGCTTTTGGTTTATAAACCTGGCAGCTCCTCAGATTCTGCAGTCCTTCTCATTCAGCTAATTAACCGATAAAAACCCCCAAACGCATGGTGATGCTTTTAGTCATTACGCTTCAAGCCACTGGAACGGAACAGCCTTCACGAGGATGTAAGGGGAGATGAAAACACAGATATTTTTAATTTTAAAATAACTATTAATATAGTTATTATATAGATATATAATATACTGTGTGCTTTATTAAACCTAATCGTACCGAGTCTGGCGTAGATGTGGCTGAGGACTCTGGAGGGCTGGACGTGGATGGGATGGATGTCGGCCACGGTCTCCACATCTATACCGTTCTTCAGCAGCAGCTCTTTAATCTCCTCCGTCTGTGCCAGAATTGATACTGTAGGATGAAAGAGAATAAATCGGAATAAGCACCATACTCCTTTACTTTAAGAGTAAAACAACTGGTGAATCCTCTGGCTTTGAAACACAGTGGTTGCCACAAAACACATCTCATCCAGATTTTTCAACACGAATCCAGAACTACATTGATATCCAAAACCCCGATCCCATGTGCTGAAAACTCACCCTGTACAACCACATCAGGCTTGGGGATAGTGGAGAAACGTCTATTAAGTGGGTCAATCTCTCCAGTGGCAAGAAAACCCTGGAATATGAGACAGATTTTCAAGACTTGGAGCCATGAAATCCACAAGAAATGCATCCATGGAAAAAATTAAACCCCATATTAAAAGATCTTAGCTTGGAATTGTGATTAACGTAGCTCACCTCAGCCAGAAGGTTTCCCAGGATATAAAGCGACTGCCCCCATTTTATCGGACATTTGCCCATAGGAATCCTCTCTACAGAGTGAGGGTTCATGTACTCCTCCTCCACCTGTTTGAAAATATAAAACATCCAACACATTGAAAAACAAAGTAAAGGTCAATGAAGACACTGAAGACTTACCACAACACGCAGAAAAAAAGCTCATAAAACTCCAGAAGACTGACATTCAAAAACGTTAGACAAAAAAATGAACAAATGAAGAAAAATATAAAATAAACATATAAATTAGGATTCCAGCCACAAATTAACACTATTTGACACCTTACAAAGATGAAGTTTTGAAGGTCCCGTACTGTGAAAAAGCACTTTTATTGCGTTTTTAGGTTCATATAAACTCCGTGGTGTAAAATAAAAGCTGTGGAAATATTAACTTGTTCGGTACTGTTCGTCCTCTAGCGCCCACACCACAAGTTGACCTAGTAATGTGTTAGTCTCGCCCTCATCAGCTACTAGAACGTTAAATCAGAACGTTTGCTGATGAAACGTGGCCGTTGACATTTGTCTCTCGGTGTAATATGAGCCGTTTGTGGCAGAGACAAGACGAGAAGCACTCATAAAAGTGAGGAAAAATCAAATCTATGATCTTTTTTTAGTCAACACCATTACAGAAGTCCTTAATATACACACATACATGGTATAGATGGATCTATAAGTGTTAAGATACGGGACCTTTAAGGTCGACTTTGTAAAACGTCCTTGCCTTGTCTGGAGGAACGCTGTAGAGCTCTGGGACTAGACGAATCCCGTCTTTCTGTTTGATCAGGATGCCCTCCAACGCCTCCTGGTACTCCTGCACCTGGATACATTGAAAGAGCTTCAGTCAAACATTATCTGTATGCATATCCACTGAGGAGAAGAATCACATTTACACAAAATGGCAAACAACATTTTTTGGTTCCTTTTCTTCTTATATTTCACTTTTGTGCCTCAGACTCCATTAGACAAGGATCATGACACAGACAGGTGTGAATTACCTGCTCTGGGCTGTTGATAAAAATGCCATCCAGTATGAGGTAGGTCCAGAACAGCGGCCACTCGCACTCGATGTTCTCAAACAGTTTCAGCTCCGCAGACTCATAATAGAGACGGTTTGGATCCTGGAGAAACACAAAAGAGGCTTTAAACTATTTTAAATATTGGATGCTTTTTTCCCCCTAAATGACCTCATTTTATGAGTGACTAGAACAACAATCTGATCTGAATTATGGACCCATGAAGACAAACTTCTGTTTGCGTCTCTTCTGTGTAAAGCTCATTAATAAATGTCTGAAACTGATAGGGACTAATGTTAGCTGATGCTGGAGCTTTTAGCAGAACTGCTTTCTGACTCTCATACCTACATTTATCATCTGCAGATGATCAGATTTCACCAAAAGGTAAGGAGTTTCCATCTAAAAATTACATTTCTTGACTTTTCCAGGTTTTTTCATGACCGCGGGAACTCTGACAAACACAATGAAAAGTAAGCAAAAGCCAAAGAGAAACTTCATTATGGCCTGACAACCGCATCTAATTATATTCTTATTTGTGTATTTTACCATCCATGCATCATGAAAACAAATTCTTTATGATCACACTCTCATTTCTTAGTTTCTAGACTGTTTTTTTTTAAGCACAGCACGTCTAAAAGTCCTAAAATATGGAGCACAAAGGATGAAAAGAATATACTGGACAGTCTGATGCACTGTGTGCACTTGAACCATTCTAACAGTTTCAGAATAAAACTATTCTGTGCTTGAGGAGAGACAGTCCATTTACTAAACACTCTCCTCTAAGTTCCCATTACGTAAGAGCTAAGAAACGCTGGCCATGACATATGACTCTGACAGCCAGAGCAGACACACTCAGTGCTTTCTGGCCCCAATGAGATGAATATGAAAAGAGGAGAAGAACGAGGAGACTCAACCTCGAGGCTATGAACTATGTAATGGCTCGGCACGTTAACTCCTCTAAGCGCGTAACCTCCAAAGCCATGCTTCTAATGGTGAAAACGCGCTGCACGACAACATCATGCGGGTGCAATCGGTTAAATGAGTGGGAAAATAAAGCACAAACATTGAAGAAGGCAGATACAGATAGTTTACCTCTTTAGGTGTTCTATGTCCGTCTCGGAGGAACCTGCAGCAGCCGTAGCGACCCTGAACGAACCAAGAAAACAGTCAGCAAGGACAAACCTAGATTCAGGATTTAATCCAATATGAACAATATGAATCTACAGTATAAGGTACAAGGGACTGTTCGGTCCTCACGGTAGCTTAAACTCAAATTATGGCATTATACAATGTACAAATCATGTTTTTTTTTCCTGAGACTATTTTTATGGACAGGGCAGGATTTGTTCTGTACTTTCTCAATAGCACATTCACATTTCTTTTTAATATATTCCTATTTGGCAAAGTTTAAAGCAACATTTTCAAAGCTTTATTCTGACAAATTCAGAGCTGACTGAAAAAAGAAAAAAATCAAGATGATATCAATCAGTTTCTTTGAGTCTCATCTTCTCCTCTCAAACATCGCAGATATCGCCAGTAAAATCAGGATCCTTCATCTCTCCATCTTCTCTGATCTGACCTGCAGCTTAGAGATGATCTCCTCCTTGGTTAAGTTGACGATGTTCATGTCCTCGACAGCGAAGGCGGGGTAAGAGATGATGGCCAGGACTCCGGCGTCCACCTCTTTAGACATGGAGGCTCTGGGTAACATGGACGTCAAGATCGACTGATGAGGGAGAGGGAAAACAAAGAAAAGAGGGGGAAAGCGGGGCACTGATCAGAACCACTACTTCTAAACATTAAAAATAATCTGTATAGTCACGTTTAACTGTTTGATTGTACGTACCTGGCAGTGCTGTATGTCGTCAGCCAACGCGTGGACCACAGATCCAGGTCCTCCTTTAGCTCCAAACAGGTTGAGCTCATCTAAAGCCTCTAGAGCTGCCTGGAACACAAACAACTCATTGGCTGGTTTGCTTTCAATGGGGTGAAAATTACCTCTGTTCTATTTATTTCATGTCTTTTGTAAACATTTTGTATTCACGCACCTCTGAATGTCCAGAATTCCTTTCATGAGGTTTTATTTTATTTAGTCTTTCAGTTTGGTTTTTGATTTCAGTTCAGTTTTACAAGTGCATAAGGAGTTTAATTTTTATTTTGAGGAATTGACTAGTTTTAGCTTACTTCCTAGTTTGTTTGTTTTTTTCGGATATTATGAGGAAAGGCTTGATTTACAGAAGCTGAAAAAGCTTGGATAAAAGAATGAACACACAATGCCAAGAAACTATTGCCCCCTGCAGTGCATCACAGTTCAGTACATGCTAATCACTTCATGCCACGTTGCTGCTATAAATACTGAAAATTACATGTAATAACAAAGCAGAGAATGTCCTGCATTGGCGCCCATTTCCAAAGTCTTAAATGAACCTGTGTGTGTAGCCCGGGCTGAGCACTGTGAGTACGATGTTATTTCTGACTGAGAAGCCATTCCTGGAAGATCACAGAGAACCTGATACCTCCTGCAGCCCGGCGAGTGAGGACGGAGCCGGGTCAGTCACAGCCAGAGAGCGAGAACACATCCTGTTATGTCAAGATTTCACAAATACAGATAGGATTCTGGCATTTCTTGTGTTCTTACAATTAAAGGATCGGGATTTTAATGGAATAAAGCAACAAAAACAAAAAAAACATAACCTCAAAAATATGTCATTAGCTTCTCATCATTAGTTCCTTGAAAGAGATTTTAATTCAATGATGACATTCAGTGCCCAGACGCAGACCTTCCATCTGAGTGTGAGATACTTTGGATGGCCTGGGTCGTCTAAAGGTCAGTGTAAAGGCCGTTGGAGTGACTAGAGACCTTCCACCATGCCAAAGATTTTTACTGGAGCACCTGTTGTGCCCCTGTAGTGGAAAGCCCAGCTCTCACTCGGTCTGTGTCAGGCTCAGCGTGTCTCAGAGTGCAACCGTTTGCCATACATATGTTTTCAATGGCCGCACCGGTGCGTCTGACATTCAGCAGGTCTGTCTCTGTCGCATTATTTTTTTTTTTCTCCACCTCATTCTCCACACATCTGCCTCTGATCGGCTGTGACCCTATTATTCTTCTGAACTCATTATTGGTGGGAAAAAACATAAAATAATTTTCACAGGAACTTAAAGTGGCAACTGACAAAAAAGTTAACATGGCACATAATGGCAACGTTAGGCACACCAGAGCAACCAATGTAGAAAATCAGCTTCGACACCTGGAGAAAGGAGTTCAGCTGTAAATATACTGAATATAATAGTGTGCATGTGTGCACTAACCTTGGCCATGCCTATGGAGCTGGCGTTAATCTCAGTGATGCCCTGGTTCGTTTTGTCTCCCCTTTCCCACATCCCATAATCCTGTGGGACACCAGGAAAATGAAGAGTGTCAATATTACATCCACGCTTTGCAAACTTCTTAATAAAATAAGAGGAAATAGTTACGTGTTTGCAGCATAGTTGAAGTGTATTTGCCCTCGAATTTGTTTGTTTTGAAGATGCTAACAATAAATGACAGAATACTTACAGCCACTTTATAAGCTGCCTCAATGTAGAACATGAGATTCTGAACGACGTCCACTTCATCCTGAGTGTAGACGATATGAAGGCCTGCACACACATGCACACAATTATTTGTATGAGGTATAGTATAGGAGTGTAAACGTATAATACAACTAACACAGTAATAATTAACAGTGGAAGATTTTTGCTTCTTCTTAATTAAAAATATCAACAATTTCCCTCCTAACATCCTCAAAAGGTAGAGCTGTTTCCAAATGCTACACACAGCTTTTTTCCAGAATAAAAATACAATATAGGGAAAAAAACAGCTGATAGTGTATGTTTTTAGAGTCAGACACCTCTACTGTGATTTCCATTGTCTTTAAATGTCAATGGTCTTACATACAAATCTTAAAATTCCAAACAAGCTGATTTTGTGTTGAGTTGAGTTTTTCCTTGAACGTCTCTGTGTTGCATGTTTACCAGAGGCGGTCATCTGCGCGAGGAAGAGCAGGAAGAGTGAGGTGGCGTCGACCTGTAGGTGACCCCACTGGTCGTCTCCAACCACAGGGGCACAGGTCCGGGTGTTGTACTTGGCATGGAGGGAGTCGGAGGTACTTTTGCTGTATTTAAACTTCTCCACTTTGTCCAGCTGGGAGGAGGGGAACAGGAAGGACACAGAGCGGCCAGCTGATTTCTTAACCGTCATGTAAATGAGAAACCTGCGTATCTTATCAGGGTAGGGGATTAGAGAAACCTGGCTTCTCCAGGTAGATTCTTCCTGGATCGGAAAGCTAACACGTTATCATAACAACACGGGACGGGGATGATTCTATACAAGATGTCATCTATACGTTTCCGGTCCATAAGTACTCCTGCTTTTGCTTAGCCTTTTGGAGACAATGAACCAACCTAATGATTAATTTTTTTAAAGAAAAGATCCTTCAGAGCCGTTGGTGCGTGCTGCATGCACCGGCGCTGATGAGATTTACTCCTTAGGTTTTGAAATTGCGTGCCATAAAAGTATTAAAGTTGCAATGACGAGGCTCTGGGATGTTTTTTTTTTTCCAATCATTTTCAGACAACAGCAGATGAAAAAGTTAAATTTTATCGCATTTCATTACCACATCATTTATCAGTAAGTCAGTTAAGATGAAATAAATATGAATAAATTGATTTAAGTGACGTTCGTAGGAACATAAAATATGGAAAATAGTACAAAAAATAAATGAATATTGAGCTCATTAGGCTTAAGAGTATCAGCAGGGCTTAACCTTAATTTTATTTACTGCTGTACCTGGTTCAACATCTGTGTTTACTCCTCAGGTTGTCATCTTTGTGTGTTTATATGTAAGAGATAGATGGAAAAAGCAGAGAGGGATGCAGACGACAAGATGTGTAACAAAAAGGCACTGGAGAGGAAACTAAAACGGACCAAATGGTGTAAGTGTGTGTTTTTGAGACAACATACCTGCCTCATTATGCACTGAAGGATTCCTCTCATGCACTTCACCACACTCTGCAGAGAAACAGAGACACACAGAGGGAGGGAGATGGTTAAATGTTGACATTTTCAGCACATCGCTCCTGGGGTCCAAGCAGCGAAACATGAGACCGAATGGGGCTGTTCGGCAGGAGGGAGGAACGGGCTGCAGCCTCTGCACCAGGACATGCACAGACACAAGTACGATCGTGAACTTCATTTCCTCTCAATGTCTTTGATTAGCAGACTTTTGGAGAAAGGAAACAAATTGAACATTTCTTCTAGATTTATGAAAAGACCAAAAATAGCAGGCTATGAATCTGTCTGTTAATACTGTGCGCCTTCTGGTGCCGACTGATAAATCACGTAAAACCATAAAAACATAAATAATAAAAACATCACGAAACACTGCCTGAAACTCAATAAATAAAAGATCTTTATTTGCGTGCGGCATAAATTCACAATCAGCATGTGAGTATTTGTCCTGAGGTTTGTTTCGGTATGTCAAGTCAAACTGTCACTGCATCATCGTACACTGCAGATTTTCCTCATATCATGCAGGTCTAGTACCTGAAATACATTCATCTAAATATAGCACATAGGTCCATAAAATGCTCCATAGTTTCTTCAGCTACAACACTGTCAGGTAAAACACTTCAATGTTTTGCTGCTTTATTTAATTTTACTCCTGCATGTTTTGACATTGAGCAAACAATTTCTCATTAGAATTGTTTTCAATCTTCTCTCTCTCTTGGTTTCTGTCACGTTCTGACCATAAAGATGGGTTCCGAACACAAACAATCGTCTGGTCTCATTCAACTTTCACTCAGGCTCAAAATTCAGCCTTTAAACCTGAAACAAATAATGATTTCACATTTATTTTTTGCCCCATCGCCCAGTCCTAATGTAGATTTAATGAAAAGTTACGCAAATGGGGGAAATGGTGCATTTGGAGACTATTTTGAGTAGCAGATTAATCCACATTTGGTGCTGTAGTTATGTCTGTATGTCTGTCTGTGAGCAGGATTATGCACTTGGTGACGTGCTGGAAGGATGAAATCCTCATATTTCACAATAAAAAGGAGTGAGCGTGGATTTCTTTGTTTTTTTCCAACACTGTTACAGGACTGGTGAACCTTTGGAGGAGCTAGTTCCCTTCTAGTTATGTGGTGCTGAGTATTTATGGCACCAGGACAGTGTATGTAGGACTGAGTCCAAATAAACTACAGTGTGCGTATTCATGGTAATGAAGGAACATGTGACTCAGTGTAACAATGGAGCTCTGTGGCCCAGAGGAACAGGAAATATCAGACTTTTTAATTATCACACTTATTAAGAAAATGTATCCTAGATGTATCTGTTAAGGGATCGAAAATTCTTGAAATTCTTAACTGAAATGAGAGTTTTTTTTCTTAAACACACACACAGACCTGCTCCAGTTCGTAGGCCTTGGCCTTGTCTTCGTCCCTGTCAGCGTTCTTCCTGTAGGCCAGGCTGAGGGCCCACACCGACACGATGCCGTAAACATTGTCCCTGACCCAGGCGTCAGGCATCTCAGTGCTGCCTGGCAGAAGACCCGTTACTGGATCCTGTCGACCACACAGAGGATAAAGGTCAGAGGTCAATCGTTAACAGAATCAGACTGTCTGAGGTAGAGGTAAACACCGCGCAGTATACTGGAGGATTTTATTTGGAGAAATGGTGGATATGAAATCTTTAAAATGCGACATTATTCCTACATAAATCTAGATATATTTAGTAACAACTTGCAAAAACTGAGAACAAGGAACTTCAGTGCATTATGAACCCTCAATAATAAAGCTGCAAAAGTATTCAAATCATTTACTTAAGTACAAATAATAACAACACACTGTGAAATTACTCCACTATAAGTAAAATTTCTGGATTAAAACCTTGAGTAAAAGTATCAGCATGTAATGTATTTTAACTATGATAAGTAGTCACTGTGCAGTAAAATGGTTCCTGTCAGTGTTTTACTATTATATATGATGTTTTTGGATTCATTTCACTGCTGTAGATGTTTATGGTTGAGCTCATTTGAATTACTTTATTTAATGCTGGTAGTTTAATCTACATCAGTGCATCATATTCTAGAAGATCATCATGTTTGCGTCGTCGCTGTCCTGTGAGACCCACGTATCTCTAAAAAGTCAACTTTGCATGAGCTCAGAAAAACAGGCCTGTTTTCAGCGTTGTGACGATGCATTTTCCAGCGAATCCAGGAGGGTTTCTAAAGAGTTTATTTAGATGCTGGAGGAGAATTTTAAACTCGATTCACAAAAGGAACACTTCATCCATCGGCTTATCACAAACATTCAAAATCAACACATCTGGACATGGTTTACACAGGGAGGGGATGAAAAACTGTATCTGAAAAGGAACTAAAGCTGTAAGATAAATAAGGGGAGTGAAAAGTACAACAATTGCCTCTGAGATGTAGTGGAGTAGAAGTATAAACTTGCATACAATGGAAATGATCAAGCAAAGTACGAGTACCTCAGATTTGTACTTAATTTAACCCCAGAACTACATTGCCCATAAACCCTGCCTCCTCTTGTCGTTTGCGGATGTGGCTAGTCTGATAACAGTAAAATACACATTCAGATGAGGCAATGTCAGAGCAGGGACAATGCACATGAAGCGAGGAACTGGATCTGGTTTCATACCCGTGTGCAAAACAGCTTTTTTTTTTTTTTGCCTCGGTGCCGCTGTTGGAATCTTGCAAAGTGTCGGTTCATGATGTTGAAGGTGTAAAATGTTTTGTCTAACTGGAGCCCCAGAGACGTGAGGTGTTTCAAAATCAAGTTTCGCCACAAAAAGGAAGAAACTGCATAAACAGACCAGTGAAACAGCCGACCTGTTCAGCCTTATCTGGGATGCAGCATTTTTGCTTCTTCAACACAGTATATTCACGTGTTCGGAGAAGCTTGAGCGTAGCCAGTTTTACTAATTAAATGACTTTTTGAAAGACTGGAAATTAAGCTACTCTATACCCTGTCTATACCCAGGGGTCGAATCACTAAGATTTACAGCCCTAATCCGGTGACTGCGGCTGCAGCAATCGACTTCTCTCAGTGAGCAGATCTGTTCATTAGTGCAGTGATCCATCTAACCAGTGAGCTGTACACAACTGCAGGATGGCCAGCTGCCATTTGGGACCAATTCAAAGGTGACTTCACACACCGTTTATCCACTCCCATATTTCAGCTGAAGGTTCCCCTGGTTTCCACAGAAGGACACGTGAAGTAAAGAGGCAGGACAACCTCTGGACAAAACATTCCCTCCTCCACCTCTCCTTCTCTGCATTTCTAGCAACACGTTTTAAACCCGATACACATCTTCAACAAGGTGGCTAAGAGTGTGATGTTGATTCTAACTTTTTTTACACTGTACAAAAGACATGTAACGGGCTTTGTAGAAGTCCCTCACCTTTACCTAGTCTCTATTTCGTAACCATCTGACAATCTCAGTAAGATTTCTTGGATCAGTCTTTCGAAATGCCTGAAAAATGCTCCTAGAGTTTACCAGCGTTTTAAATTCAAACACTGTCTGCGCTTACATGCACACTAATATTCCACTATTATTCTGAAAAATGACAGTATTGTGAATTTGATATGGGTCGTGTAATCAGCATTTCAAATTAGGCCTAATGATCCTATTATTAAGAAGTGGAATATGCTGATATTATTCAGGTTTTAGGAGGCCTTGTATACAGCGCACTCAGAATACGTCTTAGTTAGGGTTTTTAACGGTAGTTTGCAACGCACACTCTGCATGCAAACAGGAAAAGCAGTGGAATGTAGAACAGCTAAGTAGGACTATTGCCTTTTTTGGAAATAGAGCAAAAAAACGTATATCTTATGCATCTAAATGTAGTAACCGTAACGTAAAATGAGACTGAACATGTCATCTATTGTCTTTTCCGGTTTCAGGATATTGTTTGCAACCTTCTCCTGCAGAGAGAGGTTTGTAAAGAAATACAGACAAGTGACAAATTAAAGCAAAAACCAACATAAAAGTGTCTTATTAACCAGAACCAGAAAGGCTTCAAAGTCCCTTGGCATTGATTCTACTTGTCTGTGAACTCTACTGGAGCAAGGAACGCCTTTCTAAGAAAACACAGTCCCTCGTGTGGTGTTTTGTTGATGGCAATGGAGAGCACTGTCTCACACTCCGGTCCAACATCTCCCACAGGAGTTCAAGCAGGGTAATGGTCTCAAGGTCACAGCATACGCTTCGCATCATTTTTTTTTTTTTTTTTGGTCAAACGGTCAGCCTACAAGACACCACCACCCCCATCGGATTTTTCCTTTTAATTTTCCCTCGTCTGCCGCTGGGAAAACTCGGGACCATCCAACACCAGTGGGATGAGTCCAGGCCTTAGTGCCAGTGAACAAACTTGCACACTCTTGCAGCTGAAAGGATCAAATGCATCCACCCAAATGTGTAGACAGGGCTTCTCAGAAGCGTTGGTGGAGGTTTACGGGTTTACATATTAATAACAAACACGCATACATAACATGTCGCGTGTAAGGATCAGGGGGACACTTTGGGGGTATCTGGTAAGAAGGCAAATAACGCAGAACACTGCAAATTATGACCCAGGTTCACTACATTACATGCTTTGCAATAACAGCAAGCAACGCGTGTAGGTGCACGGTGTGTGTTTTAAACAGCGCTAAACTTGCGCAAGTTCCTTTTGCTTCACCTCCTCCACGCATGATAACATTCGCACCGTAGGAGAACACAACCTACAGACGTTACAAAAGTCCGCTGACACGTGACTTTTTTTTTTCAACGGTTACGTTCATTAAATTAATGTAAAGAAACCTCTTAACACTCACTTGGTGCCGCAGGATAGTTTGCTGCACTATCCGGGCATACTTGTCCAGTTTAACGCCCGAGTTGCTCCTGCTTCGCATGGTTCAAGTTCCGTTCGGCGGCTTCAGGTAGAGTCAAAAAAAAAAAAAAAAAAAAAAAAAAAAAACACACAAACTAAATTCTAGCTAGCTAAATATTCGGCCGTAAAGTCATTTCCTCGGCGCTCTTCGGAAGTGCGACTAAACGAAAACGAGCTTTCGGGGAGTTGAGAAGGGCTGTTCGCTGCCTGGCACAGCCGCGGCGGCAACGGAGACACGGCGAGCAAGTGTCGGCCGGTTGTAACCTGACGCTGCGGTAAGCTAGTCACGGGAAGCCGGAACGGCACCGGAGGCCGGAAGTACCGCCTTCAAAGTAAAAGCGTGTCAGGAACAGCGGGATTTTATCAGAATAACAAAGAGGTTTATTAACAGAGAAAAGTAGAAATAATAACAAATGCTGTAGGTAGAATCAATCCGAAATTAATAAGAATTGAATGTAAGTATTTACAATAGAGAATATGGAAGTATATAATAGAAAAATATAGACAAAATATCTATAAAAATTAAAAAGGTGCAGTTTGTGCAGAATTGTGTAAATATGGGCGTGTGCAAAAAAAAAAAAAAAGTAGTGCAGAAAAGCATGATGAGGTTTCCCTCTTTAATCAGAATATCCATGTCAAATAAATAACAAATAACGTCTGTGAATAGTGCACACAAGATACAATAACACAAGAATATACAGACTCTTAAGCACATATAAGGACTATTTTAGTGCATGGTATGGAAGCGCATTGTATTAATAAACGCTGTTCTTTTTATTTTTGATTCAGTCTTTTGTAATTGGATTTGAGGTTGTTGTTACATTTTGCATATTTTCTAGAATGCAAAAAAAAAAACTGTGTATGTAGGATATGAGTCACATTTAATTACCTGTAGTATATAGCGAGCTGAAACCAAACAAGCCAAAGA
>JAPQRN010000011.1:1942001-1959779 GCA_037367275.1 Coranthus polyacanthus
TACATACATACATACATACAAAAAAATTAATTAAAAAAAGAAATACATCCATACATACATACAAAAAAATTAATTAAGGGGAACAAAGGCTTTTCACCTGAACCCTGCGCGTCTGTCATTGTGGGCATTGTGGGGTTTTCTGGACCACACACAAACAAAATAACACACCTGCGCGCATACGGCAACACCTGCATGTGGATTCGGGGCCGTACAGACAGAAAAAAAAAACCTAACACACACACACACACACACACACGGGAGCATGCGGATGGTATTACAGCAGGGAAATGGGAGTAGCAGCGATGAAACAGGCACTTGTTCAGTTACACACAGACTTCAGAGGGTATTGAGGTTGTTGGTGTGTGTGTGGGTGAAAAGAGTGAGAGTAAACGTATGCATGTCTGAAAATGCAGTTGTGCGTGTGTGCGTTAGAGGAAACTATGAGCAACGGGTAATCCTCCCAAATGATGAGCGCTAACAGAGGAAAAACACACGTAAAGCCTTGTTAATTTATTTAGATATAGACAGGTCATCTTACACTCTCTCACACACACACACACATGTGCTCTGTCTTTTCACTTTTGATGGACTCGCTGAATTCTTTTCTTTTCTTGAAATGTGAGAAGCAGCCATCACTGATTAATGAAAACCCGACGATGGAGTAATTTGAAAGAATCCTTTTTATTCCAGTTCGGAGAGAGCCACTTAACTGGGCAGCGAATTCTTTTTTTCTTTTTCTTTTTTTTTTTTCCCCCCCCTCTTAAGGAAGAAAGACGCTTCTCATCACTTCTAAATCCAACAGACAGACACTTTGATTCTTCTCTTCCTCTGTCTCGTCGTCTAAGTGGGTCAAAATAACATTCCTCTACAATCTCCGTCGGATAGAAGACAGCCTTGTGTTTGTTTCCATCTGCCCAACATTGTTTTAAAGTCCTTTTTTGAGTGGGTTAGTTTGCGGTCCAGCCTTAAACCCAGCTGAGCGAATGTTATTTTTTTGCTGTGTGAACCAGAGGGACGTCCCCTCGCCTCCCCTGAGAAGTGGCCTTGACGAGATGTTTGAATCATCTTGGGGGGGCTTTCATTTCCTCTTTTCCGTGACCCCCCTATATTGCAGATTAACCCCGGTCGTGAACTAATATATGCCATGCAGCTATTTGGTTTCTAATGAGAAGAACTAAGGTTCATTTTGAATTTGCTCGGCGTACTACTGGGGGGGGGGGGTTTCCTACTTTAATTTGTCTGCTGTAAAAGAAAATTATATAAACCAACATTTTGTTTCAAATAAAATAAGCATTTTTGGAACTTAATGGAACTTTAAAGAGCAAACACTTAGTTGATTGATCTAAAATTTTCACAGCTGATCTGCAGTCCCAAAGTAAAAAAAATCAAATATTTAAAGGTGCAATATCTAACATTTGTGTAGCCTTTAAAACTAGCCTCGTAGCTTGTGACTGCAGTGCTTTTTGTTTTTAACCACGAACTCTTCAAGGTACAATATGTGACATTCGCGCGTATTTATGTGCTCATGTGAAGTTTGTGTTGGTGTCTGTGTTGTGCTGGGAGCCTGCCGGTTGTCGACGTTAACCTAACTCAAGTTCTAAGCCAACACTGTAGAGGAGCAGGAGAAGCCAATGAAGGACTTGGAAGTGAAAATAAGGATTTTTTTGCAGAAGAAATGGCCCGAGTCCTCTATATAGAAATCGGTGTACAGGCTGTTATCGTCGATGTAGGCAACTAAGGATATGTCCACATATTTGCTACGTTTACACTTAGCGTCCACACTATAGTGTTTTAACCTCCCAAAAATCTGGAAACGCTGTTGACCCTGTTTGTAAAGTCCGGGGTTGCGTTATAATGTGGAAGGACAGAAACGGAGAATTCTGGGAAACGACGACACCCGAGTTGAGTCTTACCTGTCACCACGTAGTCTTTCCTGATTTATCGCGCCTCTATGACACGACCCATTCCAGAAGAAAACAAGACGCAAGCTTTGACAACTAGCTTTTAATTCAACGTGGACGCTGCTAGCAGCTGCTGTGCAGTTAAATTCTGCATTTCTTCATGCTACTGCTAACTCCATTCACGGGAGGCAGGCTGTTATTCAAGTACTTTGCAACACTTTCTGCGTCCAGCAGCGTTATCAGCTCTCCGGTCACGTGATAAGCTTTTCAGGCGTGTTAGAATGTACAGAGATTGTTTCTGAAGCTTTGCTAAAATGCTGGCGTGGATGGAGATAGATAACGTTGTAGCGTGGATGTAGCCTGGGACACGTGTTAGCTTCGAAATGTTGTTAGCTAACGTGAACGAACAACCGGCTCCCAGCACAGCACAGACTCCAACACAAAGTTGAAACGTCACATATTGTACCTTTTTTAAGATTCATCGGCTAAAAAAAAAAAAAAAAGCACTGCGCTCACAACCCACACGCCTAGTTGTACAGTTAAAGTCAAGCAAATGGGTTTCTTCCCTCCAACTAATGAAGAAGACTTACAGTTTCCATGTGACAGCTGTGATTTGTTAACACTCGGTTACTGCCTCTGGGATTCAGGGTCATGAAAAAATATCCCAACATATCAAGGAATGCGTAAAGCTATGACACAAGTGATATATCTGTTTAAAGTTTCCCGTTACAAGGTTTCCTCTCGACAGTAATGAAAATGTTCTGTGGCAGATCTGCTCGTGAATCACCACTTTAAAAGGAAGTAGACTGCACTGATTAATTCCTTTTTTGTCATATTTACCTTTCGGACCTGTAGATAAAAAGTCTTATTTCACGTTTTTATTTTGTTGTTATACTTGCTTCTTTTTTTTTTCTCTCTTTTTTTTTTTTTTTTTCTAATGATGAAATGAATATTATTCAAAGATGATTTTTAAGCACTTTTCGCTCGCCAGCTCTCACTTGTACATCTATATGAATATGTAAATGACTGAGATCATATTGAAAAAAATGCTTGTATTTTTGTTACGGCTCTTGAGTTTGGGAGAAATAAAGAACGTGAAAACTGCGCTGGCGTCACTGTTTGTCATTCAAACGGCAGACATTTGGAGCGGCATCACCTGGTTTGGCGATGTTTTAGCATTTATAAAAAGCACCTGCATGTTAGATTCACACACGCTCGACTCCGTGGGTTCTCTTTGTTCTGTATGACGTAGGTTGGTATCCAGCTCGCACCACATTGAGGTCTGATGAATGTGCACATGAACACCCTTAATTAAGACAAAACTGGAGAACTAATTACCAGTGAGCTGTCGGGAAGCGCATATAAGAGTGGTGAATATTACATAAAATAACATCATTTTAAGTTGTGTATTTACATATTAATCATTTTAGTCAATATAAAAACTAAAACAATTAAAGTTTCTTTGCATAATTGAAATGGGCAATGACTTTAACCCTCATGTTTTTCCTGGCGACTGTGTTATCTTTGTTCTCACTTGTTTTTGTGTAAAATGAATTATTTTGACTATAGTTAAGATAAGCGGAACACATGCCGATGGGTTATCGCATTTTTGCTTATTTTACTCAAAAAAAACGAGTGGTATGATTTCAGGCAATGACAATAACTTCCAAGAAGAAGTTGTAAAATGTCCTTTATGTTACATAATCAAACCAGACTATGTGAGTGTAGACCCTTGAAGACAGTAGATGCTCTAAATTAGTATAAAAAGACCCACAATTCGGTGTAAGAAAGTACTGATCATTAATTCTGTGACAATTAGATGAAAGAAGCTCATATTATCGATATAAAACGTTTGAAAATGGACAATGAATGGATGGACATGAACCATTGATGTGTTTGCCTGTTCTCCATCCACATCATTGTTACAAGGCTGCCCTCTGCTGGCGTGAGCTGGTGTGTGCACACTCCGACAAACTCTTGAATAAGAAAGGCGTCAGCATCCTACATCTCTTGCGTCTTTTCTTTGCACAGTCTGGATTTAAAATTACACTTACACCATTTAAGGTGATGATGCCAGTGACAGCGCATCATATGAGAGCTGGACATTAAAGTTAGTGACGGTGAAAAGTAATTTAATTACTCATTTTAGAGTCTCCATAGCTCTGGATGTTAACTACTATAAACTTTTAGAAGTTTACACAAGCTTACTCGCAGAATTGTCACAAACAGAAAAGTTAATAAAACATTATGTCGAATACTGCCATCTTGTGGTGATCTTACATCACGACACCAGCTCACCCACAGTACAGTGACACATGAAATGGCTCCTCTTCACATGGTTGGGAGTATTACTCTGTGTGAGTGTTGTACTCGAGGTTGGTCACAAGACCGCTTGATGAAGGTCTTGGACTCGTCTCGGTCTCGAGTGCATTTTTACTCGGTCTTGTTGAAGACCACAGCGGCAGGGATATCACTAAGTTTCTGATTTGTTTGTTAACATCATTACTGTGGTTTGAAAAAATCTTTTACATTTGTTTTTAGGTATAAAAGGTTTTTGCCAATTGCCAATCTGCTGCTCACTGTCGACGGGAACCATCTCAATCTGTAATATAACTAACTGTGACCAGTCTGGTGTTGGACTTGACTTGGTCTCGCTGTGCCTTGGTCTCGACCTGTCAGAGTCTTGGTCTTGTCTTGGTCTGGATAGACTCCGGACTTGGTAACGACTTGGTCTACTCTGTGTATACTCATGCATCAATCAACAGAGGAAACAGACTCCTTTTTCGACAAATAGATTAACGATAAAATTGTGACAAAATGTACAAAAACTGATCATGTCGTACAATAAAACAGAATCTATTTCAGGCTGACGAAACACATCAAGAGGTGAATTTTAAAAAGCAGCAGCTCGAATATAACTGCAAAAAGCGCGATAAAAATGTGTGGCACACTGAAGATAAAGAACCAGTGTCTTTTTGTTATCACTGTTAAACTTGAGATGACCGCGTAGATGAGAATATAACAGATTATTTTAACGGGATTTTATAAATGACCTGAATACAATGAATTATACGTGCTTTGATGTCGAGGTGAGTCTTTTTCAACGGGGGTCTTTAGAAACTTGTGAAGAGCACCACGCGTACAGACGCTTCAGCATTTCTAATCCTCCAAAACACTTTAGTTCCTACTTTTATTGGTTGGTTTTGTCCATTTTTTTTTTTAAACGATCACAGACCGCATCTGTTATTAGTCAGTACGGTTCTGCAGTATTTTTGCAGTAAAAAAAGGGAACTACAGCTAAAGTGAGGATGAAATAATATATGTAAGATGTGAAAGGCTGGATACTTGCACACAAGAAGAGACACTAAAACGGAAAGAGATGCAAGTAATTGAAGATGACTATGGTGTGTTTTTTTTGTCTTAACAAAATGCCAAACAAACAAAAGCCAAATATACTAAAAAAAAGCTCATAAATTAAAGAATCAGGTCATTGCGTTTGTATGTTCTGAACAAACCAAACTAAATTCATGCAGATATATTTCCTCACCACCATCGGCTGGTTTTTATTATGCTCTACATCTGTATTAAACAACACTGCAGCTCTTGGACAACCACTTTAAACAAGTGTCACCTATACTTAACCCTCTACCTTTTGTAATTTGACTCCAGAAATCTGTGTTTAATCCTCCTCTAACACTTCCTGGATTGAGTAACCAGAACCAACAGTATTTTTAAAGAAGTGGGTCAGGAAATTATAGTTGAGATAAAGTAGACGGGTCCCCGTGTTTCTGCTGGCTTCAGTCCACCATGTCTTTGCAAAAAAATAAAAAAGTCAAATGTTGTGACTGAAATGTAGGTTAGTGGGTTGGTTCTGCTGGAAACACCCGCAACAGCACTGCCCTGAAGAAAACAAAAAACAAAAAAAAAAACACTGACTTCTGCGTGCTCTGAAGGTTTATGTTGCAAAGACAGAACATAAAGTGGGTCACCGGAGAGATGAGTATGTGAACATGCAAACAGGAGCGTTTTATTATTAGGTATGAATAGAGTGCAGGTTTGTTTGAGTGCAGGCTTTGGGATTATTCTTGCGGCCTGAGGGAGGCAGAGATGCCTTCAGAGAGAGACGAGGCGTGTGTGCATCGGTGGTTTGATTTGGCAGAGGAAGACAGACGCCCAGGAGGAGTTTTATCTCCACAAATGTAAACAGGACTGGGCTCAGTCTGCGACACAGGCATTTCCTGACCAGGACGGTCTGAAACATGCAGAGAGAGAAGCGAAACGAGAGGCACATTTCAAGCCACTAGAGCAGGTCGTTCTATACTTATGGTGTATTAAATATGTGCGTGCTTTATCGCAGTCTTTTTAGTATTTCATTATCGTTGAGTTTAATGTGATGCTATGCGTTCGTCAAACATTTTAAAACCTATTATAAACTATGAACAAAAGGGCATAGCTTGGTCGATAACGTAATTAAAGAATATTTTGAGGTTTGTATCGTCCGTGTCTTATAGTACTTGTAAAAGTTCATCACTTTTGCATCAAATTGAATGTATATATCACTAAAAAGGTGTGGAAATTACAAAATAAAGACCTTACTATATAATTTAGGCCAAGTGTTATACGCTAGTGGCTCATTTTAGAGATACAGAAAGGTCACTGTATAAAATGAATCAAACAACCATGGGCTATTATGCAGACAGGAAAAATACTATTACCAAGCATTAAAGTATTTTGACTATAAAGATATACATAGTTACACATTGCATACAAATCAGTGGTGAACTTAATAAATGTAGTGGGGTAAAAAAATTGTAAAAAGTAGGCTACAATACTTACAAGTAGTAGATATTGACACTCAAGTAAAGTACAAGTACCTCAGTACCTGAATAAAAGTCCACCGGTGAAACTTGGTAAAGAAGTAATGACTTTTTAAACATTTCTCCGGCGGATGGATGTGCTATTTAAGCTTCGACTTTGGTTACTCATGTCCCTCCCAGTCTGCCGTAGTCGGCCTTATCACTCAATACCGGAAAACGGGAGGTCCTTTTCCCCGCAGACTCCAACATGGTGAGCTGTTTTTTCTCATGATTCCTCTCTGAAATAATCTCTAAACATCACTTTTTGCCTTCGCATTAGTACACACACATGTGCCCTGCGTTAAAATTCAACACTTTATGAACTAGTCCTGGTCTAAATTGCGAGCAAAAGCAGCGATGGTTGGTTTTTATTGAAGGTTTAAAACGATCTATCCCCGATGTAAATGTCACCCACGGCTTGTTAGCTTCACTGTGGCTAATCCCGTTAGCTAGTAAATGAAGCCGTAAAGTCCTCTCTTAGGCAATGCAAATGTCGCTTTCTAGGACCGTTTGCCAGTCATGCATAGTGTATATAATATATATGAAAAATAATTCTAACGTCATTTATAAGTCTGTTAAACGTAAGATAACGGTAGCCTAGCTAGGCCGCAGCCGGGTTTAGCATTCATTGCTCCGGCACGTTAGCTTCCCATGCTAACTGGACTGGCCGCGTATACCTTACTTGTAGCGGGCTTTCCAACACTCTGCTCTCGTACACTCAATACATTTGTAAACGTATTATTTCCGTTTCCAATACCCCGCTCGCTCGCCCAGTTTTTGACCGGTCCTGTCTTCTTTCCAACAGGCAAGAGGACCGAAGAAGCACCTCAAGCGCGTCGCAGCGCCAAAGCACTGGATGCTTGACAAGCTCACCGGAGTTTTCGTAAGTAACGTGTCTTTTATTCCACTTTAATTTACACGCATGGTGTCGTAATCTAACCCCGAACAAGCTCAGTAGCTCTGGGTATAATTGAATTCTGTAATCAATCATCTGAGTGGTTCCGCTGTAGCTTTTAATACAGCTGTGGTGTTTTGGGCAATAATTCTGGGATTGTCTCATATCTCTACCGTTTCAGATTTAATTATGTTTTAAGAATCGCTGTTAATGAATACGGAGGATAAGCTGCATCTTGAGGATTTTGATAACTTGGTAATTTGTTGTCCATAGTGTGCTTGGCTGTAGGTTTGCTTACAGCATGGCATAGGTTATCACCTTAAATTCAATGTCTAAATGAAAGCAATGTTAGAACAAGAGAGGATAGGAAATTAGGTTTTCTTTTTCCACTTGTGCCATATTCCCCTCATGATATGTGACCATCAAGTACCTTCATAATTTTCTTACTGATGATTTGATTGACAGAGATGCTTATCTGCTGTTTTACACTACATGCTCAGGCCAATGTGTTGCCATACACGTAGTTCACAACGTGTTCTGTCAATGTAAAATGTTTTGTAGTATTCCGTACTTACAGGTAAAGTAGTATGCAGAGCTTCACAGTGGTTTACAGTGATGCCGAGGATGCCACTTTAGGTTCCCAGATGTCATAGTGCCAGTCCACAGTTTGCGTTCTGGTACTTAAATGATACCTGACGTGCATTTGTCAGAGTCGGATCAGCATCACAGAGGTTTCAACCAGACTGAGAAAGAGCTGCTTTCTGTACTCACCCAGGCTCAGAAAACCCTGGAAAAATAGCCTTTTAAACGGAATGATGAATTTGAATTGCTATGGAACTTCCTGTGAGTCCGAAGTAATCTGAATTGAAGTGAATAAATTGCTTCAGGTGTGATGGTGTGCAGCAGAAGCTCATATTGAACTTTTAAAGTGCCTGGGCACATTTCAGTGTCCTCAGTTTGTGCCTTAGTTTTTCCTGGTAGAACTTGGTTGAGGCTTGTAGTCAAACCCAGGTATTAAGAAATGGAAGTAAAGTGTTTCACGCTTGGGAATTTGGGAAACGGGGTCATATCTTTCTGATTGTGCAGTAATGGCATTTGTTTTCAATATCCACATCTACCTCTGCGGGTCTTACTAATATTTAAATAAAATGTTGTGTCCTTTTTAATGGACCTGCTCATAGGAAAATAGACACTTATGCGTACAGTTAAATTCTAATTCACTGCCTTGCAAAGGACTGTACTTGTGATGTATAAATGTGGGTCATTTTTAAAATCATGCATGTATTGTATTTTTTAAGGAAAACTGCATAATGTGTTTACTTGGATATTAAATATTAAATTAAAGATGTACTGATAACTGAATTGTTTACCCTGTTGCTTCAGTTTTAATCAGTAATATGACACATAGCTGTGGATGGTTCAACAGATGATAAATTAAACCATGCTCTCAATAAACTTTGTAATGATCTAGTCCTTTGCAACATTTACTACTTTAGAAATTCTGATAGATGTATTTCTTCACCTTCTTAAACTTCTTTCCTCTTCCCTCTTAGGCTCCTCGTCCTTCCACCGGTCCCCACAAGCTGAGGGAGTGCCTGCCCCTCATCATCTTCCTGAGGAACCGCCTCAAGTATGCCCTGACAGGGGATGAGGTGAAGAAGATCTGCATGCAGAGGTTAATCAAGATCGACGGCAAAGTCCGCACCGATATCACCTACCCCGCTGGATTCATGGGTGAGTAGGAAAGTAGGGAACAAGAGCTTATTAGAGCTTCAGTGCAGCTCAGATCTACCAACATGGAGTTAAAGACCTTTATTGTAGGACATACCCCATAGGGCACCTACAATATTTTTATGCTCTACTCAATATTGAGCCTCTGTTTAAGTGCTTTTGTCTGTAAAAGGAGCCATGATGACTACTTGGGTTTGATCAGCAATGAGCTGAAACTACACGACCAATTCCTCTAAGAAGTTCTGAGCTCCAACCATTACACTGAAGTTTGTTAGACTGTGAAGAGTTGTTGTTGGCATAAAGTTGACTCCCTAGATGCCTTAAGATATGAATCTGTTATAACCTTAATTGTTTTTTCGGCGATATGTCGAGCTTGGAACTTGGGCCAATTAAGAAGCTCACATGGTTCCTTGGGTATGTCTGTCTGCCATCGTTTAGACAAGACTCAGGACAACCACAGCTCAGGAGGAAAAAAGGCCCAGACTAGTGCAAGCTGCAAAAGAAAGAGGGCACTTGATATAAAAGTTTCTTGATCACGCGCTCTCTTAAAATATAACATAAGCAGTTTAGAGTGGATGCATTGTACTTTATTACAATTTTAGACCTTTTTCTTTTTTTAAAGCAATGAGCTGATGTTGCCCTATTTATTACTATTTATATTACTTTTGTAGCTGTGAGATAACATTAACTCATGGGTGAATTTCTTTCTGAGGGGTGATGCACCTGAACTGCCTTAAAGAGTTCACGTCTTTGCCACGTTTCTCACCCCTGATGAGTTATCACCCCTGGAAACAGAAGGTGCTGCTGGTTTACTGCTAACTGTAGTTTGATTACTGTTTTCCAATGTTATGTCATCCCCACTGAGTGTGTCTTGATACCCATGGATCGGCTCCACTGCGCCTCATGACAACCCTGCTTGTTAAGTTCTGACTCTACAGTGACACTGAAGCAAACACGCGAGTCAAACATAGGTTCCCTGACCCGTTTCAAGGTTTATTGGGTTCATCAGCTCAGCCTCTGAAACTGAATTCTCATTTGTAGATGATTTGGATATGGGGTCCCAGTATCATAAAACACTGTACATAACAGATGATAAGCTGCACAGTGATCTAAACGTGCTGTAGACTTTTGAACGAGGACTGGTAATTTTAGATGTTTCTCCCTCATCAGAGAACAAATTGGCCAACATCAGCTGCTGCGTTGAGTTGATTAGACATGGCATCAAACTGCTTCTTTGACAAGACATTTCAGTTATCAGAGCTGTCACTAGAGCTGTAAAAGTAACTTGAGGAACTTAGATTTATGTTTTAAAAGTGCTTAAATACAAAGTTTAGCTCTTTTCAGAATCAGTTTACGCTGCATTTTTTGCACAAAAAAAAAAGAAATGTACAATTGTATAAGGGATGTTTTCCCAGTTTTTGCTTTGTGTTCAATTCTTGGCCTGCCATTCTTGGAGAGATATTACAGCCTTGAATAGTACATATTTAGTTTTGGTCCAGATGCTCCCTCTCACGCCTCCTCCAGTCTTGTCACTCGGTCAGTTTTCTTTCCACCTCAGTGTTGACATCGGCCTCACATAGAGGTGTGGCATTTTAATATCCAAATCCAAGGGGAGCTGTCAGTTTGATCACAACCTATTTATATACCTTCACGTTAAAGGCCAGAAGCGGTGCAGGACCTCTGACAACTTCTGCTGCAGTGTAACCATTTACTGGGGCGCAACAGATCAGAACTAGCATTTTGAAATCAAACTGTCTCTGTACATTGTTCAGGCATTTCAGAAGTTAAATCTTTTAACTTAAACGTTCTGCTACACTCTGAAATTGTCGACATTTGGTTTGTAGATCATCCTGCACTTGAAAGAGGGGCCTCAATGCTCCTGCTGTTTTTTATTCTAGGATTAGTAGTTTGACACACTGTAGGTTGGAATAAATGGTTTGCTTCTCTTTGCACAACGTGCTGATTTGTTTTGTTAGTGTGTAGGTGTTACGGGTTGAAATTGATGAGGTAAAAGTATCAACCAGATGCCGTTTCTTTGTATAGGAAGTTTGGCTTGGTTGTGTTTTAATACAAGTATGTATTAACAAAGTTTCTCATATATATTAAAAAGATGTGATCAGCATTGAGAAGACCGGTGAGCACTTCCGTCTGATCTATGATGTGAAGGGACGTTTCACTGTCCACCGCATCACTGCTGAGGAGGCCAAGGTAAGATCAGGACATGAGTTCACTTTTTTTAAGTCAGTCCACAGGACATGTAAGTGACAGTCCTCAACTGGTTCACTTTTCTGACTTCTACAGTACAAGCTGTGCAAGGTCAAGAAGATCATTATTGGCACCAAGGGGATCCCCCACCTGGTGACCCATGATGCCCGCACCATCCGCTACCCAGACCCCCTCATCAAGGTCAATGACACAATCCGCATCGACCTGGACACCGGCAAGATCACAGACTTCATCAAGTTTGATACTGGTAGGTTCATCTCATCTCATCACCATGTGTTCTCTTTACATGGGGTTTCCACTGGTGGTTAAAGTGTTAAATTCAGTAATATGTATTTTAGGTCTTGAATAAAACTTAAAAACAGATTGTGTTATTGAGTAGTTTTCTAAAATTGCAGTTTCAGTCAATTTTTATGTTGTGGCTTTTAAAGATAGTCCTCTGACCTGAACTTCCCCATCTGCTCTCTACAGGTAACTTGTGCATGGTGACTGGTGGTGCTAACTTGGGACGTATCGGTGTGATCACCAACAGGGAGCGTCACCCTGGCTCCTTCGACGTTGTGCACGTCAAGGATAGCACAGGCAACAGCTTCGCTACCAGGCTCTCCAACATCTTCGTCATTGGCAAGGTGAGGATGGAGGGTTATCTATACATACTTTTCCTTAAGTGGAGTCTGTGGAGTAGGCTGTGAATTCACTGCTGCGTTGAAGAACTAAATCTGGAAGCACCTACTTAAACATCTATACAAAGCAATCATGAGAAGTGATATAGCAAAATGATTAGAAACTATGTATTTTATTTAGTTTAGTCAGTGGAGATCGCTGGAGCAATGATGACAATTTTTGGTTTTGATCAGTACTGAAAACACACTACCAATTCCTCTAAGAAGTTCTGAGCTCCATCATATATATTTTTTTAAATCTTGTGCTCAAACACATAAATCTTTCCAGTTATCCCGGGCTGCATCTCATGATTACTGTCGGTTATTAATCTGCAGACATTAATGTTAATCATTGGTGTCTCGTAGCCAGACCTGTGTATCTCCACAGTTCGTTAGCACTGTGCCAGTGCTGTAGATAAGACGTGCACCCTCCACCATCGTTCTGGAATAGACAACATAAGTTGTGTTGGTTGTCTGCTGAGCACAGGATGCTGCGACAGTGCGTTAACAAAATAGTCAGGAGAGGAGTTGTTTTGGTGGAACACGAGGAAGCGCTTCATGGTATTAAAATGACTTAAATCCCTACAAAAGAAACACTTTGTCAGGGTATAGTTGGAGCTTGGATGTTGTTCGTTCTCGTGGCGAGGGGGACTTTTGAAGCGAAAATGCGCAGATAGTGGAAAGAAGCGTGCTATTATACCCCATACATTTACATCCTTGATGTGGTCTTCAGGTCAGTTTGACCCACATACAAAGGGACACACAAACATGCACACACACAAAATGTTACGTTATAATCTAAGCACAGAGAAGCTGTTCTATTATTCCATAACATTCTAAATGTCAAACATTTTCTCGCACTATACGCCTCGCACCTGCACATCAAAGAGATCAATACCTCTACATCACAGAACACAATCTAACACCCTCAGTACGAACCATTTTTGACCCAAGGTCGACCAGAGTTTCTCAAAAGTAAAGAGAACACAAGGGTTAAATACAGTGCACACAGTCCTATGTAACTTTTCTGCTGACGTTTAAAAAGACTCATCTCACAGAAAGCTCCAGACAGGCAGTGAGACACTGTAAAAGTGTTTGAATTGTGCTCTGTCCCATCACATCAAACGCAGTAATGATTATGGAGCTCTGGCCTGTTGAGTCTCTGCAGTAAAACACTCCTGTGCTGCCTGACATTTCTTTGGCTGCTGATTGGCCGGAGCTGTCGACAGTACAGTCGTCTCTGCGCTGCGTGGCGTTTGTTCGACAGTCTCAGCCCGGTGCTTTTCTGCACCTTGATGACTGCTCATGTTGGCGGTTAGATAAATGTTAGCACAGTGAAGTGTTGAGCCTCTCTTTTTAATTCTACATCCCCGAACTGGCTGCACATTGAAATTTGTTCTTTTCCTCTTGGCAAAAAGGAATTGCATGCATTATTTCTCTGCAGTCCATTAGAATTTATGTTTTGAACCAAGTTTATAAAGAGAACGTGGTTATTAGAGAAACAAACTGATCACTGAGTGAGCTCCGCAGCCAAGACTATGAAAACAAGTGAAAGGGATTTGAGCTTTAAAGCCAATGAGTCTGTTTTTCTTTGTCATTTTATTTATAAGTGTAAGGAAAACAGTGAAAAGGGTAGAGCTATTATTATCCTGGTTCCTGCTCCGTATAACCGTAAACTGAGCATCTTTGAGATGTTCTGTGTCGCAAATAAGACATTTGAGGAAGTCGTGTTGGGGAAACGGGTCAACATTTTTCAGTTTTCTGAAAGATTGAGAAAATCAGCAGATTAATGAGTAATTTATGTAATCATTAGTTGCAGCCCAAAACTTGACAGTGCAACTTTTTACATCTAATCAGTCCAAATCCTCCAAAAGGCTCTACATGATTAAGGCTGCAGCTGCTGTTCATTACAAATGTGAAGTCCAAAGAGTGAATCAGAATTTTAGTTTTTGATCAGTGGTTGAAACCTAAAGTTTAAATTGGCTGTTACGTAGGACAAAAATGAGCAAAACGTGACTTTTTAAAAACCCGAAATATAAAGTGTTTTTGCATGTTTGCCAGAAAAGTTTCAGATATCTGCTGATAATTTTTGAGAATTTAAACACTAAATAGAAAATCTGCTTTTTGCATTGAAGAATGAGGGCAAAAAAAGGCTTTAATCAGTTCAGAATTAAACTGGAATTTTGTGTATAATAAGTCTGAAATACTGCAGTTAACTGACGCTGGGAAGCGTTAATCGTGAACTTCGCTTCAGCGTAATCGGATTAAATGAAGAATGAAACTTGAAACCGCATTTAAAGAGGCAAATTGAGTATTTCTGGATGCTTTTGCAGACCTCATTCCCCAGACTCCACCTGTTTCCGCTGTACGCTTGTTGAGCTGTTTTGACCCACATTAACCCGTACGCTTCCCTCTGTCCCGTCCGTCTACAGGGCAACAAGCCGTGGGTGTCCCTGCCCAGAGGAAAGGGAATCCGCCTGACCATCGCCGAGGAGAGAGACAAGAGGCTGGCCGCCAAGCAGGGCAGCAGCTAAATCCAGACAGCCTGACCCCTGGTTTTCAAATAAACTGTTATTTACAAAACAATCGCCTTGTCTATATGATTTATTTCCCAAACAAGCAACATAAAGCAACAAGTGATGAAAAGGATATTAATGAAAATCTGGACTTAAATTTCACCTCATCCTTTATTGAAGAGAATGTGCTTTAATAGTTTAAAATCTGAATATAAAAGCTGTACATTTGTTTTGAGTATTTAATTTAAAGCACAGTGAGTGACGTTAAAGACAGGTGACAAATGGCCTGATGGGAGTGGTCTCTTTCAGGATGACCGCATTCCCATCAGCGGTTTTGAGTTTGAAAACTAAGTGAACCACGCTCTGGCTTCCAGTCATCAACCCAACTGAACACCCGTAAAGAGTCCATCAAAACGCCAAATGAGAGAATGTGTTTGGGAAGAACGTCGTTCATCCCTCCAGGAAAAACACAGCTTAACAAAATGGTGTCAACTCAACTAACAGACCTGACCGAAAGAGACAAGGGGGGACATTAACACTAACTGATCGAATCAATAAATACACTGGGAGGAAACTCCAACCCTCCATCTCCTGTCGCAGCAGGAACAACACAGCAGCCGGATCAAAAACAAAAAACTAACTGAATTAAAGCAACTAGCAAAAATGGCAACGCGATGCAAACCCAATGTCCTACACTTAAACGTAGAAGATAATTAACAGTGCAGAGACATTGTCCCCTGACGGTAATTAAAAGACGTGAGCCTGTCTTCACAGTAATAACCGAATCAGTGCTGGACTGATTTTGTAACTGAGTGAAAATCCCCAAATCTGGTGCAGGCCTGACGACTGGAGGCTCCTTACGTCCTTCCCTCCTCGTATTGATTCCTACCCCCCCCCCCTTCTCTCCTCTCTGTCCGTCCCAAAATAACTCCCATCCTCCTTTTCCTCTTTTCATCCACCTAATCCACCCGTCGTCCTCTTCTCTTCCACCCCTCCTTGTGTAAATATTTCTCCTCTCCTTCCTCGCGTCCCTTGATCGCTAATGTTTCTTTCCACCCGTTTCTCCTTCCTCCTTTCCCTCCACTGATTCCTCCCTAATCCCTCTTTCCTCTGCCTCCCCATCTTTCATTTCATCCCTCTAGACATTTCTCTCTCTCCCTCCATCGCTGCCTCTTTCTGTTTTGACTTCAGTAGCAGTCCATATGGTGACTGCTGGGAAGCAGCCTGCTCAGCGCCGCAGAAACCTGGCGTGGCACTCGCCACCTCAGTGTGTGTCTGTGTGTGTGTGTGTGTGTGTGTGTGCTTATTTGTGGCCTTCATATTCACCTGTGTGTGTTTTGTGCTCGTGAGCAGAAGATCCAGAGATCAATGCTTGCCCGACGTCCCGGAACAGCCCAACACATGACACATACCTTAACCGCACGCGCCGCAGGAAAGCGTGTGTCGGTGTGCGTTCGCAGGGGCACGGCTCATTCCTGTGACCGTCTGCTCTCTGACACACTGTACGGGACTGTAATCCATCATCTTTGGCAGGGAGCGGTGAGGACACTGCGTGAGGACAGTGAATATGCTCTATTTCAGAAAAGAACAAAAAAAACCAAAAACATACAGTTCTGAAAGATGATGAAGCTGTCGAGTCTTTTCACAGTCTCTTAGTTGCTCGCCTGCCGTATTTGAATTTGTCAGGTGTAGTAGAACGAAAACGCTCTCTAGGAAGCGGCGGTGGAAGAAGTATTCAGATTAAGATCGTCTGTTTATGTTTGTAGCATACACACACAGCTTTTCACGAGCTCGGAAAAACAGGCCTGTTTCCAGCGGATATATGAGGGCAAACGTTCAAAAAAAAAAAAAGGGGAGAGTGAGGCGGGTATTGGGTTGGTTGCAACCTGCAACTCCACCACTAGATGTCACTAAATACCACGCGCTGAACCTTTAAAAGGAGGAGTTTTCTAACTGGAGCCTGACACTGTGCAGACTCCTCTCTTTTTTTTTTGTGACAAATTTTAAACAAATTGTCTGAATCCACTGGTATGAAGACGAACTCCGACCTCGCCTCGACTCAAGCGCCGCAGCGCGAACAGATCTGGAAATGAAACGATAGTGTTTATGTTTGTGGCTCAGCAGCAAAATCAAAAGTGGCAGCGTTGTCCCCGTTTTTTTTTTTTTTTTTTTTTTTTACAGGCCTTGGACCAGTTCTTAAACAAACAACTGCACATGAACACACACACACATTTGTGCAAACACGGTCTTTAAACATTTGAAATATGAAACTCGCCAGGCGCATGCTTCGCTCCGGCCCTGCTCTGCATCCCCTTGTGAGCGGAGCAACAATCACATTTGATTCACACACACACACACACACACACACACAAACACACACATGCACGTCGTTCACACAGAGGCTTTGAAGTGCGTTTGGCTGGATGGTGAGAAAAAGCGAAGGAAATACGAGCTGCAAAACAAAAAAACATGCACTCAAAGCACAGAAAACGAATATTTCAAATGATCTCAGGGAGGATTAAACACAGAGCGGGAAGGATTTACAGACGCATGTCACAGCAGAGGAACAACAGGGACAGTAAATTATCTAATGACGCTTTATCTTGCACATTAAACTGGCTTTTTTAAAAAATATATAATAGGTGTCATGTTACTTGCCCTCGTTTTATCCTCCTTTCAAGAGGGTGCAGCTTCAAAATTCAATCCAATTATTGAAGATCCCCTCGTCTCACACGGCATCGTGAAATGCTCTGCTTTTTGTTTTGTTTTTTTCAACAAAAAGCACAGAATTTTGAAAATTGCCAAGTCTTCTCATCGTCCTTGCGCGGTGAAAAATCCAGAATTCATCAATATGCAAATTGTTCACTTCAAAAGTCTTAACCGCACCGAAACCAGATGTTTTTAGTCTCAGAACGTCCATTTTTAGTCACTGTAAAGCGATGGTTTCAAGGTTTCCACGTGGCACTTGTAAAAGTCGCATACTCGATCACGATT